>NQII01002476.1:34404-82829 GCA_002778355.1 Clitarchus hookeri | reverse complement strand
CACCGCGGCCCCTGCAAATTAGCGTTTAAGGTTTTCTGGACACAGAAAAATTCAGTACTTGTTCGAAACACCGTTCAACTTCTAGACGTTATTTTCCTTGCATAAAAAAAAACATCGCATAATTTTTGCAACATGGCATATCAAAATAACAATTTTTTTGCGACGTACGAATAAAATGCACAAAATTTTAAAATGAAAATTTAACGAGCGCGATTGAATGGACATGTCTTAGTTAATTTTAAGGTACAATTATCAAAATCTATTTTACAAAAAAACGTAAACCGCTACAAATAAAAAACATATAAAAGTTTCGAAAAAAAAAAAAAAAAAAAAAAAAAAAAAAAAAAAAAAAAAAGCAATTTTTATAATTACCTAAACATTTCATAGCGTGATTTTATAGATTCTTTGAAGAAACTGCCGGTGTCTTAATTTCAATGTGATTATTTTATTTCGTTAAGTCAGTTCTTTTTTATTATTTTTACGTCCCAGAAACACCAAATTTGCAAGTTTTACACGCCATTATGTAAAAATATGGGGTATTTTTTTATGCTAGTATATACCACTTGTAAGCAATGCCTACATGTTGAACTACATTTCGTACAAATACTAAGAAAAANTTTTTTATGCTAGTATATACCACTTGTAAGCAATGCCTACATGTTGAACTACATTTCGTACAAATACTAAGAAAAACACGTTTTCCGATAGCCAGCACGCCTCCCTGGATCTGTTTCCCACGCTTGGGGCTGAGAAGCGTGGAAGCGATAAGGCTGACACTGCCACGCGTATAAAGCGTGCCATCGCCGCTACGCTCAGNTTTTTTATGCTAGTATATACCACTTGTAAGCAATGCCTACATGTTGAACTACATTTCGTACAAATACTAAGAAAAATACGTTTTCCGATTGCCAGCACGCCTCCCTGGATCTGTTTCCCACGCATGGGGCTGAGAAGCGTGGAAGCGATAAGGCTGACACTGCCACGCGTATAAAGTGTGCCATCGCCGCTACGCTCAGNTTGGGGCTGAGAAGCGTGGAAGCGATAAGGCTGACACTGCCACGCGTATAAAGTGTGCCATCGCCGCTACGCTCAGGGCTATGGCATTAACCCTATAATTGTATTGGTGGAAAGTCTTTAGCAAAGTTCACTGCAGGGTACTATAACAGTTTCGCAGGAGTTTCGTCCCAAGATATTTTAGTCTATAACAGACAAAAATGTCATTTTCGGCGATAATTGGCGCCTTAATTAAGGCTCCCGTCTCCCTGGCCATTGAACTGCGTTGCAGTGCGTTTGGAAGACTCGTTTTCCCGCGAGACTATTTAAGGTGCGCCGGATGCGCTGATCTACCAAAAGAACACTCGCTTCAGACGAGGGCTGTTGAGTGCCTTCATAACGTCACATTCATACGAAACACCACTTCAGTGCACTCCGACACGGCTAAAAACGACTTTTTCAAAGAACTGTATCTCAGAATATACGCGCCAGATACGTACAACACTACTCAAGGTAATAAAATAATAGGGTAACAACTTAAAGTCCCATAAGTACACGCAGCACGATGAGAACATTGAACGCCAGTTCAGAGCCTTGCTCTTAGTGGCGACGGCGCACTTGATGCACGTTGCATAGTCACCCTTATAGCTCTCTCGCTTCTCGGCCTCAAAACGCCGAAAACAACTACAGATAGGCGGGAGCTTTAAGGTGGGCCGCCTGGTTGAAGGAATTTTCCACTTATGAGGACTAAAAAGAAAGTATGGGAGCGCTAAGGGCGACCGAGACATGCGCACATACTATCTCATCGTCTCTACACGCAAAGCACTGAACTGGCGTGCAGTCTTGCCGCCGATAACTCACCTCTACGAGACTTGCAACGGAGACCCTAAAATTTTATGACGTAATAATAAAAATAAAGGTTTGATGCATCTCATTATTTTTTTTAAGTTTTGTAGCGGAATGTTTATACCTAAGAAATGACCTTGAAAACAGCCGTTTGGGATATTTTCACTATCACAAAAAAATGCTTCAGAGAGAAAAGCAGGAATTGCAAAAAACGTATACAGATGCGTGACGTTTCTTAAATGCTATTCGTAAGCAGACCTCGCTCAGACACGTTGAGCGGTTTATTGATACAACGTTTTCTGCTGGAGTTCTGCACACAGATCGGCGGCCTGCCCGGGCGGCCACTTTAAAAGCAGGTCGGACGCGGCGACGTGACCTTGAACTCGCAGCTGGATGCCATCCAGTAATAAGCAAGGGGAGTGTATTATCACGCACGCGGGGGAGAAAAACAAAAAATAGACGCTCGCTTCTGATAGCCGCTAATTCGTAACGTTATTANAAAATAGACGCTCGCTTCTGATAGCCGCTAATTCGTAACGTTATTATTTGTCCTGACTTCGCCAAAGTTGCGAGATAACCTCCACGTGGGGTTTGCCCCACTCCAGATTCCGTTGACGATGAAGGTTAACTCAGGAGATTAAGAAAGGAAAAAAGGGGAAGGAAAAAAAAAAAGATTGGGAACGTGCCAGCCGTCGGTTTGTGAAGAATTAATCCTCTTATCAACGTGCTGCAAGACTCGTATCCGGGGATACTGGGTAAAACGTATTGGCTGAGGGATGCTGCAACTGGAACCCACACTGTTCAAAAGAANGCTCGTATCCGGGGATACTGGGTAAAACGTATTGGCTGAGGGATGCTGCAACTGGAACCCACACTGTTCAAAAGAAATCCGTCAACTTACGGTAAAGTGCTGGTAAAAAAACACCAATCTCCAGAACTCTTCGTAAAATCACCAACACGTTGCTTTTTTCAAATAACTAATTTTCCGTACATTTTTCAGAACTTCTCTTGAGCGAGTGAATAAGTGAAGAGAATTGGCCGGCTCTTAACATCAAGGTCTTGAGAGACCGGGAATCGAATCCCGGTTCGCCTTGAGAGGAGGCGAGTATTCTAACCACTATATCACCGCGACCCCAAACTTTCCTTGAATACGCGGAACCTCTACGTAAATCTTCCGGTTAGTAAAACACGTAACAGAAAAGGTTGTTCATGTGACGTTACTATAAATAGTTTATTAGTAATGCGTTTTATGATTTTAAAATGTTCACGTTTTCACTTGTCTGGCGCACGAATAAAATCACTAGTCCCATGGATAGATGACATTTACGAACCTATGGCGGAATAATATAATATAAGAAGAAAAGTAGATCTTATGCAAAGCTTCAAAACAGCTCAATTGACCGCAAACAGTCTGAATAACCAAGCCTGGAATTTACCGATGACTAGGATAGATCAATATTATAAATTTTGGTATTAATGTTTCAGCCAAATAGCTATTCAATATTTTCGTTGTCGACAAAATTATGGTATACTAGGGAAGAATAATAATTTTATTAATGATATTGGGAATATCGATAGTAATTGACTTATCAGTGAATGGCATTTTTCTATAATTATATTATTTTAGTAGCAACAATAATGTCAGCTGCACTGACGAAATATATGTCACATTTGTTCTTTATATCATTTACGACTGTAATATAGCTAATATCCATGTATATAATACATTAAAAATAAATCGGGAAGCTTGTATGTGAGTCGATATTGTATTGCTAGCATAAAAAATTCACAGGCTTAAGATGAAAAAAATGTTTTCTTTAGTTTAGCTTTTCTTTATGTATTATTGTTTGCTAAAACCACAGATGACATTAAAAACGGCTTAACATTGACAATATTTTACAAAATTATAATTTATGTTGTATAGTACTGCTACAGTGATGATTTTTTAGCATCCATTATCCCAGTACTTTGATGTCAGAATTTTGTTCTAACCTGTTTGTGGGGTAGCATCAGAAACATTATCTAGAAGGCTGTGGCTACGGTTATACTGCTATCAAGTAAACTATGGTTCATCTAGAAGGCTGTAACAGCAGAGCAAGACGCAATCATTGAGAACAAAAACCTTTTCTATAAAGAACATTTGTTGAACCTGGGAAGAAAATTATTCTACGACGTAGTCTTGTAGACACAAAGAAAATACTTATTTTACCTCGGCACATAAAATTAGGCACCATGAAACAAGTATGTTAATGCTTTGCCAAACAGTGGGTCAAGTACCTCTCCAGAAGCTATAAGTAGAGATAGGAAAATTTCGCGAGTTCAATGACGCGTAGGCTAGACTCCATAGTCCTGTGTACACTCGAGTCTCAGATGTTTGTTAACTGGCTGNCGCGAGTTCAATGACGCGTAGGCTAGACTCCATAGTCCTGTGTACACTCGAGTCTCAGATGTTTGTTAACTGGCTGCTGCCCCATATGGTAGCCAGTGTTACTACACACATGGTAGTGTGACAGTCGCTACTAGTTTCCTTGCAAGTCTGCTATTGGCCCAGAGTCGTCCAGCGCGTGTGTAACGAACTGTGATCCAATTTCAAAGGTGACCTCAGTGTACACATGTTGGAAGTCTATCCTGTACTGAGATAACTCGCGGAATTTCACTATCCACAGCTGTAAGTTAAACACGTGCATTTATATTGGAACATTTCTGTCATGTTTTGAAACTATATCGAAGTTTATAAGACCCTCCGAAGTGAACTCTGAGCCAAAAAATAAAAAATAAAAAAAATAGACCTGCAAAGAAACAAGCACCAAATCCCGTGTACCCTGGTCTGAGGTGAAAATATCTACACACTGCGACAGGATCCAACGAACTGAAAGCCAAGGCTCGAAAATGCAGAGGACCATGGAGTCTAACGCATATGTCCTTTTAAAACGCAACATTTTATTGTCCTTGCGTATCTGGTTCCCCGCGGGCCACGTGTCTTTCCAGTAAGGATCGGCGCCCTATCGGGTGCGGAAAAGGCAAAAATTGTTCAGAACGGGTATTTCGATATCCGGGACGATCACGAAGGGCGGATTGGACACATTTGGTAGGGGGGATAACAAATATCAAAATTCGTAATTAGAGTCCTGAAGAATTCGCGGGTTCATTGTGGGTCAAGCTAGAATTGGAAATGTTTTACGTTCATATTGCTATTGTAATTGGTCCATGTTTTATTTAACACCTCCCGAAGAACCTGCTGTGTCAGCAAGTAACCGATGAGGATTTTTTTTATCTGCGTCATGGTACACAAGGCTGTGGAGACCACCTTACAGGTCATTGAACTCGCGAATTTTTCCTGTCTCTATTCATAACTGTTAAGTTTTAGTAAGAATAGTAGAGCTTTTATCTGAAATGGGAACCAATGTGAAAATAGGGTGTCGTTCCTTGGTCGGACATCTCGTCTTCTCCCTGGCGGAGGTACTGGACCAAGTTGGAAGGAGTCTGAGGACTGGAACTCCGTCCCGATCCCAGGAACCTGTGGAACTCGCCTGGTCGGGGGGAGAAGAATGGGAGTGGCGAGGGTTTGGTACTGGGGGCCCTCGCCCACTGCCTGGGAACAGAATACTTGAGAATACAGAGGTGAAACAGAGGATTATCCCGCGAACCCCAGCCGTACACGCCGTCACCGAACAGCAACATCTCAGAACGCTGTTCGCCAATCAGCGCCTGGTAACTAACTTGCCATACGGCAGCCCAGCCAATGGGGAACCTTTCAGTAGTCAATCAGATACAAGGCCCGCTTCCAGAGAGTCGCGCAGCCAATCGGTGAATGGGTACGCTCATATCAAAGGAACCGCCACGTCAATTGGTTTCTGTGTATTTATCTACTCTGTGGTTGAGGTATGGTGTTGTTGGAGCTGCAGCTACTCACCGCTGGGAAACTCTTCCGCGCTGGTTCTGTAGATGGACGTTAACCGACGGTATCGGGAACGACGTGTGAGCACAAAATAAAATAAAATATTAAATTAAAATCTGAAAATAATTTTGAAATTAATTATAAATTAGCAGCCTGGTATAGCCAATGGTTAAGTATGGCCAAGGAAGTTTGACCCATTCAGCCCCCCTTTCCATGTTCGAGGACACGCTGCACGTGAGGGATATTTATGTTTAGCACTGTACAAAACAAGGAATCAGTAACCGATGTATTGAGCGTCTTCCGTGCGAAAAATATAACTCCTAGTTCCCGCGTCTCTCATTTGTGAATGACCAATGCTGGCATCGATGAACACTCAGCACGTTGTTCACTCTTTGCGAGAAGCACGCTCGACTCGAGTACAGCGTACATCATAAAAATTGAACTATTGCAATATTTGAGTTAGTGAATAAGTTTGGGCGGCTGTTAACATCAAGGCAGGGATTGTAACATTTCGCGAGTTCATTTTAGGAAAAGTTAGACTTCAAAAACCTGTGCATTTGTGATGTGATTGCAATTGGACCCCAGTTTCGGTAGACAAGCCCAGGCGAACTTGGAGCTAATAATAGGCCAGAAAGGAAACAAGTACCCAATCCCGTGAAACCAATGAACAGAGAGCCGAGACTCGAGAATACACAGTACAGCGGAGTCTAGCCTACTGGTCGTTCAAAACGCGAAATTTTCCTGTCCCTACATCGAGGTCTTGAGTGCCGATGTTACCATTTCAGCTCGGTAAATGAATTCGGTACTGAAAGAACCGAGATTTTTTTTTTTGTCTTTACGCATGAGAAGATGGAGCAGCACTATCGGGGACCCCAGCCCGGCCTCTGGAAGAAGCAAGTTGTCGGCGAGGCCCACGACTGAGGACAAGCCAACTGGCAGCGGTTCCCGCCGTCATCGGCTACCGAGCGGCTCGCCTTTTTTCTCGGTAAAGTCCCGCGTGTTCGGCGGGCACGCGTCCAGCAGCAAGGACGTGTCCTGCACCGCTGAGGGCCGCGACCTGCTGCCGCGCGCCAGGCGGGACAACTCTCCTCACCGCCCGAGAAATGTACCACCACGTTGTTGTTGTCGCCTTGGGGGGCAAGGGCCGGCATGCTGCCCGACCTCTTGAATANCCCGAGAAATGTACCACCACGTTGTTGTTGTCGCCTTGGGGGGCAAGGGCCGGCATGCTGCCCGACCTCTTGAATATACCCAGCAGAGTATAATCCATTCACGGTTACTTCACACTTTTCTGAAGCCCTGCTAGAGTTCTACTTCCACGATATTCCTCCGCCTCGTGCAAACTGAGCTTTACTAAGTCTAGAAAATTACACCAAACGACAACGCACCGAATTCGTGCGCACTCGGTTGTAATAATATTTTGCATGAGAACTATTTCTCACTAGGCGCTACCAACCCACGTGTTTTATCACTGTTTTCGTTCATATTTATTATAAATGAAATATTATAAATTATAAAGAAAATATAGTTAAAATACAGTTTTAATGAAAAATAAGATACTGTTACGTTAACCGAGGTATAAAACGGTTCTGATAAATAACATGTTTAGGAAATAACTAAACACGTCAGACATGGGGTAATTCAAAATGGTTTTGATTCAAAAAGTGTGAAGAAAGAGTGATTAGCACTATAGCCGTAGACTTAACAGTCCCTGGAACGCTGTGGCTTTGGCAGTGGGCGACACGAGGGGAAATACAGGTACTTATTTCGTTATTCAAATGAGTAAAACGTAATGAGATAAATATTGAATATATATATCGTACTACTTTACTAATCTTATATGTTTGGATCGCCACAACATTGGTGATCGCACGATAAAAAAATTCACGGTGTATTTAACATGACGCAACGCCGACTTGGCTGCGATATAGATGGTGCCTAGTGCCCATAGCACCACTTTAAAGTTGTGAGAGGAAAAAATTACACGACACACAGAAAAAAAAAAAAAAAAAATTTTATAATAATTTATTATTATTTTGTAAACAGAATTTCAGAAGAAAGCAGTTCATTGCATAGTGCGATATATCCTCGACCCTTCAGTTTACTAATGATGGAAGATATTTCGTTAACGTGCGAGAGATCCCCGCGTTTTTGAAGATCAATTTTTGCAGCACATGTGTTGGAGGGGTGTGTCAGTGCATTGAGAAAATAGCCACAATCGTCTTCAGCACTCGCACTGTCTTATGTTCATTTTCATCAATGCTCTCTTCGTGGGCATCCTCACCTCTTGTTTTGTATTCTATATTAAATTTGCTTTTCTTTGTAGCAGGAGTTGTTTTCTCATAGGTATTTACAGCCGACGGCAGTTTATTTTGAAGTTCGTCAACTTCATTCGGAAAGTCTTGCAAGTTTACATTCCACACAAACCGACTCTACTGCACTCATTCCGTCTTTAGCATTAACTGTCTGATTATAATAGCCTGTCGAATCGGCATCCATCTACGCAGCAAGCGGTATTGCAAGTAACACTTGCTGACGCCCAGTAGACAAATCCTTGCAGATCTCGGTATGTCCTTTCAATGTATCGCCTCGCACAAACNGAACACTTGCTGACGCCCAGTAGACAAATCCTTGCAGATCTCGGTATGTCCTTTCAATGTATCGCCTCGCACAAACTGCATGGGACCAACGTCGTGTTGCTTCATCATTCTCCATCGCCATCGCAATGCTTCCTTACTGCCCAACGTGACCTTGAGGCTTTTGAAATGTTTTACTAGGGAGAGTTTTAACACTTTCATTCCCACATTATTTCTATATTTATGACTTTGCAGGCAAGACATTTTTTTAATGCGTGCTGTATTTAAGTTGACAAATAACATTGTTTTGCAAATACAAACAGTGAGCTGGAGAAGTTGTGTTTAGTGGTCGGATATATGAACCAGTAATGACGAAGAGCAGTAACATGGTTTGTGAATCAATTGCCCACAGGAAAGGTCATTTGGTACTGAGCCCCGCAGTGTGCAGTACTGGTAAAACATAACTTTCCCGTGCAACATGTAGCCGATTGACTGCAATGGCAGTGAAAGGTATGAGAGAAGTTGAGCTCACAGCGGACAGACTGTAGGTGCCTGCATCGCGCTAGGTGTGGCAGCTGTGACCCGGATGGCGAACAGAGCATATTAAGCGACGTCTGGAGGAGGCAGTTCTGGTCGACTGCTCGGCTAGGCGACGCGTGATAACTGTCTCCGATCAAGGCTGTAACACCGTGACGGGCGAGCGATCCGGAAGACAGCTCGAGTAACGTTGTCCAGTTGCTGACGTCCGTGCGTGCTCACCGGAAATGTGCCGAGTTCAAAAACTCAACTAGGCTGTCCGTTCTGAATGTCAGCTGTTCTGCTTTATGGTCTACGGGTCATGATCCTACCAGTCGGCGTTACAAGATGGCCCCAATCTAGACTCCACGATCCTCTACACACACTTGAGCAGAAGTCACTTGTTCATTGGCTGCCGCCACAGACGGAGCTGATTCTTCTGTTTTACGGAGCCGCGGTGGTGCAGTGGTTAGACTACTCGCCTCCCACCTAGGCGAACCGGGTTCGATTCCCGGCGGGTCGCTCCCGGATTTTCGCATGTGGGAATCGTGCTGGACGATGCCGCTGGTCGGCGGGTCTTCTCGTGGATCTCCCGTTTTCCCCGCCACTACGTTCTGGCGCTACTCCATTCTCATCTCATTTCAACCTCATCGGCTATCAAGACCTCGTTGTTAAGAGCCGCACAAATCTCTCAGCTTAAAATCACAATTGTTTGGAATCTCATTTCTTTTTTTTTTTTTTAGGGAACCAGTAAACTTGCGCCCAAAATGCTTATCTACGAAAATAAAACACTTCAGACTAGTCGTCGACTGCACTTTTAAGACATTACATTACATTGTCAACGTTATTTTTATGCCCTCCGACGTGGCTGAAAACGACTTTTACAGACTGCTGTTTCTCACAACATACGAACGGGATTCGTGCGAAACTAGACAAAGAAGTGCACTGGACTTTGCTGCAGTGTCGCGTCAAATAAAATTACAGTGTCACCGCTCAAAGTCCCATAGTTCCAGTGGTACGACGGGTAAACTGCATGCGCGTTCATAACTTTGCGCGTTGAGGCAATATTGCTTTACACGCGCTGGTCGTCGTCCTCCGTAGCGCTTCATTGATATTTGCCTCACACACACACACACACAAACACACCCTTCACGTGGCGACAATCTTAATGATGAATGCCCCAAATACGGAGAGACCTGAACAATCCCCGCATTCACCTCGTGACAAGCTAGAAGTTAAGAACTTGTACGTTCATGTTTCTTTTCGCGAATGGCCCATGAGTTAGGACACCTGCTGGAGAACCCTGAGCCAATAATAATAGTGCGATAAAACGCAGGCCCAATTGTCTCGTTGCACAGCGACAGCAAGCAACCAATGTGCTGCTGAAAGCTTCAGGTTCGTACATAATACTGTGGATTCTAGCCTGCCGGTCATTTCACTGGCGATTTTTTTTTTCACGTCTCTACAAATACGGTATCGCAAAATCTCCGCCGTATTGGTTCTAGCCTTCAAAACAGACGTGAGTGAAGAAACAGCGTGTTGATACATTTAGACAAAAGTGATTCTCGCCAAGAATTCCGCGTAGGGTAGATTTCAGTACCCTGCGTGAATACCTTCAGTCTTCCTTTCGTTACAGGTCGCGTGTCTTTTATTGAGAATACCCATATATAGGGGCAGTGATATTTCGCGAAAAGATTTCGAGACACGATACAGTCCAAAGCCCTGTAGGGTCGTCCAGCTTCTTTGATTGGCTAAACAATGTTCTGACCCGTTTTAACCGTTTGCGCACGAATCACGAAGGTTCAGTGTCCGAGTTACTTATTCCTGAGTGGCTTGGTCAAAGACGGACACGGCACCAGCAGCCAATGGAGGTATAACAACAGCTGAGGTATGTATATAGTATTGAAGTCTACTGTGTGCTCCGATTTTTAAGCGAAAAGTCACTGGCCCTACCCATATAGCACACAGACATCCAAAGAATGTCTGACAGATGTCACTCTCAGACAATCAGGGTATCCAAGGACATCCACGAGTAGCAAAGTTACATTCAAAAGACTACCAAAAGATATCCAAATGCCCACCCAATATCCAAAATGTGATATAGATATTTTGAATGTCCTGTATAAAATTTTATATGTCGTCACTTACCTTAAGTAATGTCCATTGGTGGTTTTGTAATATATAATGGATATCCGGTACGTGGTACAAACTGGTATCAACTACTGGATATCCAAAGGATATACATNGTTTTGTAATATATAATGGATATCCGGTACGTGGTACAAACTGGTATCAACTACTGGATATCCAAAGGATATACATTAGAGCTTCACTGAAGGACTTACACGAATTTTAGATATTGTGGATCTAATTAGGATGTCCGGTGGATATCCTGTGCTATTTGGGACCCTGTGTTATTTGACTGGCCAAGTGAGAATTGGGTTACTCAAGCATGTGATTCTCAAGCAGACATCTAAGAAGTGTAGCAGGGAATCCCGCCCAGTTGTAAAAATGGATCTGGACTAAAAGATTTTGAAATAGGGCCTACAATCAAAACAGGAATTCTTTATGTGAAAATCAGGTGTCCCTGGGTATCAAGAAATAAATAATAACTTAACTGTGTGTGTTTTGTATGAGAAAAATATTATGACCAGAAAGTTCAATGAATATCATCATAATAATTTTCCTACCCGCCGTTTAGTATTGAAGCTAAAATGGTCTTTAGTATTTGCATTTAGTATGTTGAAGAGATGTTTGTACTGTATGTCTACATATTTGCGTGTAGTATTAAATCAAAATGTTATTTAATAACTTACTTGAGCTATTACAGAATCGCTGTGTTGTTGCAAGTGAGGAACAATAACAAACGAATTTCGATGGTGTTTGAACGGAAACATTGCAGATAGTAAGTAGAAAGTGATTAATGCCAATTTTAACCTCGCCAAGGGAAATAAATAATAAAACTAGGCCCTTGTTTTCGTGACGGATCAAATGACGTTTCTTTGTCAAGGCTACCAGAATTATACAAGAAGATATATTTAGATCGTGAAATTTACGCTGTGACAATCGTTCAAGTATGACAATTTTTTTTTCTAAATGAACGCACTTGTAGTCTTTTATAATTACTTTTCGTNCTGTGACAATCGTTCAAGTATGACAATTTTTTTTTCTAAATGAACGCACTTGTAGTCTTTTATAATTACTTTTCGTTGCCCTCGCTTCGAATTTTCTCGTCGCAGCTATTTCTGGTCAAGTCAGCCGATCGTGAACAAAGTCAAGTTCAAGTCTTGACATAATATTTTAGTGCGGATGACTCAGACTTCAGCGACTTTTTTTTCCCCTCAAGGGCAAACGTTCCGCGCTTGACTGCGCTTCAAGTCGTTATTTTATCGCTATTTTTACTCTTTATGGTTGGCACTATCTCCGTCAGGGGCGTGGTATTTCAGCGTAATTATGTTGCCAGGCTGCGTTCTGAGGAAACCTTGCCACTGCGGAAATTGCAACCCATAGTCTGTTCATGTTGTCTTCCTATCTCAATAAAACCTTACGATATGTTTTAAATTAGTTATAGATAAATTATATATCACAAGCATTTTATACTTTCGTTAACATTAAAGTACATTCTTTTTTGGTTTAGTAAAACTTTTACCTATATTTTGTATATAAATTAAAATAATAATTTTATTGGCAAAATGAATAAAAACGAAGAGAGAAAAACAGATAAGTTGTAATGGCTAAAAATGAATACTTACAATGTTAAATATTTTTTACGTAATTTAAACTATTTTTCTCTTTTTTTTTTATTATCCGTATGTACATTATCAGTAGGGACTGGAAAATCTCGCATTTTAAAATACCTGCATTGCATTGAAATGGGCTTATTAACGTCTACCGATGTTATGCCTGAAAACTTATCAGGGGATGGCTTACTAACTAACTTATGACCTGCNTGAGGAAACCTTGCCACTGCGGAAATTGCAACCCATAGTCTGTTCATGTTGTCTTCCTATCTCAATAAAACCTTACGATATGTTTTAAATTAGTTATAGATAAATTATATATCACAAGCATTTTATACTTTCGTTAACATTAAAGTACATTCTTTTTTGGTTTAGTAAAACTTTCACCTATATTTTGTATATAAATTAAAATAATAATTTCATTGGCAAAATGAATAAAAACGAAGAGAGAAAAACAGATAAGTTGTAATGGCTAAAAATGAATACTTACAATGTTAAATATTTTTTACGTAATTTAAACTATTTTTCTCTTTTTTTTTATTATCCGTATGTACATTATCAGTAGGGACTGGAAAATCTCGCATTTTAAAATACCTGCATTGTATTGAAATGGGCTTATTAACGTCTACCGATGTTATGCCTGAAAACTTATCAGGGGATGGCTTACTAACTAACTTATGACCTGACTAAAACTAACACCCATGCCTTACCTGGGATTCGAACCCAGAGGCTCCCGCACCGAGGCCGGCGGCGCACCAACCGACTGCGACATGGGAGGTCGGCTAATGCGACCTGTGGGCTAGACTCCGTTGTACTATGTAATTCTGGAGCCTCGGTTTCCTGTTCATTGGTTGCTACCCCAGATTGTAGCCAATTGTTACCTCGGACCAGGTGGCAAGGGATCCGTTGCTTGTTTCCTTACAGCTCTGTTATTGGCTTATAACTGACCTGGGCGTGTCTAATAAACTGTGATCCAACTTGAAACATAACAAAATCGTGCATATGTTTGACTCTTAGCTTGTCGAAAATGAAATCGCAAAATATTCGAGTCCCTATTTCTCAGGAACGCAATTTCGAGTATATATTTCACAAAAATTTTTGTTTTTGTCTTTTTGTCGAGTGTGCAAACACGACGAGTAGTTCACCCTTGGCATTTTTTGGGGGTTTTGGATATTTTTTCCCTTGTTTTTCATTACTAATCTGTAGAGACCTGAAGAATTCACGGATTGATTTTGGGACAAGCTAGAATGCCAAGCACGTGAGTTTATATAACTTTAGCNAAGAGACCTGAAGAATTCACGGATTGATTTTGGGACAAGCTAGAATGCCAAGCACGTGAGTTTATATAACTTTAGCCATTGGTCCACGCGATGTTTGACACCTCCTGGAGAACGCCGGTCCAATCGTCGCCTTCCACTGTGGCAACAGACAACCAATGCGCAGTTGATATCTGCATATGTGTACGTAATACTGTAGAGTTTAGTCAGCAGGCCATTCAATTCGCGAATTTTTCAGGTCTCCACTAATCAGTGTTTCTTTTTCAGTTTTTCCTTTGGTNAGTCAGCAGGCCATTCAATTCGCGAATTTTTCAGGTCTCCACTAATCAGTGTTTCTTTTTCAGTTTTTCCTTTGGTGTCCCTCTCCAGCCCGACACTGAGGACGAGCGCAATTTGCGCTTGATTCTGTTCTCAACGTCCACTTTCTCAATTTCTCTGTACAGTGTCAATTTGTAAATAAAAACCTTTCTAAATCAATCAATCAAGCGCCCTTGGCATTTGCTTTCGAACTTTACGTGGCGGAAGGATACGTAAATAGTAGCCCGAAACTAGAACTCTCAGCAGGGCTTCAGAAAGATTTCGAAGAAACCATGAGCAGACTGCATCANAGTCAGCAGGCCATTCAATTCGCGAATTTTTCAGGTCTCCACTAATCAGTGTTTCTTTTTCAGTTTTTCCTTTGGTATCCCTCTCCAGCCCGACTCTGAGGACGAGCGCAATTTGCGCTTGATTCTGTTCTCAACGTCCACTTTCTCAATTTCTCTGTACAGTGTCAATTTGTAAATAAAAACCTTTCTAAATCAATCAATCAATCGCCCTTGGCATTTGCTTTCAAACTTTACGTGGCGGAAGGATACGCAAATAGTAGCCCGAAACTAGAACTCTCAGCAGGGCTTCAGAAAGATTTCGAAGAAACCATGAGCAGACTGCATCANTAAATAGTAGCCCGAAACTAGAACTCTCAGCAGGGCTTCAGAAAGATTTCGAAGAAACCATGAGCAGACTGCATCAGCAAACCCTTATTGACAGTCACGCGTTTGTGCCTGAAGGCCATAGGCGGTTCACGGTAAAGTGAGCACTTTTGAGGCCCTAGTTACTTTCTCCTTTCAACCATTTTTTATCCTTTAACCACCTTTTCTAATAAATACTACCACGTAAGTAATAAACAAAGTGTGTATATTCCACCGCACTCGAAAGTTAACTTCTAGGGGTAAAATAAAATACAGTAGAATCCCGATAATTCGTATTGTCAAGGGACTGAATGTTAAATATGAACTATCGAGATATTCAAATTAGCGGGATTACCAATAATCGGGAGCAAAAAAAAAAAAAAAAAAAAAAAAAAATACAAAATAACGTTAATACAAATTTGCATTAATATGTAATGATAAACGCATGGCTATATATTATGTATACATATGTACAGTATATATAAAACAATAATTACATCAATAAAAACACATTAAAAATTTACGTTTAAAAAATCTGTAATTCTATTTTGGTGCAAGCGTTGCAGACGGGTATTGTCGATGGCTTTGTCAAACATGTTCAAAGCAGAAAATACTTCATCGCCAACATCTGATTTCGCTAAGAAATGGCGCACGTTGTTGATGTATTGTTAAGCCACTTTAGGTGTAATTGTCAGAACATCATCTTCGTCATCACCTTCACCATCAATGTCCTTAGATGGAGCAAAAATNTAAAAAATTCGTCATCAGTTAGAATCCCCGTTACGGCTAGGCCATCGTCAAAATGGACGAAATCTTCAAACGTTATAAAATTTTCTTCATTTTGAGGAAGATGATTCCAATTCACAGGGCATTCTAAGTCTTGTTCAGTAACTGCTGATGAAAGTTCCACCTTCGTGAATCCACAGCACGAAAACAGTTTTTTATTGTGCTTTCGCTAACACTTTGCCACGCCTTGTGAGCAATGTTCATGGCTGAAAATAAGGTGATTTTATGATCCTTCTCATCCTCGATGCTGTCAAGGAGTTGCATCACTACTTCCTTGCAGTAAAACGTTTTGAAAGTTTTAATTATGCCCTGGTATAGAAGCTGGAGCTTAGAAGTAGTGTTGGCAGGCAAAAACACAGCATTAACATGACTGAGCGGTGGGGTATTGTTGTGGGCCGTACAATTATCCACGAAAAATATAATTTTTCGCTGCCTTTTCTCCATATCAGCATTCACTGATCGTTTCCATTCCTTGAATAATTCGTCTGTCATCCACGCTTTTTTGTTTGCATGATAGGTCATCGGAAAAGTTTTTATGTTTTTAAAACATCTTGGTTTGGCTGATTTGCATATCATGAGCGGTCTTAATTTCTCAGATCCATCCCTCTTGGCGACCAACAATATGGTTACACGTTCTTTACTTTTTTTTTTTCCGCCATGACACTTTTCTTCCTTAAAACATATTGATCGGTCGGGGAGACACTTATAAAATAACTCCGTCTCATCGGCATTAAAAATGTTGTTGGGCTCATAAGAATCGATTATTTCTCCCAATTTTCCACTCAGAACAAACGTCGGCCTATACACTCGCACTTTCCCCACTAAGCTTCTTAAATTTTATGTTGTGCCTTTTTTTAAACCTATCAAACCAACCATCAATCGCACGAAAGTCTTTAATTCCCGTTTTTTCTGCGAAAACTTTTACTTTCTCTCTTAAAATGTTTCCTCCGACTGGTACATTCGAATTCTGTGCTTGCGCAAACCACTTTTTAAAATTCTCTTCTAGTTGTGGATACTCACCAGTCTTAAAGCGCTTTACTTTGCTGCCCGATGTCTGGGAGGCGATTTTGTCCTTGTTCTTCAGATTTGATGTTATTGTGGAAGGAGGAACGTTATAACGTTTGGACACGTCAATTTGTTTATCACCACCGGCCACGGCGTTCATGATTTCTTTTTTTCTCTAATGAAAAGACACTTATTAGCTCTTTTCGGAGGCATGGATAAGACCGAACTGACAAACTTTTCACTCGCTCTGCTCCTTCCTACCCTCTCATAACCGTAGACTGGACAGCAAGGCGCCTCTTAGTTCTGGGAATCACAGACACATCGCCTCACAGCATACTCGGAGTCATTACCTGCCATTAAAACCCTCCTACGTCCCTCAGTACCCTTCCGGTATTTTTTAACCTGCCCGAATTGCATAAATCTAGAGCTGGTGTACAGTCTAGGGTTCAAAACATTAGGAGTTAACGAGATTTTTAAGTTTAAATAAGAATTATAAGACTTTTAATTGAGCTCGAGCACCAAAATAAATACGTATTATCGAGGGGACCGGAATGCATTGTTTTTTTTTACGAATTAAAGGGATTTTCTCAAGGGACCGGCAAATTTGTACGAATTAGCGGGATATACGAATAATCGGGATGCGAAATATCGTGATTTCACTGTATATTCGTTGACTATTATTCCAAATGAGAGGGCTTTCAGAAGTGTTCACTTTACCGTGAATAGCCTGTGATCAGGGACCGTATTACTACAGAACACGCGAGAATACAGAAATGAAACAGCCATTAATAAAGCGTACTGTAGCCGCACACGAAAGCAAAATGGCATCACTGGCCAGCCAATCAGCGCGTGGTAACTCACTTGTCAGCAGGCAGCCCAACCCAGCAGGGAATGTTTTGCAGCACGCGGTAGCCAATCAGACGCGATGCCCGTTATCAGAGCCCCGCGCAGTCAATCAGAGAAAGGATCTAAGGAACCGCCACGACCTTACGTTTCTGTGTTGTTTTTCTTCTCTTGTGCTTTAGACTTTGTGATCTGCGTCATAGTATGAAGCAGATATAACTAGGACCACCCGTTTCCCACGGAAAACATTCAAGCGCAGGCTACATACTTCAATATCTTACGTCTACAATTGCTAGAGGCAGTGATATTTCGCTAAAATATTTCGAGACAAAATACAGTACAAAGCACTGTAGGGCCATCCAGCTTCTTTGATTGGCTAAAAAACGTTCTGGCCCGTGTTAACCGTTTGCGCACGAATCACGATGGTTCAGTGTCGGAGTTACTTAGTCCTGAGCGGCTTAGTCAAAGACGGACACGGCACCAGCAGCCAATGGAGGTATAACAACAGCTGAAGTGTGTATATAGTATTGAAGTCTACTATGTGCTCCGATTTTTACGCGAAAAGTCACTGGCCCTAACAATTGCCAATTTAATGTGGTTATTGGCTGCGTAGTTTTGTTAGACGACAGTTTCATACCTGGCCGGGCCAATCAGAGTTAATTTACTACGGCTCTGACCCTGCGTGATTTAGCGGGCAGACACGTAAGAAACGTTGGAATCAAAATCATCCAATCACAAGAGCGGATCGTAGCTAGAGCGTTTTGGAGTAAAACCGTTTGTGGAATCTTTTCGCGAAAAAAACAGGTGCCTCTGGACCTTGAGAAGCAGCGCATGGTTTACAGATTAGTTACCTACGAAGAATATTATCAGGGGCAAGGAATCTTCATGCAAATATAACATTCCTGTGCGAGTTGTGGATTAGTGGAGAGATTCTAGAGGCTCTTAACATCGAGGTCTCGAGAGCCGACGAGGGTGGATGAAGCGAGGTGAGTTTGGAGCAGCGTCGGGATGAAAGGGCGGGGGAAACGGGAGACCCCCAAGACACCCCGTCGAACAAAGGTATCATCGTCCGGCACGATCCCCACATGCGAAAATCCGGGAGCGACGCCGCAGAGAATAGAACCAGGTTCGTCTTGGTTGGAGTAGGGGGGGNGTCTAATAACAACACCACCTCGACCCTGGACAGAAAGAAGAAATTTACCAACAAACAACAAAAAATATGACCTTAAAATAAATATTAAGATAAATAATTTGCAATTTTACGCTTTTACAGTTAGTATAGATACATATTAAATTACGACAGAATATTTAAATCGTTATTGATATTTATTTTACTACAGCAGATTGTGTAAAACCATTACATACGATACAAATACAGCCCTACAGTCCGAGGTAACTAACGTATAACAAAATTTTGCATTTGAACACTTTTGTAAATAAATAAAATACCTATATGTTTTCGACTTTTATTTTTTGGAAAATGGAAATTTTTTTTTCTTTTTTAATAACTACAGTTTTATTTTTGCCAACATTCTGTCGACTGCACGTGTTAAACAATATTTTGGTGACTGCGNCGTGGCGACGTCTAACCACGCCCACCTCCAGTCCACCACCTTCTGCAAATTTTTTATTTGCGGAGTTTATAATTTTTTTGCAAAGTAGATCTTGTTAGGCATACCTTAACATTTTGAGTGTTGCCGACGTAATATTAGGAACACTGAATTTTACTGAGTTGAATGGAGTCTGCTGTATGTAACAACATGACATCCGCATTAAAGGAAGATACTGGCGAAGAAATATTACTTCGCCAGCTGTGTTTGTAAAGGTCTCTGCATCGTAATATTACGTCAGCAATAATCAAAGTGTAAACTAGTCAAATGAATAGGATGCATTGTATATTAATCTATGTGGGAAATGAAATTTGATTCGGAATCTTTCAACTCGGCATTGTATTAGTAGAAAGCCGGCCAGTTACGAACGTTGTTCAGTATAAGCGTCCGGTGTTGTGTGAACCAATGCGAAGGTTGTAAATGGAAATACAGAGACCAACATAAGTTATGGTCGTGTAGTCGTGGATATAGGCGACTCACTTATAGTTTGTCTTAATAGTTAGTAAATCTTTGTCGCACTCAAAGTGCTAGAATGAATTAAGGCATGACCTTACAGTCGGCCTCGTTAAATTCTCTGTGAATGTCGTCGTGGATTTTATTTGTACGTCGCAAAAAAAGCACTAATATTGTGAATTTGACATGCCATAAAGCGAAAACTATTTAACCAAAAAAAAATTATTCGAGAAAAGAGTTTTTAAAAGTAACGTCTTAAAGTGGAATGGTATTTCGTAAAAATATTAAATAATGAATATTTTAATGAGCAGCATCCTTAAGAAAATAACTTCTGGAACTGCCGCAGTATCATCAGTATGAATGAGAGCCAGCCGATGTACTCTAGCCACCCCCAACCTGTATAACCGTCCAAAGAAAAAGGGACCTTATATTCACAGAGAATTTTTTTTTTTTCAGGAGAGCCAAAAAACTAAAACATGGTCAAAAATGGCATTTTCAAGTTTTCGTCTTTTGAAATACTCCTCCGTCCTGAATTCGGAATAAGAATTCCCCGGCCGGTTCACTCCGGATTTCCGCAAGTGGGAATCGTGCCGGACGATGCCGCTGGTCGGCGGGTTTTCTCGGGAATCTCCCGGGGATCTCCGGAGCTGCTACATCCTCATTCTCTCACTTCGCCCTCATCGGCTCTCAATAGCTTGGTGTTAAGAGCCGTTCAAATCTCTCCACTCACTCTTCACTCACTCGGAATAAAATTTCACGTAATAGGCAATAAAAATTAATTAAAATGCCAAGAGTAATATGCAATTTNCTTCACTCACTCGGAATAAAATTTCACGTAATAGGCAATAAAAATTAATTAAAATGCCAAGAGTAATATGCAATTTCAAACATCCTTAAAAATTACAAAACTTTAACCATTTCTGAAAAACGAATGGATTGACAAACATGAAATTTGAAAATTCATAACTTTTAAACGGATTGAGACGTTTTTTTTTTTTGTAAAAACCACTTTTTTAAGCATTTAAAACACTACCATAAAATGCCAAAAACTGAGTATCAGTCTGNTTTTTTTTTTGTAAAAACCACTTTTTTAAGCATTTAAAACACTACCATAAAATGCCAAAAACTGAGTATCAGTCTGGGTGAAGGCAAGGTTCCTTTTCCTATGGACATGTTACATAAGAAAAATTTATGAACAGATGGGATGACAAGAGTCTCCACAAGGACTTGTATATAATACAGACGTGCAAAATTCGAGTTATTTGGTACCATGCTAGACTTCACTACCCTATTCCTACATGAGGACAATTCGTATTTTCTATTGGCTGCGGGAAACTGCACGGCATCATTATCCAGTGTGTCCTCTACACTGTAAATTGGTTGTTCAACCGTTGAGCAGTAACTACTGGCTGAAAGCGTCGATGGGGCGTTCTACACAAGTTTTCGGTCAATGACAGAAGACAAACAAGCATACACCGTCTTGGAGTTTAGTCTGCAGCTACAAACAACGCGAATCTTGCACGTCCCTACTTACATACATTTCCCACGCTGAGGGGGTGTCACCCCAGTGATAAACGGTTGGGGGGGGGGGACGTAAGCAATAAGCTGTAAGTAGGCTGTGACAGTGAGCAGTAACCTAACAAAAATTAAGTATAAAATAAAAACGCATCTTTAAAGTGTGTTTAAGAAAAAAATTAAATAGAAATAGGCTTTTATTTGGTTGCATTTTGGTTTTGCATTCGTTTCTAGCAGCAGGCGAATGGAAATGAATACCTGTTCTGTATATTAATTTGTGAGGTTACTACTTGCCGCCACTGTTTTCAATGGTTTAAATCCCTTAACTCACGGTCCAAACATTTATTCAGTTTTAACACCAGGGCGAACAGGGTTCCATTTCCTGATGAAGTCGCACCCCGGATTTTCGCATGTGGAAATCGTGCCTGACTACGACGCTGGTTGGTGGGTTTTCTCGGGGATTCCCCGTTTCTCCCGTCGTTGCATTCCGGCGCTGCTCCATTCTCACCTCGTTCCACCCTCATCGGCTCCCAAGACCTCGACGTCGAGAGCCGCTCAAATCTCTTCACTCCACGCCTCTCCATTCGTACGTCACTTTGCCAGCTGTAAACGCGAAGTATCTTACAGCAGAAGGCGCTGCTTGCGAACAAGAAGTGAAAAAAAAAAAAAAAAAAAAAACTCAGCGCGTGGCGGAAGAAGAGAATCTCTGGACGCCATCCAGTTTTCGTTACACGCTAGAAAGCAGTCGGCAACTTCCGCGAATCTCTCCCAGCCAATTACCGTGCTTGCACGTGCCCCGCTGTGCACGCGCATCCGATCAGCGATGTCAATCGGCGAAACGCCGCCTCTCGCTCGAAAAACAGCACACAGTAAACAACTCTATTTTTATAAACAATACTTTACACAAGCGATCGGCAACTGTATTGCATGTACAGTTGTCTGACCTACGCGGCCCGGGTTCGAACCACCGTCCGCCTGTCACCCCAACAAATCAAATATTTTATATTTGTACCAAACATTGTTCTACTCGTACGCGTTGTATGCGATGACATTTCCTACGAATAAAACCGTTTTACACTTTATATTTTTAAATAATTTTTGATGACAATTACAAAATTCTTTTGTTTTTTTTTTTTTTGCAGGCCATAATAACAAATACTAACTAAGTTGTACATATGAAAAAATTTACACAGTAAACTAGTCCCATGGGTTACCGCGACACATGTAATAACCAAATAACGTTCCATAAATTNAATAAAACCGTTTTACACTTTATATTTTTAAATAATTTTTGATGACAATTACAAAATTCTTTTGTTTTTTTTTTTTTTGCAGGCCATAATAACAAATACTAACTAAGTTGTACATATGAAAAAATTTACACAGTAAACTAGTCCCATGGGTTACCGCGACACATGTAATAACCAAATAACGTTCCATAAATTTAAAAAAAAACATGTTAAAAATATGCAAAAATGCTTTTATAGTTAAAAAAAAATTTCTCATATATATATATATATGGCTTATTATTTGGTGATTGCATACGTGTCACGCGGTAACCCATGAGATAAGTTTACTTTGTAAAATTTTCATATGTACAACTTAGTTAGTATTTGTTATTCCGGCTGCAACAAAGGAAAATAATTTTGTATTTTACACAAAATTATTCAAAAAATATAAAGGTTAAAATATTTTTAGTCTAGGGAAATGTCATCACGTACGTTGCGTACGAATTGAAAAATGATTGGTGAAAATATAAAAATACTAATTTTAGGGATTCGACATCCCTGAGGCTGCCGCCTAGCTGGCGGTGTTCTGTGAGTTTGATGCCGAGAAGCGCGGGAGAGATAATGACGACAAAGCCCCATCGCTCCTACGCGCAATGCTCGACACTGACGTGCCGTGCCCTCGTCGTGCTGCGTGGATGGCACTTTCAGATGTGACCCTATAATTTTATTGGTGAGAAGTCTGCAGCAAAGATCAAAACAGGCCCGTATCGTGGTTTCAATCTTATCGGGGTAGTAGGTTTAAGATACAGCAGTTTGAAAAATCCGTCTACAACGATTTCTTGAAAATACTATTCCGTCTTTGTACAGGGCAGGCATATACATAGGGGCATGTGATTTTCGCAAAAATATTTCACGAGAAGTTGTACTCCAAAACACTTTATCTCAGACCTACTTTCGTTATTGAATCATTAGTAGTAGGAAAATGGGCATACCACAACAGGGGCTGGGGTGCCAGGGTGCCACGGCGACCACCTCGGATGACGTCACGCCGAAACCTCCTGCTCTGTCATTCCTCGTCAGCAGCGTCCATCTTGTATTTCCCTCGGAATCTCCCTTTTTTTCCTTTTCCCAACCTTCGGCTCTATCATTCCACCTTGTTTTTTCATGCTCTTGCATTCCGATTTTTTTTAAATTCATGCTCTATCATTCTGCGTGCTTATATTTTTCATGTTCTCTCATTCCTTCCTGTCTCTCTTTCCCACGCCCGTTCTCCCTCGCCTGCTCTATCCCATGGTTTTCTCATACTCCTTCTGGCCTCCTATTTTCTCTCTTCCCTTCTATAATTCCTTCTCGTCTCCCACCCCTTTTCTCTCTCTCTCTCTCTCTCTCTCTCTCTTGCTTTGTATGTCCTCCATATTTAATTCGCGCACTTGCCACCAGTAATTTGCTGTAGGCGGCCATCTTTAATTCTCGCGCCCGCCACCAGAGTGTGCTAAGTTCTACCGTTTGCAGCTAGGAATACTGTCATCGATGCGGCCATCTTGTGTGTTTGTTTACTCGTCGCTGGCAAGGGTGCGCTGGTGTCGTCCAGTTGAGTACTGTCGATGGCAGCTAGGAGCGCAGTCGTGTAAGGTCAAATTCCGGCGCACGGTGTACTGGGACCATCGGCCTTACGTAAACTCGTTTCAGCGCAGCCATGCGGTTTTGACCCGACCACCCTTCGGTTGCAAGTTCGACGTTGAGACCGCACGACCACCATTGCTTGAGGAGTGTTAAGAAATGAAACAAAATGAATACTCTTATCAGCCTCCGCACTCCCCAGATAACAAACTTTGTCATCACGAAAAAGAGAATGTGTAATGTTGAATACATATAGAAAAAACATTCCTGGTACCACATGCACACGCACACGCACTTTTATATGTGTAAAAGTTAATAAAGGAAAAAAAAAATCGTATGGAAAAAAATGTTGACATTCTATCATTCATAAAATAAAATATATATGTATATAAAAATTTGGGGCAGGTTGCGTCTCTAAATAAAATTTTATATGCATCCATACAGAGGCAATTGCGCAGCGACGCACATGCGTGTCGATGATGCGCGAGCGCACGGACTTCTGTCATATGTAACTTGTCTGCGCGGTACGGAGCGAAGCTGGCCACGCGCGCGCCGACCTAGACGTCACGTCACGTTGCGTTGCACGCGAGTGAGAAACATTTTTTTTTTCTCTAACAACTAGCTGCGGGATAAAAAAAACACTAATTATGCTTACGAGACTTCATCAGCAGCAGCGTGGTCACTCTCTCGCCGCTCTCGCATGGATGATAAAGTTCCCAGCATCGCCCTCGCAATTTACCTTCGTCATGGCATAACCACGCGGATGGCTGCCGGGTTTGGGCCCGGGGCAGTACACTACGCCAGCGAATAAGACCTTCGGGAATTTTCCATACATGCAAACAAGTCTTGTGCACTAATGCGTATAAAAAATAAATCAGTGGGCGTCGCAAGCATGGTGCATAGGCGGCTTGCGAAGCTGCGAACGGGGTAAAACCTACCCACCTAAAAAAAAAACGCAAAGTGGTCAAAGGAACGCACAGAAAGACGACAGCCACAGAATAAGAGTGTACAGTAGAGGTAGATGAATAAAGAAGGAGGTGGGACCGCACTGAAATAAAGAGTAAACGCAAGTACGAGACGACCATCAATTACAGCGTTGCTAGTGTGATACGAATGCCATTTCGCACCCACAACTCCCACTCGGGTAAGCGTCGAGGTCCCCCAGGGAATTGGTTGTGAACCCTAGGTTGGAGACCCAAAATAGACGACAAATTCCGTGCAACAAGCATGCGCATGAGTGAGTGTGGAATGTGAAATAGTAGACGCATCATAACATGTCGGTAACACGCCTGGCAATATAAGTATAACTCTTGCACGAGCTATAGCGTCCCACTATTCAACAGCGCCACCGTTCATCAACAGCAACACACATGGCAAGATGAATACGGTCCTTGCATGCGTATGGTATAAAAAAGAAAAGGTATCAATTTAAAATTCGTACTGTTCCTTTTATTCATTTTAGAAACGTATTTTCCGTTATTGTCATACATTTTATCAACTACAGTTTATATCATCACAACGGGGAAAAAAAAAGTCTACGTAACTTTTTCGGTCTAAGTTTTATTGCAAAACGATTTCTTTGGACGACATACCACAAATAACATGTTTCCCTAACTTTATCGAATTGTTACAGCTTCCTTGTATTAGTAATTTTTAACTTACGACAGCCGAGAATAAATAAGCAAAAATCAAGCAATAACTGCCCGGAAAATTTTTTTTTCAAACGCAATGCTTTTGGTTTTGCAGAGACGTAAAAAATATAAAACAAAATCTGAGCTGCAGACTGCGGCATATAATTTCAAGATTGGAGGGTTTGATTTCCATTAACGCAGCAGCAGTGTAAATTATGATACGAGAATTAGATTGCACGCCAACTTGTAAATACAATTAAGGGCGTATCTTTGAACTAAAGACAANACGAGGCTTCGTCAGCAGCAGCATGGTCACTCTCTCGCCGCTCTCGCATGGATGATAAAGTTCCCAGCATCGCCCTCGCAATTTACCTTCGTCATGGCATAACCACGCGGATGGCTGCCGGGTTTGGGCCCGGGGCAGTACACTACGCCAGCGAATAAGACCTTCGGGAATTTTCCATACATGCAAACAAGTCTTGTGCACTAATGCGTATAAAAAATAAATCAGTGGGCGTCGCAAGCATGGTGCATAGGCGGCTTGCGAAGCTGCGAACGGGGTAAAACCTACCCACCTAAAAAAAAAACGCAAAGTGGTCAAAGGAACGCACAGAAAGACGACAGCCACAGAATAAGAGTGTACAGTAGAGGTAGATGAATAAAGAAGGAGGTGGGACCNGGAACGCACAGAAAGACGACAGCCACAGAATAAGAGTGTACAGTAGAGGTAGATGAATAAAGAAGGAGGTGGGACCACACTGAAATAAAGAGTAAATGCAAGTACGAGACGACCACCAATTACAGCGTTGCTAGCGTGATACGAATGCCATTTCGCACCCACAACTCCCACTCGGGTAAGCGTCGAGTCCCCCAGGGAATTGGGCTGTGAACCCCAGGTTGGAGACCCAACATAGGCGACAAATTCCGTGCACAGGCATGCGCATGAGTGAATGTGGAATGTGAAATAGTACACGCATCATAACATGTCGGTAACACGCCTGGCAATATAAGTATATCTCTTGCACAGGCTACAGCATGCCACCGTTCAACAGCACCACCGTTCATCAACAGCAACACTCCTGGAAAGATGAATACGATTCTTGCATGCGTGTGGTATAAAAAGAAAAGGTATCAATTTAAAATTCGTACTGTTCCTTTTATTCATTTTAGAAACGTATTTTCCGTTATTGTCATACATTTTATCAACTACAGTTTATATCATCACAACGGGGAAAAAAAAAGTCTACGTAACTTTTTCGGTCTAAGTTTTATTGCAAAACGATTTCTTTGGACGACATACCACAAATAACATGTTTCCCTAACTTTATCGAATTGTTACAGCTTCCTTGTATTAGTAATTTTTAACTTACGACAGCCGAGAATAAATAAGCAAAAATCAAGCAATAACTGCCCGGAAAATTTTTTTTTCAAACGCAATGCTTTTGGTTTTGCAGAGACGTAAAAAATATAAAACAAAATCTGAGCTGCAGACTGCGGCATGTAATATCAAGATTGGAGGGTTTGATTTCCATTAACGCAGCAGCAGTGGAAATTATGATACGAGAATTAGATTGCACGCCAACTTGTAAATACAATTAAGGGCGTATCTTTGAACTAAAGACAACAGAGTATGTAACCTTTTCTGGATGCATGCGGCGATAGCGTGTGTAGGATTTGAGCATGCGAATCACTGTTTGTTTTAATTTACAAGTGTGTGTCACGTTCGGCTGGAGGTCCGACGGCAAAATCTCTTGAGATGATTACAGTTCGCCAAAACTCAGAGAACGCGAGAGATAGAGCGTAAAAGAATGCGCGATGTATTAGCTGAGCAGCTGATGAGAGATAGCTGGGAACGTTTCGGAATTATGTTTTGAAAGCAGTGCAAAATTTTTAATCACGTTATCGAAGAAACGTTAGCCACGCAATCTTACTGGACAATGTAAACAGGAATAAGAAAGTAAAAATAGAGATATATTGACTGGGATCTTTACTACGTCTCGTAAACAAGTCTAATTATATTTCCTTGGAAGCGAGACACGTACAACTGAAGTGCGCTGTGGGTCCAACTGTAAGAATCCTGCCATTCTCTGGTATGAAGTTATAATCACGGCAGGACTTAGCTTGAATTTAAAAAAAAATGCAACCATACTTAAGCTTAGAATTTTGTTGAAATTTGTCCGTTGCCGAAACTGATTGCGGAAAAAACAGAAAAACGCGAAATAATTTCGACATAAAAATAAGTTCAACTAAAAAACAAACAAACAGTCTGTCATCAACTGACGATTGGAGTAGATGTCCGCCACTGAAACTTTGTGGAAATTGTGTTTGTTTTCTTGTACTGATAGTATTTTCTGTTTGTTGTTGAGGTTTTTTGTCATTTTATTGTGTTCTAATTTTTTTGTGATTATGTTTTTATGGTAGTGTTTTTTGCCTGTTGAAGTTTTTGTTACCTTTGTTTGACCTTGTTGTTGTCTATTTTTTATAATTATTTTGGTTGAAAATTGTGCTTCCATTTTTTTTTTGCATAAATAACGCATTTTCAATTTTACGTACATTTTGCGTTTGGATCATTGATTTTAATTAAAATTTCTAGCTTTTAAATTTTTCCGTAAATATTTTGCTACATTAAGAAATTCTAGGTAATTACAGAATTTAAATAATTCCAACGGCTGCCACAAATAAAAAAAACACATTGTGTAGCTATATTCTCTATTTTTCTGAGGTTTTACATAGTCTGAAAACGCAGTACAATATATATTACAATTTGTAAACGCCAGAATGTTACTTTCGAAAACTTACTTCTCCAATTTTATATACGAACTTATTTATTTGGTCTAAAATGTGTATTCCTTCCGTAGATCAGTGTAACTCAAACACGACAAGCAGCTTCGAAAAAAAAAAATTGATGTTCAAACATTTTGTAATCTTCAACGAGACTGCCATCTAGCACCGATGGGGATGACTAAGGGTCCTATAATTTCGCGTAATAATTCAGTACCAAGGTAGACGGCATACACGTATACGTTAGTTTTACGTGAACTTCCTGTCATCCTACACGCCCTCGGTAGCCTACTCTGGTAGCCTCATTCCGTGTGGCCGTGTCGAACAGGAGCATGAGTGCTGTCTGTGGCTGTAGCCAATGAACAAGCGACTTCTGCTCGAGTGTGTACAGAACTGTGGAGTCTAGCTTGGCGCCATCTTGTAACGCGGACTGGTATGCTACCTAGGAGTGACGTAACGTGGCGCTGGAGAAGAGACGACCCTCAGATAACCAACCAGGGAGACAGCAACGTCCGCCACGTTTTTCTACACGCGAAAATTCAGGACTTGGATTCTCAAGGAAACAAACCAGATTCGCTGTCGTGGGAGGCGAGTGGTCCGACCACAAGACCACGGCGGCTGCTTTACAGCTTGGCAACCAATGAGACGCAGCAATTAAACAGCCATTAAACAAGCAAATGTGAGTGAGGGCTCGTTATAGCACGTTAGCAATATGCACGTTTTTGTATTCCGCCACTTTCACTTTCAGCGCGAACGAGCGCGAAAGACGCACAGACTCTGATCACAGAATAGGTAAGTATATAGACGCGAAATGGCGCGGCGTTACCTTTTATGTACTTCCTAAGTGAACTCGGTCGCTAATTGGCCGCGCGAAGCTGTGGAAAGGGTCCAATAGGTCTGATTGACTTTTGCTAGGGACATGTAAAATTCGCGTTATTATTTGCAAACAGGCTAAAATTCACAGTACTGTATATACTAGAGCCGGCGTCGTTTCTTTATTGGCTGCGGCAATCATGTGATGTGACTCCCTTTCAGAATGAACTGCGTGTGATTGGGTCTCACAATGGTGAAGTGTTCATTTGTTGGTGCAGAGCTACCTACGGCGAGTCAAATAAAGTATGGTCAAATGACATACGTACTGCAGAGTCACGTGTGTTTTGCGTTTTTCGTGTGCCTAAATAATAACGCGAATGTTGCTTGTCTCTAGCAATTGCACGTTATGGGATATTTTCTATTGGCCGGGCTGTCATCTGGCAAGTCTCCAGGAGCTGGTTCGTGAACGGCGTTCCGCCATATTGCTGGCGGGTGAAGACATGTTGCTGGCCTGTGTGTCGGGAGTACGCAGTATTTACCACTATTTCACCTCTGTATTCTTCATTACTCTGTGCTCTATTTGAGTGCGAAAGGGGCGAAGTGGGAGTATTGCAATGACTTCTGTAGATTTTTTCTTTATATGTTCAACAATATCGGAATATAGATTTTAAAAAAAAGTAAGTAGTCATATATAGGTGCAGTGATATTTCGCGAAATATTTAGANCAATATCGGAATATAGATTTTAAAAAAAAGTAAGTAGTCATATATAGGTGCAGTGATATTTCGCGAAATATTTAGAGACAAGATACAGTCCAAAGCACTGTAGGGTCGTCCAGATTTTTTTATTGGCTTAAAAAAATGTTCCGGCCCGTGTTAACCGTTTGCGCACGAATCACGAAGGTTCAGTGTCGGAGTTACTTGGTCCTGAGTGGCTTGATCACAGACGGACACGGTACCAGCAGCCAGTGGAGGTATAACAACAGCTGAGGTGTGTATATAGTATTGAAGTCTACTGTGTGCTCCAATTTTTACGCGAAAAGTCACTGGCCCTAGTCATATACATTTTAGGATCCCACCTAATGAGATTACGGCTGATTAACACACTTCAAAAAATTCGTTGGTGTATACAAAAACTAGTTGTTTGATGATTTCCAAAGCGAAACTTTAGTGCAGTTAAAAAAAATTTATTGTGGTGGAAAATAACACGTAGATTGACAAGTACTAAAGCCATTTAGTGCTCANTAGTGCAGTTAAAAAAAATTTATTGTGGTGGAAAATAACACGTAGATTGACAAGTACTAAAGCCATTTAGTGCTCACCAACATATTTGTTTACAGAAAATATATTTATTAGCTGCTACTAAATATGTCCTTGGAAGCAATAGCGTTCGTGTCGTCCAGAGTACAACATTTCGCTGCTACTCCAAAACTACATCAGTTATATTCTGCATATTGGGAAGTTGCCTTAACTTCTGGTCTGGCCACGATGCCGTATTTGTCTTTGTCCCTCACCTTGCAATAGTATACGAATTCATGAGATATATTCGTAAGAAATTGGGGATGGATTACATCATCCCTTACGTTAAACGTGTATGATTCCAGAAAAAAAATTCCGTGAGGTGATGTTTGGACCGTGGAGAATATGCCACTTGCTAGATTTAAAGTCAAAACCTGCGACACCGAGCTATACGGTGGACTGATATATGGTTTTCACGGCAAAGTGAGAGCTTTTTAAGGCCCTGTCAACAGGCATAAGCAACTGACTAATATATTTTATTGCAGCCTCAGACATCGGTGAAATGTATGCACTGTGTTCATTGGAGAGATTTGGGCGGCTCTCAACATCGAGGTGAAGTGAGTTGAGCACGGAGCAGCGCCGGATTGCAAGGGCGGGAGGAACGAGAGATCCCGAGAAAACCCGCCGACCAGCGGCATCGTCCGGCGCGAAAATCCGGGAGCGAACCCCGCCGGCAATCGAGCTGTGTTCGTCTAGCTGGGAGGCGAATAGTCTGACCACTACACCACCGGAGCCACCATTGGGCTTATTAGTCACATGGTAATGTTTGTTTTAAAAANGGCGAATAGTCTGACCACTACACCACCGGAGCCACCATTGGGCTTATTAGTCACATGGTAATGTTTGTTTTAAAAAAGTGGCGGAAAGATATGGCGATGTCGTTAAAAGTGTATAGTTTAAATTAGAAAGACAATTAATTTTTCCATTACTGTTCATACCTCCATTCACGTCAATAAAATGGGAGCCTTTTATTAACATTATGCATTCAGATTTTGAGAGACTTAAAGTTAATCAGTATTTAAAAATAAGATATTGTTTAATGTGAGGAATAATAAACAGCTTTTCAACACCACAAACCTTGAAAATTACTTTATATAATTGTTAAACTGGACGAATGACCCTTACATGAATCGATTATGTTAACTTAGTTTCCAGAATAATCGCAGTACTAAGCAATAGTAAACAGGGAGTAAAAAAATGTTATGTTTAAAATTTTTAGTTAATTTTAATAGTACGAAAATGTCTTTACATCATCTATACCGACATTCACAGTATAAAAAAGAATAATGCCATTACTGCACCCAGTGACAACCGCTACTGCAGAGGTCGCTAAGGTCTTGCATTCGAACCGCAAAATCCCGGATTCGAATTATGGATAAGTTATGGGTGTGCGTCTTGATTTGAGATGTAAACGATTCCCTCCCCCAAATTATCCACAAAGAATAAATTTCACCAACAAAGAACACGTGAATTTATTTAATTCCCCCATTTAAGCTTGAGTATGTGAGACTTTTCAATTTCTTGTAGGTTGCTTTTAGTAAGTAATCAGTCTCCATTGCAGCTTTCCAGGTTTTGAGTCAAGAAATATAATGGAATTAAGTGAATTGATATACACATAAATACCACTTTTTATTTTACGGAAAAATTATTTAACTAGTCGCGAACTAATAATTAACGTACAGTAAGAAATTGTTGTACTTTCACAAACATGAAATAGGCAACTGTCTGTTAAATAATAACACTACGACAGTAGAGGATTTTTTTCTTTATTTAAGCGTTGTCACAAACTCATTTAATAAAAAAAAATTACTGAATTAATATTTTATATAAAATGTAAACAAATTCGACGCTCTATATCGGAAAATTTGTTTTNAAAAAAAAAATTACTGAATTAATATTTTATATAAAATGTAAACAAATTCGACGCTCTATATCGGAAAATTTGTTTTATGATACCAACAGTTATAAAGATTTTTCGAAAACTTACATTTAGGGACTGGAAAATTTCGCGAATTATTTTAGGACAAGCTATACTTAAAACACACGTAGGTCTACATTTACGTTATGTTTGCAATTTTACCACAATATATCAGACACTTTCAGGTAAAATCTGAGTCAATAACAGATCTGAAATGAAACAAGCAGCGAATCCGTTCCCATGTGATCTGAGGGAAAACTAAATTCACACGAGGGCAACTACCAATGTACAAAAAAACTGAGGCTCGAAAATACATACGATCGTGCGGTCTAGCCTACAGACAAAATTTTAATGTCCACTCTTATATTTAGGGGTAGTGATATTTCGCGAAAAGATTTCCAGACAAGATACAGTTCAAAGCAGTGCAGGGTCGTCCAGAATTTTGATTGGCTAAAGCATGTTCTGGTCAGTGTTAAATGTTTGCGCACGAATCACGAAGGTTCGGTGTCGGAGTTACGTATTCCTGAGTGGCTCGGTCAAATACGGACATGACAAGCAGCCAATGGAGGTATAAAAACAGCTGAGGTATTTATATAGTATTGAAATCTATTGTGTGCTCCGATTTTTACGCGAAAAGTCACTGGCTCGACTTATATTCCAGTACAGCTAGGTATTGAGAACCGATGAGGGTGATTGAGGTGAGTATGGAGCAACGCCGGAATGAAGGGGATGGGGAAACGGGAGATCTGCGAGACAACCCGCCGACCAGCGGGATCTCCGGCACGATTCCCACATGCGAAAATCCGGTAGTGACCCGGCAGGGGATAGAACCCGGTTCGCTTTGGTGGGAGGCGAGCAGGCTAACCACTCAGCCCCCACAGCCCCTCGTGGTGGGCAGAATTCTCGCAAGTGGCAAGTGTTGCGGTTTTTCTGCAGTTCTTTCGTGATTCTCTGTAACATCACTGACGTTCTCCCTCACCGCCTCCCAGCGAGGCGAACCGGGTTCGATTCCCGACGGGAGTCGCCCGGAATTTCGCATGGGAGGAAACTTGGCGGACGTTGCCACTTGGCCGGTGGGTTTTCTCGGGGGTCTCCCGTTTCCTGCCGCCCTTGCATTCCGTCGCTGCTCCGTTTTCACCTCACTTTGTCCTCACTTGCTCTCAAGACCTCGAGAAACAAACGAAATTAACATATGCGTGTATTCAGCCAACCTTGGTATTGACTTAGCACATTCATCACGATGCCGGAATGACATGCAAGCCATACTTTTTAAATATTATTTAAATTTTTGAATGTTGCACAGTATATAGCGTCTGTCAATAATTACCGTGCTGCCAAAAATATTTTCTCGGTCATATAATAAGTGACACCCGGATTTAGCGAAATATTTCCACACATGCTAGGTTTCAATACCCATGAGTCTATGTGAGAAGACCTTTTTCCTACTTGACAGGCCAATCAGAATTAGGCAACGCCAACATTCTACGTCTTTGATTCGCAGACGCGTAACACGTAAATCATCCAACCACAACAGTGGATCTGACCTAAACTTTCACGAAGTACAACTGGTCATGAATTTTTTTTTCTCGAAATTCGGGTGTCCCTGCATATAACACACATCACTGAGAGTGATGAAATGATAAACAGTATCCACTAGTATCGCTGACGTCACAAATCCACGCGAAGATGACTACACCCTCGAACACAACGGACCAATAGCAAACATCGATCGGTACACCTACTGACTTCTGTTAGCACAAGTGAAATACAGAAGCTTTTAATTTATCGTGCGAAAGTCAGTGAAATTTTCAAACGACGGTACTGTATACAGTCGTTTCGTATCAGCCGTGTCGGAAGGAAAGATTTCGCTACAGAATTTCGTTAGGTGTTTGGAAGAATTAAAATGCGAGACTCCCAAAACTGTTTCAGTGCACAGTAATTAAAATCTAACTGACATCTTTAAGGTCACGATTAGTGAAATGCGTAGAGGTAGCAAAATTTAACGAAAAAATTTCAAGGCAAGTTACGTTTTAAGACACCGCAGGGTCGCTTACCTATCTTGATAGGCTAAATTACTTTTTGACGCGTGTTTTAACTGCCTGCACACGAATCACGTAGGTGCCGTGCCGATGTTGCCGAATTCTGAGTGGGTCGGTGAAATACGAAAACGCCTTCTCAAGAAGACAGCAGCCGACGGCAACAGACAAACTGCTGTGGAGTGCTTCTAGTGTTGAAGTCTACCGTGTGCTCGTATGTTTTTTTTTTCTCCGCGAAAAATCACTCGCTCTAGAGATACACGAACGTGACGCGAAATAAATGAACTTCGAGCAGAGGATTTGCTGGAGAATTCTGCGGTGAGTGTCGTCGTATCGGGACGTCAGACCGCCGTGACGGCAGCAGAACCTGGGGGTAGTCAGCTAAGTGCGCAGTGAATTATCCCGGCAATCTGATGTGTATGCAGGGACTGGTTGTCTGTGCGATTCACACGCCGCCACGCGGGGACGAGGCGGCTGGGAGGTGCCGACCATTTGAATGCTGGGCGCAGCGAGCAACTCCGGCGCGCGCCTAACTTACATAACGGCCGTATTTCACCCCCCCCTCCCTCCGCCGCTGATGCAAGTGGAGCAGTTTAAACAGATATGCAGTAAAATTAGCTGATTATGGATTACGGAGCCGCTCCATTCTCACATCGCTTCACCCTCGTGGGCTCTGAAGACCTCGATGTTAAGAGCCGCCCAAAATATCTTAAACGTAAATTTTACATACAGCAGAACAAAAATCGAAAATCCCTAAGCTTTCCGTAGTTTCGTATATAGGATAACTGCACGACTCCAAAACATTAAAAGCCATCCTTCGCTAATGTGGAATTGTAAATTTCGTGTCGTAAAGAGAAGTTCTGAGTCACTTGTAATCCATTGCAATCTCATTCTGGAGAACCCGGATTCGAGTCCTGGTCCAGCCCATTATAATTTCGTTATTTCAGTGGTTTTGCGGGTTGGTACTTCACTACAGGTCCTAAAGACCTCGCACCGAGGCACCGACAAATAAACAAATGGTACTGGCTCGAGTGTAAATAGCGTTGCGAGGTCTAGCAGAACACTCGGGGCTCTACTCATGGGCATTTTTACGTCTAGATTTGCAGGTTAGATTATCGGGTTCTCCGGGCTGAGTCTCGGACCAGAACAGAAGAAGGGAAACTTTTGATCAAAATATTTAGGTTATTCTATTTACAACAAAATCATCTCGGGACCAAAAGGTTATGTGACTTTAATTACCAAGTACATCACATTTTCTTCCACGACATGAACGTTATTTGCATATCACGACCAACACTCGTCAATGCCTCACTTGTTGGCTATGAAGTTGCTGCTTCCAGAAGTCGAAAAAAATCGAAATCCAACACTGCCTTCTACACTACAAGCCCTTTTAGTTGACACCGTAGTGAAGAAGCCGAAACAGTGATATAAGTTGTTCGTAGTTAATTTATTACTTTTGAAAGCCCGGCGTAGGATACAGGGTCATGTTAATATAGAGGTTTTGGTGGTTCAAAACCTACCACCTTACCGAATCAAAAGATAATTTTAAGTTTCATTTTCATTAAAAAAAATCCAGTAGTGCCGAAAAAGAAATACGACTGTTTATCAGCATTTTATTTCGAACCACCCTTATTACGTAGATGATTTTGCAATGCAAACGAATTAGTAATAGAAATATTTACAATAGCGGAGATTATATATGTGTTTGGATTACTGACATATCAGCGCATATTATAAAGTTCATTATAAGTATTCATTACATTCAACCTGTTGCTTTTTTCTATGTTTCTGTGTGAAATTATTCAATGAAATGTTCTTATAAATGAATTAGGTGACTTATTGAAATTTTGTTGAAAGTCAATTAGTATTATAATGCGCTAAACTCGAGATACAAACAAACCTGTCTTTGGATAAAAACAGCACAAAAATAGTACACACTTAATGTATCCACTTCAAAATTTTTAACTGTCAATGACAGTTAAAAACATTTGCAACGTTACCTATTTTCTATTGAGTCTAAACCCCACCCTTTACAAGGGTGGGTTGTAATAGGCGCTACTTTTCTGTGCAAATCAATCTTCCAGCTATAGGTAAAAATTACATTGTCAGTGAAAGTGAAAACATAGAATTGTTATAAAACTTAATATGTCAGTATTGGGCTAGCTATAACTACAATGTAATGAAACAAACTTAATTGAAATAAAAATAATGTACCTTAATTTCACACTTTCTATAGGCTGTTAAGGATTGTTTGTACATTCCCCTACGAAATTGCCAAATTCACATTGGGAAAAAGCAAGTATGTATCCGTTAAATTAAATGCAGACTATCCAGGGTCTATTTTAAAATGTGGTTTTCAACAATGTCCAGTTCCCAATCAGGAACAACACAGAGAACAACTTATAGGACAAAATTAGAGACTGAAAAATTTCGTGAATTCATTTTAAGACAAAGCTAGACCTCCAACACATGTATATTTAATTTGTGTTTATAACTCTATCAAACTTTATTAGACCGGACACGACGAACTCTGAGCCAATAACAGACCGGCATAGAAACAAGCGCCGAATCCTGTGCTGCCTTTTCTGACGTAAAACTGGCTACACACTGCGGCAAGAAGAAGAAGAAGAAAAAAAATTTAGAATACTTTAAACCCCACTTAGCCAAATGGCCATCCGAGGCGGTGTCATTATACAGGTACAGTTAAATAAATTCCACAAAAAAGAATTTATGGGGCTCGGTAATATAAATTATTAGAAGAAATGATTAAATACTTGTTACGTTATAAGAGTTAAAAACGGTGCCTCTGGCTCCACCCTTACCACCACTACCCTGCCGCCCATAGGAGACAGAGGCCTTGGTACGCTAGTGTTCTTGTACTTTGATGTTGTGGCGTTTCTGTGTTCACGTGTGTTGTTGATATCGTTAGTTTTATTGTCTGTGTATGTGTTATCTGAGTGGGGTGCGTGAGTGAGCCTTTGAACAGAAAGCCGAAACTCGAAAACGCGCAGGATCGCGGAACCTAGCCTACAGGCCGTTTAAAAACACGAAATCCGCCCGTCACTACATATAATACAAACGAAAGCGAAAGCGGATAAAAGAATTCCTCTAAGAGACTAAAAAAAAACAGGTTTCGTCCTCACGCTTCTCTTGTAAGCCATCTTTAGTAAATACGATTGTAAATTTATCGTCTCGGAAAACGTCCTGTGGAGAGTTGCAGCCACTCGTAATGACTACAGAGGACATGAGAACACAGAGATGAAACAGCTGTTTATTCTGCAAACTTCCGTCGCACACAGGGGGCCGAGGTGGTGTAGTGGTTTGCTCGGCTCCCGCCTAGTAAGGAACCAGGGTTCGATTCCCGGCGGGGTCACCCCTCCGGTTTTTCGCATGTGGGAATCGTGCCGCTGGTCGGCGGGGTTTTCTCCGGGATCTCCCGTTTCCCCGGCCCTTGCATTCCCACGGCTGCTTCGTATTCGCCTCGCTCCACCCTCTTCGGCTCTTAATACCTGTCTTCGCTCACTCGCTGTCCTCGTATGGTCGTGGGTACACGGCCCCACGGAGGAGTCGGCCCACCATTGTTCCGTCTCTTGCTTGCTTCGTTCTCTGTGGCGGGACGGAGGCTGTCGTGTAAGTTAGTCTCGGCGCTGAAGTGTGCCGGCGGCGCGCGGCGTGACTCGTCAACTGGGTCAGCCAGTGAAAGTGAAAACACAAAACCGTCCGGCCGTCGCAGCGGCGGGAGTGTGTACGTGGAGTATAGAGGTGTGCTGTTGCCGGAAGGGGGGAGTGGAGGGGGACGCTCGCGTGCGCGCGCGCAAACACACGCACGCACCGGCATCCCGCATAAACTGCGTGCGCCAGTACGGATTGATAACAACTAAGCATCCGTACAGGGGAGCTGTATCCGCAAGCCCTCATTACTCGAACGTAACTCGAATAGGGAGAGACCCATAACATTTCGCGTTATAGTCTATTCGCCTTATTTTCACACTTTTTGGAACAAACCTTTGAGAAATCACCCCATGCGAGATGTGCTTCGTTACTATTAGCATATTGTATTAAACGTATTATAAGCGTTTTATACATCTGTTAACATAAAAGTACCTTATTTTTAATTAAATTCAAATTTTTACTTATATTTTATTTATAAATTGTAACATTTCATCAATAATTAATACGAATATAAACAGTGAGAAAACAAGTGTGTTGGTAGCGCCTAGTAAGAAATAGTTACTCATACTAATCATTATTACAACTAAGTGCGCACGAATTCGGTGCATTGTCCTTTGGTGTAATTTTATAGACTTAGTTAAGCGTGGTTTGCACGAGGCGGATGAATATCCTGGAAGTAGAACTTTAGCAAGGCTTCAGAAAAGTGTGAAGTAACCGTGAATGTATTATTCGGCGAAAACAAGCTGCACACGACAGGAAAATGCGAAATTACCGTGAAGGGATTATATACGATTGCACCAAGCTAGATTACACAGTCATCTACATACTAAGCGGAAGTCAGCCACAGACCGAACTCATTCTCCTGTCGTGGTCCATCCACGGTTACTTCCAACTTTTCTGACACCCTGTTCTACTTCCAGGATAATCCTCCACCTCATGGAAAGAGAGCTTTACCGAATCTTGAAAATTGCACCTTAAGAACTATTTCTTACTAGGCATTACCAACACTGCTATTTTCTCCCTGGTTTTATTCATATTAATTATAAATTAAATATTATAATTTATATATAAATATAAGAAGAAGTATATATTTAGCAAACACCCAAGCACTTCATTCATGGGGTAGTTTTTCAAAGGTTTAATTAAAAATATGTGAAGAAACCGCGAATAGACTATAGAACCGATCACACGGAGTGAAGCTACCAGATTGCTGAAAGTTTACTATTGGTCCTGCAAGTCGAGCAAGCACGTATCGCTGAACTCGTTCTCGGATCGCCAACTGCTCAACTGCAAGTTGCCGTCAGCCAGTCAGTACTCGTCATACCTGCAAACGTCATTTCCTGACATTCTCTCCCAGAAAGAAAGCAGACATTTATAAACAAAGAGTAAAAATATAACTTTAAAATAAACGTTCCAAAAATATTTGTCGAATTTTACTATTTTGCAAATAAATAAAGATCAAGTTATAAGAGAATATTTAAATCGCTATTTATGTTTATTTTTACTATAACAATATAGTGTGAACTGCTCATAAGGAACATTACTTTACCGGCTACGAACTGCCGACTGTACAACTGCCGACTGCTCATTCCAAAAGGGACCTTAACGCCCTTACTCAATAGAAATCATTTGACTTAAATTTCCTTTCCTTGGACGAAACCACCGATACACAAAACAATAGTAAATTTACAGTCCAGACAATTGAAAATCCCGTGATCTTTGTAGAAATACGTATCTTGTTACGTAAATCACTATATATTATCCAGGAATGCATTTCGCATAGCTGTTTTTAAAATAGGCTTCTGCATTTATATTAACGTTGTATTTGAAAACAAAAATACTCACTTATTTAATTTATTCATAAAGTGATGTTTCGCGAAAAGATTTCGAGACAAGATACAGTCCAAAGCACTGTAAGGTCGTCCAACTCCTTTGAATGCCTAAAAAATGTTCGGACCCGTGTTAACCGTTTGCGCACGAATCACGAAGGTTCTGTGTCGGAGTTACTTAGTCCTGAGTGGCTTGGTCAAAGACGGACACGGCACCAGCAGCCAGTGGAGGTATAACAACAGATGAGGTGTGTATATAGTATTGAAGTCTACTGTGTGCTCCGATTTTTACGCAAAAAGTCACTGGCCCTATTCATAAGTATCAATCCATAAATTTCCCCTTCAAATTACATTCGTTTGCCATTTCTTTAATTTGAACGAGCTCTGTTTGATATACCAAGAGGAAAATCGTCCTACAATAAACAAATATTCGTTCTACATAACGCCTCGTAGATTCTCGGCAAAATGGCAGCTTAACGACTTCAAAATTTTCAACTTTTCGAAATCGTGAAGTTGAGAGTGCTTGACTTTATCGCTTTGACATTTCCATTGTAACAAGCTGAATAGCAAACAGTATGTCGAGAAGCTAAAATAAAGTCTCGCGAAATAAAATGCTCAAGTTTTCAATTGTGTAAGGGCCTTCAGTCCGTGTATTTTAGTGGCACTTTTATGACAGGACCGCCGTATATTTTTTGTCATGTCCTGGGCGACTCTTGAGTCAGTAATAAATAGGAAGAATGACCGTATCGTGTCTAACATAGCTGAATAAAAACACAGACCCTCAACATATCAACAGCCATTGAATAAAACAGTTGTGGCCCAAGTATGTAGATAAATTAAAAGTATAGGTTCCTGCCAATGGAATTCACTAAAATTCACGTAACTCTAGTGATATACTCCACGCAGGAGATCTATTTACTACAACAGCCCCATTACTTAGCTCTTTCATTGCCCCATGAATTTTATGGTTTCTGGCGTTGAGAATAAGGAATTCTTTGATGCGTGCTGTACTCAAGCTGGCGAAGAACTAGTTTCGTTATCACAACCAATAAGCTATATAAAGTCATTGTGTTTTGTGATCAGTTATATGAACCAGTCGTAACTTAAAAAGAGTAGCAGGGTTTGCGAATCTGTTCCCCACGGAGAAGATCTTTGGCACTGAACCTCGCAGAGTGCAGTGCTGATCTAATATAACCTCCCTGTACAATGTGTAGACAATTGCTTACGATGGACATGAAAGGGTTAACCCATGTGAAATAACAACAGAAAATCACGGTTGTACCTGACTGGCCTATTCACTGGTTTCTTTTGTCTAGCAAAAGCATCCTCTCGAGTGGGCAGGATATTTACAACCAGGCGCCACGGCCTGCGCCAAAACTGCAGTAAATCTCGCCCGACTGAAGTTTTCCATTAGCGGGGAAGTGCCGTGACACGCAATCTTACTTACGATGCCTTCTCGTTCGGCGGTATTTTTGTTTTTCGCCCTGAACTTTTAGACTTAGTTACGCCACGAGCTGCTAACGGTCTAGTTTTTTTTTCTTGTAATTCCTTTCATTTCCTCTGCTGTCATGTTTACCTACACGCAAGATACATACAAATTTGCTCGTATCTGATTCACGATAAAGATTATTTATGCGAACCTTCATTTGGAGGTTGGAACTCAACTTCCGTGGAGTGGAGAGATTTGGGCGTTCTTGGGAGCCGATGAGGGTGAAGCGAGGTGAGTATGGAGCGGCGCCGGAGTGCAGAGAGGGGGGGGGGAAACGGGAGATCCCCGAGAAAACCTACCGACCAGCGACATCGTCCGGCACGACTCCCACTTGCGAAAATCCGGGAGTAACCCGGCCGGGGATCGAACCCGGTTCGCCTTGGCGGGAGGCGAGCAGTCTAACCGCTCAGCCGCCGCGGCCCCATCACTGGATTGAGCCTCGCATTGTATAGTATCAGCCAAAAATAATCTTCCTGTGAAGTATGTACACAGTTGTGTACATTGGGTTCGAATGGGTTCAAACCGGTTCTGTAGGTTTCTATATTCCCACCTACAAGCGGAGTAGATAAGTTTACAGAAGTGTAATGGAGTGCCGGTTCCTCTGATGTGGGCGTAGCATTCCCCTGATTCACTGCGCATGGCTGTAAGGAACGGGTTTAGTATCTCATTGGGTACTGCGTGCTGCGAAATACATTCCTACTGGCTGGAGCTGCCGGCCGGCAAGTGAGCTACAAGCCTCTGATTGGCGAACGGCGGCGTTCCGACGTGTTACTGGATAGTGCCGCCGCTCTGCTGGAGTATTAGTCACTGTCTCACTTCTGTATTGTTAGGTACTCTGTGCTTCCCCATCGCGCAGTGGCCCATCAGACGCAGGGCTGATTCCATAAACTTGCGCGGCCAACCAACTGATGAGTACGCCCACATTAAAGAAACCGCCATGCCATTCCGCTTCTGTATACGGCCATATTCTGTGGTGGGGCTAAAAAAAATGGATTTTCGCATGTTGCAAACGTGGCAGACGTTGCCGACGTGTAACGTGTTCTTACGAGGTGCTTAGTTTTTCCACTGTAATTTAATTCCGTCACTCTTCGATACTCACCTTCCTTTACTGTTCAAGAATATATCAATGTTCAATTTTAGGCTTTGAAACGAACAAGTCTTTTGTTCGGAGCTGTACATGTATAGGTTGTTCAAGGTAAAATAATCAGTTTTTTGAAAGCCCTGCTTAAGATCTACTTGTACGCACGTTTTGTATCTTTCCGCCATATGTGAAATTAACGTTGCCGTGGCCTTCATCACTTTGTTCACTCGTCGGTCAAGTAAAACTGTGAAATTGTTAGAAAAGTAAATATTTTACAGACTTCCTAATTCTATCACTTAAATCCATAAAAAGAAACAGAAAGCAAATTAAAACATTTCAGCATTCACAAATGTTTACCTAACACACATAATGCAACGTTAAAACATGGAACTACTTGCCTTAAGTCGTTACCAACTTTACCGCGTGAACGCCAATCAACGTGCATGTTAAAATATAGGCAGGCTGGGCCACTGACATTTTTCAAAGGTTGGTTTCACAAGTACTCTCTTTACTGTGAACAGCATATATCAGCAAAACGCTATGCCATACGTCAGGACAGGTAAAAACGTGTTTGTGTTGGATGTTATTGGCAGCATTTCTGTATCAAACAGCGGAATATAGTCTCAATAACGAATTTATGTCCGTTAGAGGAGGGAATTCCCCTATTGAACGCTGGTTTCTGCTGGGTGCAGTGCAGGCCATTCATTGAGATATAGGTTGTTCACGGTAAAGTGAGCACTTTTGAGACCCTAGTTAATTTTTACTTTCAGCTTTTTTTTTTTTATCTTTTAACCACATTTTAAATGGTTATTTCCATGTAAGTAATAAACACAGTGTGTATGTTCCACCGCACTCGGAAGTTGACGTCTAATGCTGAAATAAAATATATTTGTTGACTATTTTTCCAAATGAGAGGGCTTTCAAAGGCGCTCATTTTACGGCGAATTGCCTACAGAAGGTATTGTTAAATCAAACAAAGTATGTTTTGCGTAACAAAATCAATTGTTTGTATACGATGAATGTAAAATTTCGTTGCTGAAACGAAATTATTTAGTTATTCTTATTTTCTTGCCGCAAAGAAAGTTTTGGGGTTGGTGTAACTAAATAGTTTGTTTGCTCTACGTACATTATATAGTTTCAGTTAATATAAAAAAGTTGGAGGCCCGACCGAGATGTGAACCTAAACCACCTTCGCCTTAGCAATCTCAGGTTAACCTGACTACTGATGGAATTTGAATTTTTTTTAAATACACACATTTTAAATACTGAACAACTCGCGCAAATAAATATTTCAAGATTTACAGCTTTATATTTTAGTTTCCCGTTGAAATTATTTTATTAGGGTGTTTATACCATCATTAAGCATCAATAAACGCACTAACAGACACTGTTACTATCTTAATTGTCACAAAAAAATACAACCAACCACTCGAGCTGCATTTTCAAATGAAAACAACAGGAGGGGCCAAGCAAATATATGCAGTTGATTTAACTGGCTATGTTTTTGACAGTCTAATTTTTCTTGGCGCAACCCAGATGTCTTGTTTGTTTAAGCATGTATTTTGATAAATAAACAAATTTGATCTTGTTGCTTTTCAAGTTTTGCATACTCAACAAAATATTTTGTTGGAGCAACTAATATTTTTGGGACTATTTGATTGCTAGAACAAACGTTTCTCTCAGTATACCTTTCCTGCTCAGCATTCACTATACGGACCACCATGCCTGAAAGAGTTAGGGCGTGCAGAGCTCCAGCAGAAAACGTTTTATTAAAAAACCGTCCAACGTGTCTGAGTGAGGTCTGCTTACGAATAGCATTTAAGAAACGTCACTCGTCTCTATACGTTTTCCAGTTCCTCCATTTCTCTCTACAGCATATTTTTGTGCTAGTGAATATTGCACAAACGGGTGTTTAACGGTCATTTTTAGATGTGAACATTCCTGTACAAAACATTTAAAAAAGGAATAGGGACGTGCATCAAGCCTTTATTTTTATTATTACGTCATGAAATGGTAGGGTCTCCGCTGAAAGTCCCATAGATGCGCGTTATCGACGGCAAGACCCCACGCCAGTTCAGTGCTTTGCGCGTAGAGGCGATGAGAGAGTTGATGCGCATGTCTCGGTCGCCCCTAGCGCTCNGTGCTTTGCGCGTAGAGGCGATGAGAGAGTTGATGCGCATGTCTCGGTCGCCCCTAGCGCTCCCACGCCTTTAGGCATCAGACGTGCGCGAAATTCCTTCATCCCGGCGGCCACCTTAAGACCCAGATCTCTTTAGCTGTCCGATCCTAACTGGTCCAACGCTCTGTGCCTCCAACCTGAAGGACCGGAATTTTCTTTACTGCGTGATCGGGTAATGCAACTCTCCATTCCACCACTCCTGTTCGCTACTTGTCATTCTCCAAACAGCAAGCCGCGTGCCGCTCGGAGACACCCGCAACACGTGTTTCCAGAAGACGTGGAAGCGGGTTTCGTGAAACAGCTTTAGGATTCCTGCGAGCGTTCCTCGGCATTTACCGACTGCGTAGACAAGAGAGATAAAAACGCGACAGGGACGTGGGACATGCAAGACTTGTAGTTCTGGCGGTACTCCCAGCCGTCCGCGTGTAGCAACGACCGGTTATCATCGCCGTGCCATTCTTTTACACTCTAAAATCAAAACAGCTACAACTGCTGATCAGTGAGATTCTACTGAACATTTCAGTTGTTTGAACTCACTGATCAGACACTGATTTCTACTGGTTACTAGTGAATTTCACTGGCCCCGGCGGTGAAACCTCAGCGCATTCCACGGGTTGGCGAATAGATAACAGCTCGTTAACTGAAGATTCGGTAAAATAATTTCACGTATTTAAATCACTGATTCAGATTTAGAGTGTATAACATATTACATATGATGATAAACAAATTGAAGAGAATTCATCGAAGCAGCTAAAACTGTACACTATAAATTCTTGCACTTGTGCGATGGCGTGGGTAATACTTCATGCAGGAAAATTTCATATTGGCCAATCAATTTGAAATGTTTCGATTAACGGTTATAGCGAGGAGGATAATTCGTTTTTATATTTAGGTTATTTTATTTACTAATAGAATAATTTTTTCTTCGCATAATCGGAATTTTTTTTCTAAAAATATTTCGTTCTATTTTTTNTTTTATTTACTAATAGAATAATTTTTTCTTCGCATAATCGGAATTTTTTTTCTAAAAATATTTCGTTCTATTTTTTTAGAATTTGGTTTATTCAAATCATTTTCACAGTTTCAATAAAAATCTTGTCGTCACGGAAATTTTTTTATAAATGGTTATTATAAAGGTAATGCACATCTTACAGGAGTGTAATGAAAGGTGNTTGTCGTCACGGAAATTTTTTTATAAATGGTTATTATAAAGGTAATGCACATCTTACAGGAGTGTAATGAAAGGTGTATAAAATATGAGAGCAGTATTATACAAGCCAGAGAAGCAGTGGAGGAGATATAAACCGATACCTACTGTATTGTTGCTGTCCGTTATCATGACATCGGCAGGAAAGTGTTTAAGACCTTACCGGCACAAGTGGGAAGTAATCTGCGAAGGAGAAGCGACCCGGAAGNGACATCGGCAGGAAAGTGTTTAAGACCTTACCGGCACAAGTGGGAAGTAATCTGCGAAGGAGAAGCGACCCGGAAGACAAATTCTGGTGCCCACGCGAGTCCCGACACCTTCGTTTGCATATTCCACTACATTTTCCAGCTTATTCTCAAGGTTGCCGCAGCTTATGGCTGACACGAAAACGCGCCTGTCAGACGCTATCATTTCCACTTTGACGACTGTCAGATGTCCCNCGCTATCATTTCCACTTTGACGACTGTCAGATGTCCCGCGGCTCTCACGGTGTTGCCTTTGTCTGACCCACAAGGATAGCCTCTCAGTTTAGTTGCTACTACGGGACAAATCTGTTTTTTTTTTTTAGAGGACAGGATCAACTACACCTCTTCACTACATCATATTTATGTCAAGGAAGGTACCATGACCTCATTTTACTTATCTCCAAGCCAAGAATGGGTATAATTCGATAATTTAATTTAAGAATTTCAGTTGTTGATCAAATTATTTTAGGCGTATAGCAATAAAGAAATTATTTTTCAGGGGACTGTACCTGTATCTGCGAAGTGCTCTTTCACATATCAGGATTTACAAACCATTTTTTTTAGGCCCTTGTTACATACAATACCTTTTTGTGAAGTATGGTATAAACAATTATTAGCGTCTTCTTTATGTGACTTCCATTATTGTCCTTCGTTTCCATCCTGTAAACAATTTAGATCACTAACCAACTTCCCGTGCAACCTTTTATATGATGGATAGGGCCAGTGACTTTTGGCGTAAAAATAGGAGCACACAGTAGACTTCAATACTATATACACGCCTCAGCTGTTGTTATACCTCCCTTGACTGCTGCTGCCATGTCCGTCTTTAACCAAGCCACTCAGGACTAAGTAACTCCGACACTGAACCTTCGTGACTCGTGCGCAGACGGTTAACACGGGCCAGAACATTTTTTTAGCCAATCAAAGAAGTTGGACGACCCTACAGTGCTTCGGGCTGTATCTTGTCTCGAAAACTTTTCGCGAAATATCACTGCCCCTAATGATGGACATTGGCATAGACATCCATCATNAATAGGAGCACACAGTAGACTTCAATACTATATACACGCCTCAGCTGTTGTTATACCTCCCTTGACTGCTGCTGCCGTGTCCGTCTTTAACCAAGCCACTCAGGACTAAGTAACTCCGACACTGAACCTTCGTGACTCGTGCGCAGACGGTTAACACGGGCCAGAACATTTTTTTAGCCAATCAAAGAAGTTGGACGACCCTACAGTGCTTCGGACTGTATCTTGTCTCGAAAACTTTTCGCGAAATATCACTGCCCCTAATGATGGACATTGGCATAGACATCCATCATTTCGCTTCATAATTCAGCGCCAAGGTAGACGGCGTACAAGTATATGTTGGTTCCACCAGTGGGATTGGACTTCCACTCATCCGACACGTCTTGCAGGATTCGGAATCAATAGTAAACATTCAGCATTCTGGCATATTCGATCCACGTACCCGGGTCAAACACGGGATTTAGTTAGTTCTGTCTGCGTGCGGCAGCCAATGAACATCTGACTTCTGTTCCAGTACGTAGAGGACTATGGAGTCTAGCTTGGCGACATCTCCACACTTAGAGAGTTGCCGACGTAATGTTAAGTCGCCTGGGCGTAACTGAGTTGCGTGTGGAGTTTGCCGTAACGTTACGTCATCCGCACACAGGCGACGGAATATTACTTTGCCAGCAGTTTTCAAAAGATTCTCTGCAATGTAATATAACACCAGCAACACTCAAAGTGTAACTTACTCAAATGAGAAGCGCGGAATTTACATTATTCTAAGAATTGAAAAATATTTCCTTGGACCACTTTAAACTCGGCATTATATTGGCAGAAACTGCATAGAGCCGTCCAGTAATGAACACTGATCAGTATAGTGAGCGTATCCGGCGTCTTGAGAGCCAATAAGACGTTGGTAAATGGGAATACAGGGACCAACAGAACTGACGATCAAGCAACGAAATCTTGTGTCACACACGTCACCAATCACAACACAGTTATTTAAGTATTGTTACATTTTCTCAAAGTCAGTGGGGCTAACCCAAGTTCGTTGAGGGATGGAGGTCTTAATTAAATTAAAGAGTTGATTACACTTTCCTAATTTTATTTACAATAGCTACAAACAAAGTTCTCTTGGCCCAATATCTCACAATAAATTCGTATCACTTGCTGTTGTACATTTTATTAATGGAATTCATTAATATGTAAACTACCACAAAGAAATTAATGTATTTAAATAACTAAAAAGCAGCCCAAATAGTTATCAAAACCTATTCAATTATTTTACATATTATATGTCCATATTTGACAGTTCCAATATTTATAATAAAGTTCGTATCACATGTTATTCAGTCGCACCTCAGCTTAGTCCAGATACC
>NQII01002476.1:8641-22444 GCA_002778355.1 Clitarchus hookeri | reverse complement strand
GTCGAAAGGGAAAGTTTCTCTCCCGCTGTAGGAAACTGTAACCTCGATTTCACTTGCATTACTAGGCCAGCGGGGCCTGGCGTGGGGTACACTCCGGGACACGAGACTGCGGCACCGGTGGTACAGGCCCGATCAGCGGGAAATGGGTCCCCTCCGGCCGTCGGTGGAGACGACATTCCTGCAATTCGGACCCCACGGTACAGTCCGTTCGTGGTTACTTCAAGCTTTTCTGAAGCCCGGCTTAAGTTCTACTCGCAGGCTATTCTTCCACTTTGTGCAAAGCTTAACTAAATCTAGAAAACTCATCGCATTTATATATTGCATGGGAGCTATTTATTGCTAGGCATTACCAACACATCTATTTTCTCTGTTATTTTTTATTCGTAATATTTATAAATGAAAAGTTATAAGTTCTATATAATATATAAGTAAAAGTTCAACTTAAACAAAAATAAGGTACTTTTACGTAAACACAAAAATTAGAAGATTGTGATACGTGACGTATTCAGGAAATAACCAAACATACAATACAAGGTGTGATTTTACAAAGATTTGATTTAAAAAGTGTAAAATTACTGCAAATAGCCTATACGCCGTTACTGCAGGGGCACCAATCACACGGGTTTACTGGTACCACTTATATAAAGCTTATTCGTAGGAGCACGATTATATACTTCCCATTGGCCTGTCTCACACATACAGAGAACAAAACTGGGATGAAAGCAACACACACAGTTATGCAGCCCCGTTTACTTGTAACGTGATTTTAGGTTACCAAGTTCCTCTCTCAGAGACTCTTTCATTCATCAATATATGTTCGAAAATACTATAGAGTTGCTTTATTTTTGTGACCGGGCGAAGCGTTTTTAGCTCGTTTATATACTTGCAGATAATCATAAAACATTTAATATTCGAGTATTAGAATTCTTATTTACGTAGTGGGATTAAAAACGAATTAAAATGTCAGAGTCGCGCACGCTATGTTGTAACCTAAGAAGCAGTCACAATTTCCTCCAATAAACCATTATCTTTACGCATTTGTGGTTAACTGAGCCTTGTTAAATTTCTTCTTTCAACTCGCTCTCCATCATTCCGCTACATTAAAAAAGGTTACATAAAATGTCGAAAATTCTGCTCATCGTCAACAAATACGACACTGCTTCACGGATTCGTGGTTTAAACGGCTGTAAAACTAAACGAAACCAAGTTATGCTTACTCTCTGATTTAACACTTACTTACACGAGCGTAACACGGGTTAACTTAAATTTTTCTACGATGGCCGTAGAGCAATTAATGTGTTTGAGTGGTATTATGTTGGGCTAGTTCATGGTGAATAGGGTTGCGCCCTTTCGGTTNTGTGTATTTATGCTATTTTAATATTTTATTAATGTTAATTTTGACGTGGATAGTTGTGGGCGAGTTGCCAGAAAGTTACCCGTTTGAATTGGTGAATGGGAGCGCATCTGCTCACGCAATTTAGCTGTCAACGTTTGTGATAACCCACCTGCAAATACTTCTACATTTTTGCTTATATTGCCTGCGTTTATTTAAAATGAGCCTTTGATTTTTTATATTGATGTTTGAACGTGTTTGTATATTTTTACGCCCGTGAGGCTTTGATAGACTAACCGAGCGCCCTCACGGATTCTCACCATTTATTTGAAGGTACTATTCTAATTCATTTTGGGTCTTGAATGAGAAGTATTATTACGATTTCGGTCTCAGCTTGTATTTGTATGCCAAGCCTGTTAATACTCTTTGTATTTTATAAGTTATTTTTTAATGTATTTTAAATTGAAATGTTTTTCATTCATTATTATGCTTTGTGAAATGGCACAGATCTCGTATGAATATTTTTGTCGCGAGTTGAATTCATTGTAACTTTGTTGTAAGTCGATTAAATTGTTTGAAACGGGTTTGTCTTTGTTCATGGCTTGTGTTGAAGCTCCACAGTGCAAAGTTTTAAGTGCAATATTAACATTGCCATGGTACCTATAACTTTATTCAATCTTAGAGATCCTAAAAACTCGCGTCTTAAGATATCACCAATCTACTCTCCACAGCCCTCTACTCGAGTAGAAGTCACTTGTTCACCGCTGCTGCCGCAACAGATAGAACTAATTCTCCTGTTTTACGTATAGACCAAATATGAGGTAGACTGAACTCTCTGGCTGCGCACAACCAGTCTCCGTGTCCCAACATTGAACTGCTTTTCTGCCAACACGACTAGCGAAAACGGCGTGGATTGTATTTGAAGTTAGCACACTGTTTGGTAAACAAGTGCTTTGAGATGCCTGCGTACTTCCGCTGACCAATTTGGAATGTAGTTAGATTAATTTCAAATAGGTGAAAGTATTTTATTCATACGAAAGAGCTTGTCTTTTGAAAATTAAGATAAAAACAAAAACGTTAATTACTATTGACCATTTGACTTTGTCAGTTGTGTTCCTTTGGGGTAGGTCAATGTATGGTACATGCGCGGAAGAGGAGTAAGCGGTGTACCTCATTTTCAGTCTGTGGTTTGAAACGGATTGAAGCTACCAGAGTGCTGAGTGCCTAGTATTGGTTGTGCAGGGCGTGTCGGATGAGCGGAGCTCCAATGACACGTGTCGGATTGATATATGCATGTGTAGCCTATTCATGATTAATTACAACTTTTCTGAAGCCGTGCTTAAGTTCTACTTCCAGTATATTCCTCCGCCTAATGCAAACGAAGCTTAACTAAGTCAAGAAAATTACACCAAAGAGGCAATGCCCCGCATTGGCTCACTTCAAAAACATTTTACGCGAGAACTATTTCTTACTACCCATTACCAACACACATGCTCTCTCTCTGTATTTGTTTATATTATTAATAATATAATATTACAGTTAAAAATAAGTAAAAGTACAATTTAACCAAAAATGAGATATGTCTATGTTAGTAGAAGTATAAAACGGTGATTACATATGTCGTGCATCACTAATTGCTAATACACTTCAAACAGACCTAATGCAGTCTACAACGCAAAATGATAAGATATCTAGTAATAGCTATCGGTAGAGAAACGAATATGGCGTTATTACGCCAAATCTTATTTCAGTGTTCGTAGAGCAAGAATAAACCAACTTGCGTGGTCTCAGTCATAAAAATTTTACTTTACAAAATGTTTATACATAGAACAGTTATACACAATTCCCTGCTGTATAGTTTTAACGGTTAAATGGGCAATTTTGAAACCCCTTCTCAGGATACACTTTTCTGCCCTTTCCTATCATTCCGCGACAGACAAAATTAACATTGCCATGCATCGGTCAAATGAGACCTTAAAAATTCCAGCAACGTAAATATGTTACTTAAATGCCACCTCTTGCTCGCGTGTGCATAAACAAAACTAAAGCCGAGTAAAATAATTTCATTGTCCACAAACATAAAAAGTCACTCTTTTAAAACGACGTCAAGACATGGGAATATTTCCCTCCGTTGCTGACAAATTTACTAGGAGCATACGGCCACTGCGTCTGTTAGAAAATACGTAGGAGGATAAAAATATCTATTTTGAGAAGTTTTAAATTATCCGCGAACCAGCTACAAGATTCAGCATGAATCCAGCCACTCGGGTACGCGTTTAGAAGACATGAGCACTTAGAGGGAGGGTTTGGTTTTTCCAGCAGCTTATATCAAAAATTGACTGCTAACCACGAACCATTTACAGTAATACCAACGCTTGCGGCAAGTTTGTAGTTTTACTTGATTCCTTGCCGAGTAAGTTTGCGACGTCCCATGTGATTCAAGATTGATTCAAGTAAAATTCTAAATTATAGGAACATACTTGCTAATGCAATTCCTGCGGCAAGTTTTTTTGGTAAAGCTTGCTGGAAGTTTGACATTTGGAGCCTAGTTAGATTGATTCAAGCTTGATCGAAGCTTGCTTGCGTGTCGTGACAATCTTGGCTCAAGTTTTAAACAAGCCCGTTATGCTATCGGGGTGATTGTTACCACAGTTACAAGATCTACGATGGTGTTTTTCGTTCGTGGTTATTCGAGTACTTTTAAAATCAACATTCGAAAAATAATAATTCCTGCTCCTAACCACGTGTATTTTAACGGCCGCGCTGACCTACAAGTTCGATTCCCAGCGGGGTCTCTACGGGACATTCCCGTAGGTGGGAATCGTTCCGGACGTTGCCGCAGGTCGACGGGTTTACTCGGGGTACTCCCGTTTCCCCCGCCCATGCATTCCGCGCGCTGCTACATATCCACCTCACTTCACCCTCATCGGCTCTGAAGACCTCGCTGTTAAGAGCCGCTCAAATCTCTTCACTCATTCACTTTGAGATATGGACACATGTACTAGCATTAAAAAAGAAGTTAGAAAGTTAGAAGTGACCAATGGGTGGCCGAGTCTATTCTGCATCCAATAAAAAGTCTTTGTTTGTTTTTCGGGAAAAACATTATTGCCGTGCTGTAGTGTTCTTGTGAAATGCTACTAATAACTAGCGAAGCAATGAACCCATATCCGCGTGAGTTTTGCTTTAAAGCACAAATAAATGTGAAAAGTGGCGTTTTTCGAGATGCGCTCGATCACAGATAACAGTCTATTCGCGGTNTTTTAAAGCACAAATAAATGTGAAAAGTGGCGTTTTTCGAGATGCGCTCGATCACAGATAACAGTCTATTCGCGGTTTCCTCACAGCTTTTGAATCGCGTATCCTAGGCGGAGCTTTCAAAAGTAGTTCAATTACGGCGAACACACTATAATACTGGCAAGTAGTTATGCTGACGTCAACACCGAGTTTTTTTTTTTGAAAAATTAGTTCCACCTATTAAAAACGTCTTATTGAAAAAAAAAAAGTTCAAATTCACGGTTAGAAAAGTTAGTTTCTTTTGTTTTTATGCCTATTACAGCGCGATAGGCAATTCTACAGCGCCAGTTGATCAACACGTGGAAACTAGTCATTAGGAGAGATGCTAATCGTGTCATTACCAAGGTAGACCACACAGAATTACACGTTTGTAACTCCTGTAGAACCGGTAGATACCCTATAATTTCGCAATTATAATTCAGCACCAAGGTAGACTGCATACAAGTATATGCTAGTTTCACGTGTCATTGGACCTACGCTCATCCTACACGCCCTGAGAGCCAATAGTAAACACTCAGCACTCTGGTAGCTTCACTCCGTGCGGCCGGGTCAAACAGGAGAATGAGATTTTTCTGTGGCGGCAGACAATGAACAAGTGACTTCTGCTCGGGTATGTAGAGGACTATGGAGTCCAGACGGGTGCCGTCTCATAAATAGTTCCACCTGTTATTTGTGAAAATAATTCACGATTAGTTATACTCCAAAACACGTTGGTTCAGTAACAGTGTGTATTGAGGTTAGATGATTTTAGCTCGCACCAGTCTTAGGTGTCTGCCAGCCAATCACGGACGTTCAGCGCCAGGGTATCTTTATTTTGACTTTCCCGTGTCGAGTAGAAAATGTCTTCTCACACGGACACGCAGCCAATAGGCAAAGAGGAAATTTGCAAACCTGCACGTAAGAAGTTGAAATCTGGTCTGTGCATAAAACTTTTCGCGAAAAAAACAGCTGGCACTACTTATAACGCGAAATGGGAGTTTATCTAGGATATAGTTCGTGGCGATGCTGTTGGTTGCTTGGTGAGGCGGAATGTTACGTATTTTCTGGGAAGTATAAACTAAGCACTATTTTCAAAAGGGCTCAATTAACGGCGACACAACTTAAAGCGTACTATCTAAATGATTCTTGCTTGCTTGAACATTGGTAAATTTTCTCNCTCAATTAACGGCGACACAACTTAAAGCGTACTATCTAAATGATTCTTGCTTGCTTGAACATTGGTAAATTTTCTCTCTGCAGATTTACCCCTGAGCGGAGACTTGTTACTCGACCACGTGGCGAGATCTTATCCTCACTACATGAAGAGAACAAAACGACCGTTCGAACACGCGTCCGGAAAGAAAGATTTTAATCTGCAGCGTGCTAGCGCCTGGGGCTGCTGTCATTGGCCAATTCCCCCTGCGAGAAGGGTGGAGCCAGTCAAGCATTATATTTGCGAATTNGCGCCTGGGGCTGCTGTCATTGGCCAATTCCCCCTGCGAGAAGGGTGGAGCCAGTCAAGCATTATATTTGCGAATTATAAATTCAAAAACTAAAAATTAAAGTAAAAAAAAAACAAGGATTATGGTGAACGACAATGATTAGGAACAGGTGTTTTTAGCGAAAATATTTCAAGACCAGTTGTGCTCCAAAACACTTTTGTTCATCTGCACTTTAGTGGTGTGGATGATTTTAAATGTCACATGCCTCAAGTGTCTGATACTGAACGTCCATGATTCTCAGGCAGAGTACCTTATTACGATTGGCCCAGTCAAATAAGAATATGTCTTCTCACGTAATAACGCGGCCAATAACCACAGGAAGTTGTGGTTGTGGACGTGGGCTATTGAAATCTAGAATGGCCATAAATATTTTCGCGAAAAACACAATTATTCGTCCATAATCCTGAGAATCGTTTGGTTTAGGCAGAGTGAGTGAATGCAGAGATTTGGGTGGCTTTTAACATCGAGGTCTTGAGAGCCGATGAGGGTGACTTGAGGTGAGTGTGGAGCGGAGCCGGAATGAAACGGCGGGGTAAACGGGAGATCCCCGAGGAAAACCGCTGACCAGAGGCATCGTCCGGCACGATTCCCAATTGTGAAAATCCGGAGTGAGCCAACCGGGGATTGAACCCGGTTCCTCCAGGTGAGAGGCGGGCGGTCTAACCGCTCAGCCACCGTGGTCCCGAGTTTAGTTAGAACATTGAGGTCTATGCTGCAGTCTAACTCGGTAAATCTAGTATGTTCTTGCCAAGACATCTCCTACTGCGTCAACCGTTTCTATGCTGATCTAACGTAAACACTAGGCCACCTTATTTATCATTTTAGGTTGGTTATAGAATGATCACGCTAGACTCTATATCAGGGGAGAAGCAAGATTTATGAAATGCTGGAAAGGGGGGGGCAGAGACGTTCATCAGTATCTCTCCTCTAATGAAACAACAGTTTACAGCCAAAAATTTGAATCGATTAGTAGAAAATAATTTTGTTGTCTAGTTTTGAAGTGAATAATTTATCTAGAAAAAAGTGTTAAATTGGTGTACATGTTAATCCGACAGTAAAAATCCACGAAGCAGNACGTACGTTAGAAACATCAATTCAGAGTACTCCAAAACCGCTAAAAAACGGCCTTTCCAAGGCGCTGTAGCTCAAAATGCACGCATCAGATACATACAAAACTACTATAGGGGCCTGCACTGAACCTTCCTAAAGACTTCCCACTAATAAAATAATATGGTCACCGCTGAAAGTCCCATAGGTACACGCAGCACGACGACAACACTGCACGCCAGTTCAGAGCCTTGCGCTTTACGGCGATTTCGCACCTAACGCGCGTATAATGTCACCCTTGTCGCTCTCGCGCTTCTCCGGCTCCAACGCGGGAGGGGGGGAGGCTCCAGGAAGGCGGGAGTCTTAAGCTTCTCAAGCCAGCTCAACTCGACTCGAGATTCCCTCTGCCCCGAGTCGGGCGAATAATTCGGAGCCCAGCAAACCCACGCGGTACCGCCGCTGCCAGGATTGTGTGTTCGCAGCCGTGAGACGCCAACGGCCCTGCCTACCAAGCAGGCAGCGGCCAACTTCAAAAGAGGAATCAATGATAAACGAAATTCCTTCTCATTACGTCAATTTTAAAGACTGCTATTTCAAACAAAAAGTATTCTACGTGAAATTTCTGAAGAAATGTTGCTATGCTAAGACATCTTGCAGATTGTTTTGTTTAATATATTTTGTCTAAAATGTAATATTTAAATTTACACATAACAAAAAAAAAGTGAATAAATACATATTTTTTAAAACATATTTTATATAGCAATATTTTCTGGGAAAGTAGAATCAAAACCATTTTTTTTAAATAGTTATCTTTAAAATTGACGCAATGAGAAGGAATTCCGTTTAACATTGATCCCCCGTTTGAAGATCGCGATTGCCGGGCCGTGAAGTATAGTACACTCACAGAACCTTCAAACTTTTAGAATCAAACCCTCTTGCCATGTATGACGTGCTTTGGTTGTCTCCAAAATACGTAGTGTATCACAAGCGTTGGTAAGTGGTTAAACTACTGGCCTGGTACCTTGGCGAACCGAGTTCGATTCCCGACGGGTCGGCGGGTTTCCCAGGGATATCCCGTTTCCCACGCCGTCGCATTCCAGCGCTGCTCCATACTCATCTCGTTTCACCCACATCGGCACATTCAAAACCTCGAAATTAAAAGCCACTCCACAAGCGTTTTATGGTTCTGTTAACATGCAGGTATCTTATTTTTGGTTAAATTGAACTTCTACTTATATTTTATCAGTAAGTTATTGTATATTGTTTCCATTTAATATGAATTTAAAAAAAGAGAAAATACGTTTCTTGGTAATGCTTAGTATGAAAAAGTTATTATGCAGAATATTATTAAACTGAGCGCGCAAAAATGCGGTGCGTTGTCCCTTTGGTGTAATTTTTTTTTTTAGCTTTTTATACACGAGGCGGAGAAATAGCCTGAAAGAAGAACTTGAGCCGGGCTTCGAGAAAGTTGGAAGCGACCACCAACGGACTGTACTAAACAATACGCGGTAAGTTTTCCGGCCGCGCGTGGGAGATGACGGCGCATGTCCGGGTCGTACGGCCGCACGCCGGACTGAAAGTCCTGCTGTTGAACGTGAATACGAAGTGCGCTTCCTCCTGGGTCCCACAGGAGGGCGCCACCTCTCGCCGCCACTGCCGACACGTACAGTCCGAGCAACAACAACACGGCTGTCGGGTACCAACGTTTCACCTCGGCGCCCGCTCCCTGCAGAGCTCCAGGCCACGGGTTACGCACCTACGCCAACGAGAATCCAAACAGTGGCGTAGCCAGGTATTTCTTTAATAGGGTGTTAATACCCCCCTTAGCCCCCTCCTGCCTATGTTGGAGAGTACATATGAATTACCGCAACTAAACTTGTAAAGACTATTTCTATTGGTCGGCCATCTTGCCTTTTCGGCCAATAACAGTTCTTCATATACAATACTGTTATCTTCTATAGTGACAAATACTGAATACGTGTGTGAGCATAGTCTCCTAATAAAACTGATATAAAACAATAAAAACTGTGTCCGAGTTAATTTCAAAACCTTCACAGCCATGCGCTGTAACTGCGTTACAGAATGTTTGAAATAACGGTTTTTTTTTGGAGACCAGTTAACGTGTACCAAAGATGCTTTTATACGAAAATAAAACACTCATGTCGTGTATGGTANTAGTCTCCTAATAAAACTGATATAAAACAATAAAAACTGTGTCCGAGTTAATTTCAAAACCTTCACAGCCATGCGCTGTAACTGCGTTACAGAATGTTTGAAATAACGGTTTTTTTTTTGGAGACCAGTTAACGTGTACCAAAGATGCTTTTATACGAAAATAAAACACTCATGTCGTGTATGGTACTTTCACATTATTTTAACACTTTGAGTACGGTACAGACCCACCGAGAAATTAAGACACGCTAGAGGTGAGTCGCCTATTTTCGCTACTGCATGACCGTCAGTTTTGTTAGTCTCTGTATTCACATTTACAGCTATGCTATTGGTGCACACAACACCGGAAAAAATTACAATACTGAACACGGATAAAATCGGTGTGATGGTAATACCTAGTAAGAAATCGTTCGTATGCGAAATATTATTACACCGAGTGCGCACGAATACGGTGCGTTGTACCTTAAGCGTAATTTTCTAGACTTCGTTAAGGTCACTGCCGACAGGCTGGCAACTGCGAAATTTTTTAAAGGAAATCCCATGTTAAGGAAATTTCGCCCTAGTGCGTTTATACAGATAGGCGTTTCAAACAAAATGGATTTTTCACGAATTTTTTAGAATATCCCTTTAGCGGAGATATTTCCAAAACATCTATAGTATGTTTGCAAAGAATTTCTAAAATTTATGTTTTACAAAAAAGTACATTCTGCTTATCTTTATTGAACTTATACGCTCGTAGGTATCTTCTCCTAAAAAATTCGCGAAGAATACAGTTTGTTTGAAACATCTATCTTTAAAATTAACGCACTGAGCTGAAATTTTATTTTCCTGTTTAAATTTCGCAGCTGCCAGCATTTTGGCAGTGCCCTTAAGGTGGCCGCCTGGGTCGCCCGCCGAACTATATGCAGAGATCCAGCAGAAAACGTTTTATTAAAAAACCGTACAACGTGTCTGAATGAGGTCGGCTTATGAATAACATTTTAAAAACGTTACACGGCTGTATACGTTTTTCAGTTCCTCCATTTCTCTCTAAAGCATGTTTTTGCGATAGTGAAAATGGCTCAGACGGGTGTTTTCGCGGTCATTTTTATGTATAAACATTCCGGTACAAAACATTAAAAAAAGGAATAAGGACGTGCACCAAAACTTTATTTTTATCATTGCGTCATAAAATAGCAGTGTCTCCGCTGTAAGTATCGCAGAGGCGCGTTATAAACGGCAAGGCTGCACGCCAGTTCAGTGCTTTGCGCGTAGAGGCGATGATAGAGTGGATGCGCATGCATCGGTCGCCCCCAGCGCTCCCACGCTTTTAGGCCATCGGACGTGCAAAATTCCTTCGACCAAGCAGCCAACTTAAGCTTTGTATGCTTGAGGCGGAGGAACTGCGTGTTAGCGAAGCTTTAGCAGGGCTTCAGAAACGTTGGAAGTGATTGTGAAGGGGCTGTTTAATCAATTGTAGCTTGGATGTTGAGTCTGTACCTGCTTGGCCTTGTAACGGCCAGTCTCTCGTACGTCGTCTGGCGGCGACGAGACTTCCGAGTCGTTCCCCGGGAGCGTGCCTAGAGTGTGTCTGGGAATCGCGAGAAATGTGTGCTGTATGTTTATTTCGTGCGTTTCGCAGTCTAGAACTGAAGTTTCGTGCCCAAGAATGATAGTGGATCACTCCTATTAACACATTTCACAAAAAAAAAAAAAACATATCAGAGGTCTGTAAAAATAACAAAGACTAGTATTTGGACATTAGGTTAAAAATGACCCTGTTAATAGTACTTACAGTAAAAATTAAAAAAACAGGAGTTTTTTATTATAAAACATATATTGAGTTTGATATATTATTTGATTAGTGAGATTTTCCTTTTTACTTTTTTTATTCAATAAGGCGACAACAAAACACCGCCGTTTACAAACGACGACGATGCTTCACCTGGTCGTGCGGCAGGGCACGCGCCTACTGCTCTCATCCGCCGCCTCTACCGCGGCACAGAACACTACAATGCGCGGACACGCGAGAAAACGGACTCGGAACACGCGAGAGCCGGAAAACGCGGACGACTCGCGACGAATTTTAACGTCCCGCCATATCGCCGGACGGTGACACGCCATTTTGCTAGCGTGTGTCGCTGGAGTTCGCAGTTCGCGCCACCACTCTCCATCTCTGCGTTGCAAAGGCGCGTTCTGCAATCAGACGCACGCGGACTCGGATAACGTGCGGACTCGCGGAAGAAAGCTGGGCGTCTCCCAACTCTTCCGTCCCCCGTGAATCCGCGTACCCAACAGAAATCCAGTATTTGGTTTGTTGATATACGTTTTCGTGGCCGTCGAGGGGTACGCGGCAACAAGTGCCTCGATTTGCCGTGGCGATTATCATTTTTGTTTTAATAAATAAGTACACACGGTTCGGCAGTATTATTTACGCAATGTAAAAAAATATATAAAATGGGATGTGTACATCATGAAACCTAATCAGTAATTTACAGCAGCTGAACTTTCGAGGTTTATGCTGCATTCTAACTCGGTAAATCTAGTATGTTCTTGCCAAGACATCTTCCACTGCGTCAACAGTTTCTATGCTGATCTAACGTAAACACTAGGCCACCTTATTTATAATTTTAGGTTTGTTATAGAATGTTCACGCTAGACTCTATATCAGGGGAGAAGCAAGGTTTATGAAATGCGTGAGTTNGAGACGTTCACCACTATCTCTCCTCTAGTGAAACAACTGTTTTCAGCCAAAAATTTGCATCGATTAGTAGAAAATAGTTTTGTAGTCTTGTTTTGAAGTGAATTTGTTCGGATTTGTTCGGATTTGAATTCGTGTGCGCCCACGGTGAAGACAAATCGGTTGTGCGATGGCAAAATTGCTGTAGAATTGGTTTGTTGTTATCTCTGGGTGCACCGAAAAATATACCGCTCATCTTATAATTCATTACATACTGAGGAAGCCACGTGCAGTCGCTTGGACCATGGCAACTAGCAGTTAATGCGCAGGTACTTAATGGCGTGGTTTGCAAATCTCTTATTGACTAGAAAGTCTTTCATGCGAATCCTACCTGCGGTCGCTGCAGCAAGTGGCGTGGCGTGAAATGGCATTCTGGGAGGTCGCCCCACGAGTCCGCGCGATGTCCGATCGCCTGACCGGAAATTCTCCAGGACAGGCTGCTGGAACTGCCTGGAGACATCCTCCCCGTGGCCAGAACTGAACAGGCGGTTCGTGCACGATGGTTGGTCATCTTTCTGGAACATCGGAATAACACATTTCTTCACTGTTAAAATATATTTGATCTAGTCAAGGAAACATTTACGAAAATGTGCAGTTAATACACGGGAACGCGATCCGCAAGAAGGTGAGTTCCGTAAGTGCATATAAATGTACGGAACTTCGCCGTATTTCCCGTACTGCAGCTTCGGTTTTCGGGAACTAACAATGCCGTGTATAGGCGAATCCTTCTTCGACACTGTAACCAGAAAATTAAAAGTTTTCAGGGCAGTTAGGATATCCATGTCTCTTACACCCATTCTTCAAATATCGAAAAGTAGTATGAGGTAAATGTAACAGTCGACAACATTTACACTCAATTACCAATGGAACCCGAGTGTTCTCTTATGTCTGGAGACGTGCGAAATTCGCGTTATCTTTCAGTAAGAGGCGAGACTCCACTGCTTCATAAACAAGTGTACACAGTCCGTGGTTTCATTGGCCGCTGCACTTTGTTCAACGTCATCTACCTGTTTGATCTCTTTAAAAGAGATTGGCCACTCCATCGCTGAACTTATATTACTGGCTCTAGAGTTCTCCGAGGCGTGTCAGAGATATTTCCGGTCAGTGACTGAAGTCGGTCAAACGCACGGGAACTTGCAGTTCAGTCTGTCTTTAAATTATATTGCGAATTTCGCACGTACCTACATGCCACAGTCCTAGAAATAATATTTTTATAAAGCAAATTATTACAAAAAGGTTTCATGTTCCTTAAACAACAACGCTAATTTCGCACTTATGTCACAGTCCTAGAAACAATATTTTCATACCGCAAATTATTACAGAAAGGTTCTACGTTCTTTAAACAACAACGCGAATTTTGCACGTCTCTACTTATGTCACAATTATATAAATAATATTTTCATACAGAAAATTATTACAAAATTATTTCAAGTGAGTCGCAAGTGTCACGGAAGTAATTCTATCAAAATGGATATAAAATAGGTGTGTTGGTAATGTCTTGTAAGAAACAGTTCTCATGCAAAATATTATTAAACTGGGTGCGCACGAACGCGGTGCGCTGTCCGTTTGGTGTAATTCTCTACACTTGGTGGAGCTTTCTTTGTATGAGGCGGAGGAATAGCGTGAAAGTAGAACTTGAGTAGGGCTTCAGAAAAGTTGCAAGTAACCATGGACGGACTGTACCTAACTGCGCGCAGTGAATACTCGAGCCGCGGCCCCCGGAAAGTGAAAGGGCGGTGTTGCTGCTGAACAATATC
>NQII01002475.1:316694-345158 GCA_002778355.1 Clitarchus hookeri | reverse complement strand
CTGTGGAAGTAGGGACGCTGACAGGGCAATGAGGGTTCGAACCCCTGTTACAGTAGAACATTTTATCAGCTACAGAACTGGATACGTCATGTATATTTGATGAGTATGGTTAAGGTTGACCACCATCTTCGTCTTTTTCAAGGTATTAAATTAATGTAAAATTATAGAGTTAATCAGCAGCTATTAAATTCGTGTTTGATGTCGCACAACTATTCACAGAAAGTGTAAAGACGACGGGAACTCAAAGATTATACTGGACCCCGAACCAAGTGTCATGACAGGGGCTATGCGGACCACCATTGGGTCCAGTCAACTCGCCAATTACAAATAAAATTCCAAGCATAACCTATGGATTTTTAAAACTGCTTCATTTTACCTCCAGAAATGTGTAGTTTTATCGATTGTTTAGGTCTGAACAGTTAATTTCCATTGTATGTTCACGGTAAAGTAAGCACTATTGAAATCAACGTTCGGAAAATATCACTAGGCCTACCTATAACTACGTACACACTGGCATGCAAGCTCACAGTTATGTTGGAAATGAATTTAAAAAAAATAGTTCCAAGTCTCGATATTATATTGCGAGAGTAATGTTTACATTAACTACCTACCCATGGCAAATAAAGTTTATTTTATACGCTTTATACTCACACATTAAAATACGAATTGGAATATTAGTAACAGATTAAGGTTCGTAATAATTTCGCGTTTTCACTTGACTGACGCATGAATAGTCATCAGGCCTATAGCAATTTAAATCATACATAAGGCAGAATGATACAAACTGAGGAGAAACGCACACCTTAAGAGGGGTTTTCAAAAGTGCACAATTATAGGCTATTCACGGTAAAGTCAGCACTTTTGAAAGCTATCCCGTTTGGAACAATAGTCAATAAATATATTTTATTTTGACCTTAAGACGCTAACTTTCAAGTGCGGTGGAATCTACACACTGTGTTTATTACTTACATGGCAATATTTATATAAAAAGTAACGAGAGCCTCAAAAGTGCTCACTTTACCGTGAACCGCCTTTAACTGTGAACAATCTATACCGACACTGACATTCCCTGCTCAGCAACTGAAGGATGCCACAGAACGATGCTTTGACCGAAAATAGGAATCCGTTCGAGCATAGAATCGAACTCCAAGACTCCCAGACAGCGCTATCTGTCTTACGTTTGCCAAAGTAGCAAAAATACGTGCTGCAAATTTTCAAGTAAAAAGAGTGTGCTTATATTTTGCGGGGTCTGCCTGCCTGCTTACAAATAGCATTTATGAGTGTTGCACACATTTTGTACACGTATCGAAAGTGAAAACGGCTAAGCAAGTTTTCACACTCATTTTTAGATATAGTCCATTTACGGTTACTTACAACTTTTCTGAAACGCTGCCAAAGTTCTATTTCCAAGCATTCCTACGCCTAGTGCAATGGGACAACTCGCCTCTTTCGTACGCGCTCAGTTTAATAACATTATGCATGAGAACTATTTCTTATCAGGCATTATTAACGCATATATTTTCTCCCCGTTTTTATTCATATTAATTATAAATGAAATATTATAATGTATGTAATAAAGATCAGTGAAAGTGCAACTAAACAAAAAGTAAGATATTTTTATGTTAACAAAAATATGAAACGCTTCTGGTACATGAAGTATTTAGGAAACAACCTAATTGCGTGACCCACGGGGTGATTTTCTAAAGGTTCGATTCAAAAGGTGTGAAGAAATCGTGAACAGACTATATACCATTTTCCGGCAGAACTTTCAACGTAACACGGGGACGTCAATAGAACGTTTATCTTCAATTACTACGCTGTAAAATGATATGATCATCGTTAGAAGTAACATACAGGTACTTTACTGATAAATATTGTGCCTTGCACTTGTTTTTTATTTTCTTTGCAGAGGCAATGAGACATCTGCTATGCATGCCTGTGCCATCCTTGCCGCGTCACTTTGGATTTAAAAAAAAATTTTTTTGCTGTAAATTTTATTTAAGAATGTTTAACGACATCTTTCGCATGATATAGCATAAATAATAGCGTATCAAGCTTTAACAAATTATGTATTACAACTTCACTGCCTTTATTAATTTTTGACTAGTGAATGTCGGCAGGTAATAGGTATGTAATTTTTTCGTGTCGATGTTCATAGAAATGATACTAGTATTAGTATTCAAGCAATACATGTTTTCGAGTATGGGCAAAACAATGTCCTATGCATTGTCGATGCCTAAAATAAAATATAAAATCTATGATGCAGGTTGTGGCGAAAATTCCGTAAATCTAAGATGTCGGATACTCATCCCCCCATAATTCTAATTCTGGTTTCCAACAAAGTCCGGCCGCTCCTACAATTTAACGTCACTTTTACGTACCGGTTTCACATTTCCTTGACGCTGCGTAGTTTTACAAAACAAACACCAATCGCTAGGATGTAAGTTGCTAAAACCTCATCCTAATACTACGACATCAAGAAACCAAACATACAAACAAGTACAGCCAAAAAGGTGGCGCCGTAGTAATTTTGGAAGTCATGTGAAAAAAAGTTAATGGCATAAGACATATCCGCCACATGTGCGGGACATTACAAAACACAAGTTGATGTCAAGAAAACTGGTATGTACCTATAATGTAACCGCATATACAGACACTGTCGTTACAAGTCTGAAAAAAAAAATGGTGACGAATTCCTTACCTCCAGAGGAAAATAAAAATGTTCACAATTGTTCTGTAAATTCTTTGCTTGATTACCAAAGTTAGATTACCACTTTGAATAGACACGGTTAGTTAAGTTCACACGTATATTGCATTAAAAATAAATAAATAAGAATAAACATGTTACATTTAATTAATTTGGATGCAATTAAATTATTTCAAATGATAATTTTTGGCATCTTAAAGAATTTTACGTGTGTCATCTAATTAAAAAATGCACTTTGTTAATTTATTTCCTTTTAAAATCAAGTTTTGACCCAGACGGATGAACTCCTTATCCCACTAGAAGAAACCTTACAAGTAAATGTATACCTATCTGGATGTGCTGAACATATTCTCCGGTCGTCACTGTGAGACCAAGAGAGCCGTACCTGGCTCACGAATTGGCACGAGTTTACAAGCTCACCCCCAACCGCCTTCCCAAACTGGGTCAAAAAGACACAAGGGAAAGAGAGCGTCCCTTCCCAATACAAGGACTTTCAGGGTAGACCTGTGTATTCACTCGTTTTTGAATGGAAACTTGTAAGAATACACACTCAAAAAAAGTTTCTGTCGCTGCCAAAGTTTTTGCCTTGGTCGCTGCCAAAGTTTTTGCCTTGATACAGACCTTACTGAAAGTTCCACTGTATATGTATAATCGTTATACCATCCAATTTAACGGTATCATCCCAGGAAGTATATGATGGCGGCTGGCTATAGCGACGAAATATCGCGGTGGCCATAACATTTAAAAAAAAGCTTTTCCAGTATGGTGCTGAGGAACTCACAACATATGGCTGGTCAAAAGCGACTTCATACTGTCTATAAAAAAAAACACACATTTTTCATGGATAGGGAATAACCCCTGCTTGCACGGTTAGGCAACAACCAAATAAATTATTCACAAACCCTTGGACATTCAATTCGAACGACACTGAACAGCGCTGCTAGTGTTGGAACGTTGTTACTTGGGCAGTTAAAATGTAAATAATTTCACTCGGAAATTTATAAAATTGTTTTATTTAACTCGTTCCTTTAAGTAAAACGTTCATTAAATAACTACGTTGCAAGGTTTGCTTTACAGAAATTATATCAAATTTTTCTTCCTTTAATAGGTATAGGGGAAATGAGTGAAGAATAAAATTACACATAGATAATTAATAATAAATTTTCCCTTCTTTTTTGTTGGTTTGAATCCAAATAACTTCTTTAAAACAGGCGTGAAGTATAATGTAAACAATAGCAGGAGGTATCTGGTGATTTAGTGTACTTCTCTGGCGCAGTAAATTTGCTCCCTAAATCCCCAAAAATTTTAGTTTCTAACCTGGTCACGTGGTTAATTTAATAACCTAAATGGCGGATTCGAATACGGCTTAAGCCGTATTAGGTAATATAGGGTATTGGGAATTTAATGTGTTGGTATTCGAACGACAGTGAGCAGTTAAGGAACTGCATTACTGAATGTTTCCACATTTCTTTCTTTCTTAAGCAAGGAAAGGAAAAAAATTACAAATACTTTTTTTTAATTATAAAACGAGCAATATTACGCACTTGCGATTCGTAGTTCAGTTTTTTTTTAATTCGCATAATTTGCGTAATAAAATGCGTAAAATAAAACGTAAACAATAGCAGACGCATTAACGGGTAGGCCTATTTGGGAATTTAGCATTCTTCTCCATATCAGTAAATTTTTACCCTAAATCCTTAAATATTTAAGGCCTAAACTTGGTCACGTTGTCGAATTAGTAACCGTCTCGTAAGACTTTGGAGGCCGTACAGAAAATTTGATGGTAAAACCTGCCGCATTCAAAGAAGGGGTGGTTACTGGTTGACGGTTTCAACTGGAATCTGTTGCGTGTGGACAAACCGTAGTGTGAGTGTACTGGAATTCATGCTTTTATAAATGAAAAGTACAAATTTTCCTTTTTGCCAATTATGTTTATATATTAGCAATCCGCGATAAACGTGTGTTATGATTCACGATATTAATAAATACTGGTGCCAGAGTCGCTAAACAAGTTTTTTTTGAGTCCTTAACCCCGACGAAGGTTTTATTATTTTTGTGAAATCAAGATGCTTGGTAACATCTTACAGGTTTATTAAAATTATTACACATGCGTTTTCGGCAACGATTTTTATTTTTTACTGTCTCATTGAGGGCGACAGTTTCAAATACCACTTAACATTGACACGCATAATTTTAACCACATAAAAATGTGATTACATTAATATTACTTGACACTATCTCAAAATGCATTCTGGTAGAGAGATTAGAGTAAATCATCCTTAAGACATCTGCAGCGATAACGTGCCGCTCCTTCCTACAGCCGGAAAGCGAACTGTTATCACACAGGATGTTTACATAATATATGCAAGGACGCAGAGTGCATGAGTTTTCCTGTTTTGGATGCACATGCTTTACTCTCGCACGATATTCGACAATCCCTACAGAACACGTGCGCGAGCAGACGTCAGTAAACAAGGCGTTTAATTCTCAGTATATATATAAAAATACCCGTATCACAAAGACGAATTAAAAAAAACAATACCTGAACAATTACATATAACTGTAGCGCTATGTATTTTTTTTTTGCCACGATGATTACAAAAAACACTTTACAATATAATTATTATTTCGAGAAACATGCATCCATGCANATTTTTTTTTTGCCACGATGATTACAAAAAACACTTTACAATATAATTATTATTTCGAGAAACATGCATCCATGCAAATTGTACATCAACATTAGAAAATACGACGTAAAGTGTTTTTTTTTTTTTTTCATTTATGAATGTACAAAGAAGCGTTGTCACTCCTACAGGTGGGCGTCTTAGCAACTTCCGGGAAGTAATGCACACCAGAAGCACCGTTATTTATAAAACGTATTTTATTTAAATAAATAAAAACTTACCAGCTGCTCTCAACATTTTGGGTTATGTCGTCCACCGTTTGATGTTCGGCCACAGAGTAGCCGAAATAAGATCCAGGCCTGCCTTTCTTGATGAGCGGGATTCGAGGTTCCAAGTTAAAAGACAGGACGCGATGGAAATGCAGCAGCGTCAACACCATCAACAATCCTAACAAACTGTTTAATTCCATTATCGTGACACTCGTGTTCCGACACTCCACACACCGCCCACCAGCACACGACAGAAGCCTCAGCTCGCAGACAGCAAGGAGCGATCTCTCGCCGCGACAACGTGGGAAAGACTGCAGCCAGCGACCCTGGCGGTGGTGGAGGAAACCTCGTGTCGAACAGCTGACGGACTGCGCCGGCAGTGCGCCAACCTCTCGGATCCCTNCTCGTGTCGAACAGCTGACGGACTGCGCCGGCAGTGCGCCAACCTCTCGGATCCCTACGTTGCCAACATTGCTGTTGCGTAACTAGCTTCGTGTGGCGTATGGTAAGGGGGACAGAATGCATTCGACGCAAACTGCATTTCAGTAAGCTGGAAAGCAAATTTTATACTAAGTCAGCTCACTTCACATATTAACACCGACGATTTGAATAATTCCGGCAGTAGAGCATCGAAAACCAATGAAGGGTTCGAGGATATGAGTCGTGTTCACTGTCATAAATCTTTATGACCGTGGTCGTGGCCCTTTGGTCAAATAATTTAGAGAATAATACCGGACAGCTGTATACGAACAACACAGGTGAGCGTGTGAACAGCAGCAGCAGCAAACCTAGCGGCTTGAGGTGGCAAACACCCGCGAACTTTGAATCTGTGTATACGCACAATGGACATAACGAGTGCATTTATGCAGTATTCCCCTCAAGTATTTTAACTGAAACATTTTAATTTTATATTGTAGTGCAGGTGTCTTAACGTGTGTGCTGTAGTTTTGATAAAATAAAGGTGGTATTTAATGCCGAAAATATTGGGTACCAAGTGAACTCTACAATCACTACAATAATAACTCTAAAATTTATCCTGTAATGTTCGGGACGCATCTGAAGATCTGGAACGCACCGTGATTAAACATGATTTGTCTTTAATTTTTGTACATGTGCGTAAGCTACAGAAATATATTTAAAATATTTGCTTGTTTTTCGTTATTAATACCTAATCTACAGCACACATACGTTTTTATGACATACTCTTTCGTAACATGTATCGCGAATTAATACTATTGTGTTCGTAATTTTTATATAAGAATTACGTTCTAAAAACAGTATTGGTGACCTTTCTCATTGCAAAAATAAGGAGTGGTAAAACCAAATTTGTTGCTTTAGCAAGTATGAGTAGTCTCTTTCTCTAGCCACATTCCGAGTTAATGCGCATCTTCAGCGTATGAGTACCAAAAATGTAAAATGGACAAATAGCTTTAGTTGCCATTCAGTAAAACTCTGATTGAAACCTTTTTGGAAATTAGCTTCTTGAATTCTTGAATGCTTTTGTTGTTCTGAATGTGTGTGATTGTGATCTACACGACTTTTTAGTCCCAAACAACAGCAAGGGAAAATTAATCCTAAATATTGATCACTGCCATTTTTTAAATCAAGAACATATTAATGCCATGGATCTAGGCATTTTTGATGGGGGAGGGGGCTAAGCCCCCCCCCCCTTTATTTTTAATTCTAAAGTAAGGGTTTTTTTAGTAAAGGGTTAATACCAGAACATGAATGTCAAGCTTCGGAAACTTGTGTTTCGTGTGGTTGTATGTGCTGGAAATTACGAGTAAAAATATTACAAAGATATTTGTTAGTGGAAAAGGAAATCCGAAAATGGATTATATTTTGCAGAACTAATAGTAAATATTATCAGAAAGTTATTTGAAGCGCTAAAAATTGCCTTATAAAAACATCTACGAAAACTGGCATTTCATATATTTCTTACAATGTCACATACCAATTTATTCCGTAATAACTACTTACAGTCTCAACTTTCCGAAAGACATGTTACCGAAACTGTATTTTCGACTGACGGAATAAACGTAATGACATCTTCTACTTACCAAAATGGCAAATGAAAACACTTTAGTAATATATTAATATTTGTGCGCAATATAGATCATTTGACACACAAATGAACAATAACTGTGTCACTGAGTACTCACTTGATACAGTGTCCACAAGTTTATGTTATCAGATTGTGTTCGGGCTGACCATTCTACTTACAAGACACAGCAAGTATCCCCCCTTCCTCCTGATAAAACTCAATCACTTTTGGGGCCAACCAGTCCCTCCTTCCCTTTTTCCCACCCGCACAAAACCATTAGACGACTGAAGGGCAGCCAGCTGCAGAAAGGCGACTACTACCTGCCGACCCTTAGATATGCCGCCCGGGAGAGCTGCCTCCCCTTACCACCCTTAAAACCATGTTATTGGCAGTAACAAATGGCACATTGGTAACCGACGTGTGTACCATGTTAAGCTAGTACCTAATGTAAACTTAAATGTACTGTGTGAAACACAACTTATTTGTATTAAGTGTGTAAAATACATAATGTACTTTACTTTACTTAACAATTTTAAGTGAACCACAGAATTTCAGCATTAATTTAATATAAGACTATGGATTATAGAGTCAAGTACTAACCTTGATTTCCTGTGTGAATAACAATTGCTTTTTACGTTCGAAACTACTGTTTTAAGTATATAATTACAAAGATAGGATTCAGTGCTAACTCTGTCCCTACAGTAAATTACAGGGGACAATGGTAACCTCTTAGCGTACCACGAGAAAGAAAAATACCACATGGACTTAACATTTTAGATTTATAATCAACATCTAGTGCTAACATAGCTTTATATTAGTGAATCGTAGAATCATATGCTAGGTTTGAAGAATTGTGCTATATATTCTTGGTTCATGGGTTATAAAAGAGGTACTATTGGTGCTATTTAACCCTGAAGGAGGCACTAATATCGTATGAAATTCAATGTCAGGAGACACAGAAATGGCAGGAGCCAAAAAATCAATGGCCATGAAAGCCTGGCCTCTAATATTTACTTAGCATGTTTTATTGAAAATCAGTGCAGAACTAGCTTAATATTTCCCTGTTAATTCTCGAGGTTGTCGAAGAGTGCTAATGTAGCATATTCTGTATTTGAACCTGTGTCAACGTAGAATTTTTTTGTGAAAAATCAACACCCAATGATAACCTAGCATTTTTGAATCCCAGGTTACAGTTACAATGTTCGTAGTTTAATGATCTTGCCTATCTGGCACACATACTGTTGTTGTGAAATCCATATTTTTTTAAAAATAAATTGCTTTCAATTTCCAAAAAAAATAATTACACAAAACGAAATTACACTTCACTCTTCCCAGTACCGTAAATGAATGAAACGTTCAAAGCCTAAGGTCCCACAGTGAGAAAAAGTTGGATGTCAGAAAGCTTATATGCCAGCTCATAGCTTATATGTAGCAGTGATGGTACACACGATGTGTGCCAGGTAGGAGGCCCCTTTAACCAGACTTGTACATACCAAGTACTTAAGTATTTTGTCAGATTATTCTACGAAGCGAAATGAGTCAAATAATTAGTATTTGTCGATACAGAGCAGAAGTCCAGGACTTACAGGGATGCGAAATTAATCTATAATTTTATGTAAATCACAAGTGTCTAGCTACCCACTAATATTTGCACTTTTGAGTATACTGTACGTGTTTTTACACTGTGCGCAGCAGGCTAACTGTAGCCATTATTTCTTTCATTGGAATACAAGTGTTTGTCTTGCACAGGCCCGTCCAACATACGGCCCCCGGGCCACCATCCGGCCCGCGTAGGCCCTACATCCGGCCCGCGAGCTAGGNCACAGGCCCGTCCAACATACGGCCCCCGGGCCACCATCCGGCCCGCGTAGGCCCTACATCCGGCCCGCGAGCTAGGTAAAATTTTTAAAGTCATAGCATAGATAGATGATGACATATAATAGACAAATATTGCGCAAACAATCTTTAAAAAGTCTCTTAGATAATATGTTTATTTTATCGACTACGAATAATATTCACATGTTTGTAGGCAAGTAAATAATGTTTACCTACGATTTATAAACAATAACACGAACTGCGCTTCGTAGGTATCAAATCCGCGCGTGCACTGAGACGCGCCCCACCCTCTCACCTCACCTTCGCGCTCGTAGCACCGCCGCCGTGTCGCTCGCTCAAAGTCACTTGGCCGGCAAAGTTTGTCACGACGCGAGTAATTACTTATTTGGTTTGTTTTGTTCGATCGCGATTGTGTTTCATTTGTAAATTAATAGTGAATGAAGTTTCTTGTAGTGAAAAGTGGTGAATAAACGTAGGTACTTAATTTAAATCTTAACAAATAGATGAAGTATATTTATTTAATTACGGTTAACGATTGTCTTTTGTTATCCATACCTACATTGTTTGAGTAAATTTTGAGATACATATTTACTTAAGTAGGTGCATAATTTTGTGTTGTCTTATGGTTGTTTCAGATCAGGATGTCAACAGAGAAAAAGCGTAAAGTTGACACAGAATGTCGAATATTTAAAAACAGTTGGACTGAAGACTTTTTTGTCACAGAACATAATGAAAACATACTGTGTCTTATATGTAATCACAAAATAGCAGTTTGCAAGGAATACAATGTTAGGCGGCATTATTCTACAAAACACGCTTCTAAATACGATACGTACAAAGGTCAAATTCGAGTCGATAGTGTAAATTCGTTGAAGCTAAATATGATCGGTCAACAGGCGTTGTTCAAAAAACCAAAAGAAAACTCCGAGACAGTTACAAAAATTAGTTTCATGATAGCAGAAGCTATTGCCAAACGAAGTAAACCCCTATCTGACGGAGAATTTGTCAAGGAGTGTTTGGAGATATTTACATCGGTAGCGTGTCCGGAGCAGAAAGCAGTAGCTAAAAATATAAGCTTGTCACATCAAACCATAGCAAGAAGAATTGATGACATGGCCATAGATATTGAATCATCTTTAAAAACACAATTGAAGAAATGCGTTTTTTACAGTTTCGCTCTCGACGAAAGTACTGATATGTCGGATACGGCGCAGTTGGCAGTTTTCGTGAGAGGAGTGACAGAAGACTATACCGTGGTCGAGGAATTACTTGATTTGCGTCCAATGAAAGATACAACGACAGGAAAAGATATCTACGAAGAAGTAAAGAGTTGCATAGAAAAATATGAACTTCAAATCGAAAACCTTTGCGGCATTACTACAGACGGTGCACCAGCAATGACAGGAAGAGTAAATGGTTTTGTGGCTTTACTGCGGAAGAGCATCAAACACATGTTTATCCAGCATCATTGTATTATTCATCAAGAACAGCTATGTTCAAAAGTTCTTGAACTGAAGCACGTGATGGATAAAGTAGTGCGGACCGTTAATTTCATACGCGCAAGAGGACTCAATCACAGACAGTTCCAAGCTTTTCTATCTGACGTAGGTTCAGATCACGAAGACATAGTGTACTTTAGTCGCGTTCGCTGGCTCAGCAGAGCAACCACACTGAAGCGATTCTATTCGTTGCTTGATGAAATAAAAACTTTTCTTGAAAATAAAGACCAAGAATTTAGTTTTTTAACTGATGAGCAGTGGTTGGCTGATCTGGCTTTCCTGGTAGACATAACTAAATACCTCTCTGATCTTAATCTAAAACTGCAAGGAAAAGATCAACTATGTACGCAGTTATATGAACATGTTCAAGCTTTCACAAAGAAGCTCCTATTATTGGAGAAACAGCTGGAACAAAAGCAGTTGGCTCATTGGGAGACCTTGTCTTCAAGAAACCAAGAGACGTTGGAGTTAGGCAAGTACGCATCATTACTGCAGAGGTTGAGGAATGAGTTTGATGAGAGATTCGCAGACTTCAAATTACAACTGCCCACCATGAAAGTCTTCCAAAATCCCTTTGATGTTGAAGTTGAAAGCGCCAGGCTAAACCTACAGTTGGAATTGATTGAAATACAAAGCAATTCTCTTCTAAAAACCGCATACGATGGTTGTCTTCCGAATGGGTTGGTTGAATTTTACAAAAAGTATGTTGACCAAAAACAATACCCAAACATGACCAAATGAGCTCTTCAACAAATTTCCTTATTTGGTAGTACATATACTTGTGAGCAGCTTTTTTCCCGCATGAAACACAACAAATCCAAAACAAGATCATCATTATCAGACATCCATCTTACAGGCATTCTGCGCATAGCCACATCTAAAATATCAGCTGACATAGATGCCCTGAGTAAACAAAAAAATGTCAGGTATCTCATTAGATTGGTTTTGATTTTTTTAAGTGTAAGTATTGTAAAACTAAGGTTTTCTTTTTAATAAATTATCTATATTGCATAATATTAAAAAATCCGTTTTATTTACATTTATTAATATTTTAAAGCTCACTTTGCTATTGGGTATTTCTTTTGGCCCGCTATGGTTACAAACATGCTTGACCTGGCCCGCCGCAAAATTATGTTGGACACCCATGGTCTTGCACTTAAGAGACATAAATAAGTGTGATGTTATCAAATAATTTTTTCCCGCAAATTAATATGGTAACTTTCCTAATTGTTAATAAAGCAATATTTACAAAGGCAAGGCTCTCGTGTGCTTACAAACAGTTTCAAATTTACAAATGACCATTTGAAATGTAATCAATATATAATTTTCCTAACAAACGTTTAGTAATTTTAATTTTACTGTACTGTAGCATACGCTTATTAATTTCTCGAATTTGTCTTTTCCAGGGCAGCTTAATGACAAAATCTACTGCACACACAGAACATATTTTGTATTGGGCAGTTGCAGTATAAACATTTAGATTTAGCTTATTTAAAATGATGGTACAGTACTTAAAATTGCATATAATAGGTTGAAGGACGAGAAGAAAGGTTAACAGGTTTAATAAAACTTCTGTTACACTGAAATAAGGTATTTTACTTTACAAGGAACAGAAAACATCCATGTCAGTACGAAACACTATATGCACTTACAATATATTTACTCACTCATCATATAAAGCTAAAATATACAGAAATTCTGCTAAATTAAATATATAACCAGTACCTTGAACACCTGTATTTTCGCGACATGAAAATAATTTTTCAATAAGATTAGAAAAAAAAAAGGTTTATCATGAATTAGTNAGGTTTATCATGAATCAGTTCTAACAATTCAATACAGTCGAAATTTGTACAATATTACGTAAATAATTTTGAAGTGACATTGAAACCTACTTTTTGGTTGACTTAAGCTAAGTGATGTTATTATGCATAACAGCACATTTTGACAACCATACTGTTCACATAAATATGCAGCTGACTTAATACTACTGCCCTATTATGAAAACTTTACCATGTAGATTTGTAGATAACTGGTTACTACAAAACCAATATTAATACTAGGGAATAACAAAAACATTCGTTGGCTTGAGTTGCAACCGGTACGTAAATTAACAATGGCCAAATGTCATGTTAACAGTGAGGTCATTAGAAATGTAACCACTAGCACAAGAGCACGGAAGTAAGCAGCCGAGGTCTTAGATAAAGAAGCATCTCAGCATTTAGTAACTTAAAATTATTTTGAAAAATCACTGAAAATCAATGGCTGGACCAGGCAATGATTGAGTCCTAAATGTGAGCCCAGTGTGTCAACACGTCATATGCTACTGGGTTAGGGATACGTACAATTTTAGTTGGAGAAAGTACTAAAAATGTTATTATAATTTTGCTACTCATCACAAAAAAAAATAAAGCCTATTCAAGTTGATGCACTTGAATGCTACATTCAATTCCATTACATATATATATATAATGTAATTGAATATATATATATATGTATATATATATATATATATAATCGTTAAAATTTTTGAAAATGTACAGGAACAACACAAGAAATTTTAAAGAAATACTCTTAAACTTCTTTGCTCTTGTTTACATACAACTCTATAACCTTAAAACGTGTTATTTTGAGCAAGCATATGTAGTACTGTTACAGTAGCCACTAAAGAACAGCCATGCAAAAATGTTTCAATATAATCAAGATAATAAAAAATCTAATATATCATTTTCTAACAATGTAATGCTGCAAAATTGTAAAATCAGTACATTTCCATCAATTGTATAAAATTACTGTCGGAAAAATCCTGCAACAGTTACAGAGAATGTTATTATTTTAACTATCAAGGTTAGGTAAGTAAAAAACAAAATGGAAACTAATTGCTAGAAGTATCCGAGATAGTTGTGCATTCTTATCCCTATTATCCAGTCTACTTGCTTGAGTGAGATATTTTAGAGATGCTTGAAGTTTTCAGCGTTAAAGAGGGTGAGGTGGAAATGGAGTAGCAGCAAAAAGCAAGGACGGGGGAAATGGGAGTTATGCAAGAAAATCTGCGGGCTACCATCGATATTTGCCACATTTCACCACATGCGAAAATTCCGAATTACCCCGCCAATGACTGAACGGAATCACAGAGGTGGGAGGCCGTCACATCAAAAATCTCAATATTTTTTTGCATGACATAGCACTACCACCAACATGAGGAAAATGTGCAAATACATGTGTTTAGTCTTAATTTCTACATTCCGTGGAAGCACATCAGCTTAAAAAAATAAACACATAACGGCCTTTGTAGGCAAATATCCTATACCTTCATACTTGGTCATATCAAGCAGAGCTAAACCTAGTTATACCTGCTTAAATTATGACATATAAAAAAGCTACTGACCCATACAATGAAGTGGTCATTCATAACAGACACACTCATTTACGCTTATAAAATAACCTGGCAACGTAAATGATATATCATGGTGGTGAAGCATGAATTATAGGAATTACACACATCATTTAGGATCACAGCATGGAAGATTTAATATATGTACTAAATAGTTGGATACACACAAGAGACCGTATAGGAAAAAAGTCCATTATGAAAGAGCTGACATTTTAGTCAACAATAAACTGCCATGAAAACTGTAAACAGCAAATACATTGTAGAGTGCACATTCCTGTATGTATATGTATTTTCCTGTGCTGTATGTCTGCTCATTCCTGTACTATGTCTGTGAATGCTTGACATCCTACGCATTCAAAATAAGGAAAAAAAAATTGCTAATTAAATTTAAAATAAGCATACACTTGAGATGCAAATTTAGAATTCCTGAAGCAATCAGATGTGAAGTGGTCTGAACATATTCTGTAATTTCGATACATATATTCAGGCCCATTAGTACTTTATCTAAATCCTCCCTCCGGCCGGCAGTTGAATACCCATTTCTGGCAACTGAAAAACTATAAACAAACATGCAAGCTTATAATTTTCATCATCAACAAGGATAATTAACGTAATTTCATGAAATTCCATTAATGTCACTTACATGTCACGATCCTTTGGAAAACGGAAAAACGACTTTGAAAAGTTAGAGATGGTATAACTGAAACAATTATACACAGCTCAAATGCCACCTGCCATGGTAATTCAATGAAATTGATTCCCTAAAATTATTACAACTGTATAAACCATAAGCAATTAATTCCCTGTCTAAAACGAACAGCGGTAAATGTGAACAAACGTTTCTCCCCCTCAAGCCCCAGCAGAGCGCAGAGCAACCACTTTTCGCAGGGAAAAGCGTCAGCTGTCCGATATTAGTCTCTATAGTATTCACTTTGGTTGATGTGAACATTCTAGGGTGCATTCGTGCCTTTTCTGTGAATTTTGGACAGCGGCATAATATCGTCACGACCTTTGTGCATTTTTCAAGGTCACGAAGACAGGTAAAGTACCTGGTGAATTTGGACACAGCCTTGGAAGATGGAATTCTTAAACAACCACGAATATCAATTTAAAATGTTTCATTTTAACATTTTGTCTTTTCGCTAGCCAAATACGTATGTCAAGTTATTTTCAAAGTCCTAACGTACATGCAACGTAGTTAACAGTCTATGCTCCAATTCATTTAAAAAAAATTAAAGAAAAGTTATAAGCACTTATAAGCAAGCTTTTTTTTTTTTTAATATTAACACTTTAAAAATATTCACATTTATTATAAAATGTTTGCAATAAGCTCAAATCACCTTAATATTAAAAATTAACACTCCCCATTGTAATGAAAATTACATTAAATACAAAAATTAACTGATTTATAAAATAACTTATCCAAGCACTTAAAAAACAAACCAAACCAACATTATGTATTAATAGTGCTTTAGGCTGTCGCCTGCTCGGGGCTTGAACTAAGTCGCAGCATGTTCGATAAATGCCTTTTATTCCCTAAAATGTTTACCTACGGTGCGAAAATAAAACATACCCCAAACGAGCACTGAATGGTACTTTAAAGATATCATCTATGCTATAAATATTATTTTGNACGAAAATAAAACATACCCCAAACGAGCACTGAATGGTACTTTAAAGATATCATCTATGCTATAAATATTATTTTGGAGCCCTCCAACATCGTAAAAAAATACGGTTTTCTAATAATGCAATATCTAAAAATGCTATCAATAAAATGATAGGGTCACCACTTCAAGTCCCGCAGGTACGTACAACACGATGAGAACGCTGCACGCCAGTTCAGAGCCTTGCGTGTAGCGGCGATGGCGCACTTGATGCGCGTGGTATTGTAGCCCTTATAGCTTCTGAGTATCAGTAAGAAAACAACTGCAGTAACGTATTACTTCCACTATTATAAAGATTTTTATNGCCCTTATAGCTTCTGAGCCTCAGTAAGAAAACAACTGCAGTAACGTATTACTTCCACTATTATAAAGATTTTTATATAAAAAAAAGTCGCTAAAACATTATTTCTGTAACTTTTTATACTTGATAAAATCATAATGTTAAATATGAAACATCGTTGACTGCATCTCATTCGGTTTACATAGCAATGAATCAGCACTCTTTAAAATTCTGTTATGATCGATCACTATTCCGAGAGCTAATAACGCTGTAATGACGGCTATACGCAGAAATTTTGTACGGTTCTTTGGGGTATTTGAAATTATGAAGCTACTACTATCGATCCTCGTGAGAACGTATACCAGCCATGCTCACATATGCAGATGACGAATTTGCTTGCTGACTCACGCAGCTGTAGATTCCTGCTGGTAATGGATGCACAATACGTATGAACGAAGGGTTGATATAAGCTGTTCATGGTTAACTGAGCACTNACGAAGGGTTGATATAAGCTGTTCATGGTTAACTGAGCACTTTTGAAAGCCCTGCTTAGGATATAATTTTGTTCTCGCGTTGCATCCTTCTGCCATATGTCAAATTAACGTTGCCGTAAGGTTAATTCTACACAGGTTGGGAACCTCAATGCTTTTAGTTAGGCAGCTAAAACTTTTCACCACCAGGGTGCACTGGCGTCGCATGTGTGCTGNTTGGGAACCTCAATGCTTTTAGTTAGGCAGCTAAAACTTTTCACCACCAGGGTGCACTGGCGTCGCATGTGTGCTGAATTTTTACGTGTTGTATGTAAGTAAACGAGATGGTTGCAATTTTCGTAAAATAAATATAAATGTGTAAAATCCTTATGATTCTTATCGTGTTAGAATCCTTCGTTAAGAATAAATTTTGTTCTTCCCATAAGAGTGGACATATAACGACATATGTTCAAATGTTATTTAATATTCTGTCGGAAAATGGATTTAGCAAAATATTGGCTTTCACCGTGACTTTATTTTAATATGACAACTGAATCGAAAAAAAACTAGTAAAATGGTTAAAAATGTAATTTTTAAGGTTTTCCTACGCAGTTTTCTTCAGGGAAACAGGAAAATAATGAAGTTCCTTTTGATGACGGTATATTTTTTTCGCACTGTGATTCGTAAGGATTTTCCATTGAAATAAACTTGTTTATGCACGTTCAATGCCAAGCACATCTGTATTTTTACTCTTTGTTCGTGTAAACGCCATTGGAGGGCGTNACTTGTTTATGCACGTTCAATGCCAAGCACATCTGTATTTTTACTCTTTGTTCGTGTAAACGCCATTGGAGGGCGTGAATAATAGTTAGAAAATAAAATTAATACTTAAAATTTTGGTTGGGGCATATATATATCACTATTTGGGCCAAATACGAACTTTTACACACAAATAAATACAGTTTCTCAATTTAACGCCAGCTTAAAAATGACCTCATAGGAACATCAGTGCACCTTGCGGCGGAAATTTTCCCTATGCTAAACCCTCCCATAAGAAAATTTTCGTTTTGTTCTCAACCTGAGTAGAATAAATCTTAGTTGCAGTTGACCGTCTCACTTTATTCATACGTCATCCAAGTGAAACCATGGTATTTTTAGGAAAGAAGATGTGCCAATAAGACGCAAATATTCTGCTCATGTGTGTATTAAAAAACCACTATTTCCAGTATATACAAACTCATATATTACACTCGCGAAACAATGCCACTATTTTCATTAATTCGCTGCCAACTGAGGGCCTGCATCCCGGTGTCTGGTGTTACGGTAGTGATTTTTGTTTTTGGGGGTTGATTTCAAAAGTGCTTGCTATACCGTGAATAGTATTTATCAGTATTTTGCGTACTCGCCTAGAAAATTTGTACCGTCATTAGTAGAGAACGTACAATTTCCTACTTTAGTCCATTCATAGTTACTTCCAACTTTTCTGAAGCGCTGTTAAAGTTCTGCTTTCACCACGCTATTCCTCTGCCTTGTGCAAACATTACCTACACCATAAGGATAACGCACTGCTTTGGCGCGCGCACTCAGTTTAATAATGTTTTGCATGAGAACCATCTCTTACTATTCCCTTACAAACATGCATATTTAATGTCTGTTTTATTCACATTAGTTAGAAATAATTATTATAATTTATGGATAAGATATAAGTAAAAGTTTATTTTAATTAAAAGTAAGATACTTTTAAGGTAACATAAATTTAAAACGCTTCTGGTACAAGACATATTCAGGAAACAACCAAACTCGTTATATAAGGGCTGATTTTTCGAAGGTTTGATTCAAGAAGTGTGAAGATACCGCGAATAGACAATATGTACTATACTGTGATAAAAGTACTAGCAAAACATTTTTAGTTGGGCCTTCTAGGAAAATGTATTTTGTCCCCCCCCCCCCTTCTACACTTAATAACATTAAGTGTCGCTGCATAATAAATACATTGATCGAATTTTATGATATTTAATTCGAATGTCAAAATAAATATATATTTAGTTCAAGAAAATAGTATTTTCATAACCAAAACAATTGAAACGAATACATGGAATGAGTAAATATGGAAAGGAATACATAAATCAAGTTATTACCTACTGTTGTACACCTATAAAACACTTGCGTACAAAATGAAAAGATATTTACTAATTTTCTTTAACAATCACAAATATCACTCGTAATACTTCATAACAAATCTTCGTGTTAACCCTTTCCTTAAAGCTCCCTATTGTAGTGCGGATAGGTTTTTTTTACCCAATATCGTTAGCTGATTTTGCCGTCAATGCGGTGCGTAGAGTGCTTGTTGCGTATGAGTAATATCTGCGCACATTTTAAAATTAGTCAACATTTGTGGAAAGAAGTTGTTTGGAAATATATACACCTCAAAAAAAAAGTTTTTCACCACCAGGATTACTGAGTTACTCGGTTTCTCACGACCCATGAGAAAGAATGGGATGAAAATACACATTGTACAGAATATCACACCTCGCCTGTCATTCCGATGTATATTTGTAATGCACCTATTGTTTCACCGTACATCTTTTATGAGCAACCAAATTACATATCACGCAAAACTTTTTTGAAGTGTGTACGTCGCGAAACAGTAGCATGTAAAATCACTTTTCATAGTCACTTTAAAATTTAACTCGGTCAGTCAACGTATGAACGACTGTGGACACGTTGCAACTGAATGATATTTATGGCCGGTGCTGTACACAAAAAGGCACCGGTAGTGCCCAGAACTTTGAGATCCTTTCTTGTGGCTTATCTGATTTGTGGAGTTTTCTACATGCCTTTGACATGAATGGTTAATGTCAGTATCATCGAACACGCAGCAGGTGATTAATTGGTTCCTAGAAGATGCTGAACCTCTTTGAACAGTTCATACCAAAATACGTGATTGCAGTACTTGAACTCAGAAATATATGTGTAACCGAAAGAGTTAAAAATTCGTGGGTGGACAGCACGGAAGTAGTTACGTCGTATCTGTTCTGGTGCACGGAGGTCTCTTCTGATATCAGGAGGCTCGAGATCAGGCGCCGTTCATATTCTTATTATTGGACGGTCACAGTGTTAACTTTCGTTAACGGTGTTGGACATCAAAAAATTAATAATTTTATTTTTGTACCAAACATTGTTTAACTTGTACACATTATATATGACGACATTTTTCTTGAATAAAAAAAATATACTCATGCTATTTTTTTTAATAATTTGATGTAAAATTCAAATTTTTCCTGTTTTGCTGCAGCCATAATAAAAAACACTAAGTTTTACAAATGAAAAAGCGTAAACTAATGCCATGGATGTCATCACTAAATAACATTGCATACATTAAAAATAAAAAGTTAATAATATGCAAAGCATATATATATATATATATATATTTATATTTAACAATCGGCTTGTTATTTGGTGATGAAATATATGTCATGCTAATAAAGGTAACGTTGGGTGGAGATGCAGCAATTGCGAAATTACATGGTAGTGAAACGGGTGTGCCCCGAAAAAGAAAACCCTGGTCAATGGTACCGTCTGCCACGTTTCCCAGATACGAATATTCGTGTCGACGCCGCCAGGAATCAAGTTCGATTCGCCGTGGCGGGAGGCAAGCGGTCTGGCCACTGCACTTCCACGATCCCTACGTGCATATCGGCGATAATTTGTTGGAGTATGTGTGGATAACACATGACACAAGACTTGTTCCAACAGTACATGGTGTCATTTAAAACAGCAACACCATGCACCAACAGAAAATGTGTTTCTATGTGCCAGACGTTGAGATTCATTGTTGGAACATTATGGATTAATTGATCGAAAACAGCGGCATTTAGCTTAGAAACACAAGGTGGGGCGGAAGTTTTGTTCAACATGTACGGTAGATAACAAATCCACAGGAAACCACAAACAAAGTGGAACAGTTACTGTTTTATTTGCACAAATGTGCCGCCAACCCCTCCCTTTCATGGATGGATGTTGATATTGGAGCCCATATTTTTGAGGTTTGTACTTCGTCGTTTAATACAGCAGTGTCCAGAAACTCAGACATTTATCGTCCATTCTGGCTATGTTACTAGCAAAAAAAAAACATCTGCTGCAACTACACTTTGAAGAGCAGTTTTCACGAAGTTTGTCGTTAGAGTTCATATCCACCCTATATACAGAGTGTATCAAAATTCAACCGGAAATCTTCGACTGCAGGTTCATTACGAAAATAGACGTCGACAATATATATACGACCTATGGTCTAAATCGTATCCCAAGAGCGGTACACGTCTTTGAAGTTGGACCTGACGCACTAAATTATTACAGATATCGAAGAACATACGTGAAACACTGTGTTTCTAGATAATGTGTAAGTGTAAAATGGTCTACAAACACCACAAATACTGTCGCTGATAAAATTAATTAATGGTAATAATAACGGTTACCACTCTTATTGCGAGCCATTGGACATTACGTGGTAGCATATGTGGGATATTATTGATGTAATATGAATCCGCATGTTCCAATAGGAAAAAAAAGGTCCCTTGTGTTAAACCCTTACCACCACTGTTTTCAAATAATTCTATATTGAAATTTCAAAAGATTTATGTTTAAAACCTGGCAAGTGGGCAACTCGCACAACATCCAATAACAAATGGTTGCGAATATCAAGGGGACAATATAACATAGAAAGGTACCGTAACAGTGGCGTTGAGAAATGCCGTAAATTACAATAAATCGACATAATAGCAAATTGCATATATCGGTGTGCCATTTCCATTGCGAGAGACTTGAGAGTGCAGAATGAATTGTGGCGTATCAATCATGAGTAATAAAAGAACAGAGGGCACCATCTCAATGCGTGCAATAATGTAGTGTTTACAGTAGTAATCGATAATTGTATGACAAGATCAATGTCCATACCACAGTTATCAAATGTCTCTTCTGTGTAAGAATCTACTTGTGTGTGTTGNATTGTATGACAAGATCAATGTCCATACCACAGTTATCAAATGTCTCTTCTGTGTAAGAATCTACTTGTGTGTGTTGTGATCGTGGATGAAGTGTACGTTGTAAATCGACTTTGTGAAACGGTTATCACTACCAACTCGTATACGAGACTGGAGCGGGTAAAGATCGTTTGGATGCAGGTATCACAACACGATTGCGCGAGGGATGGCGTCATACAGTTACATGGAGGATTAATTGCCNATTGTATGACAAGATCAATGTCCATACCACAGTTATCAAATGTCTCTTCTGTGTAAGAATCTACTTGTGTGTGTTGCGATCGTGGATGAAGTGTACGTTGTAAATCGACTTTGTGAAACGGTTATCACTACCAACTCGTATACGAGACTGGAGCGGGTAAACATCGTTTGGATGCAGGTATCACAACACGATTGCGCGAGGGATGGCGTCATACAGTTACATGGAGGATTAATTGCCTGTCATAATGGCCTACCATGCAGGCCGTCACACAACACACACTATCGTCAAGTGTAGGGTCTTTGGCCTATGTGTCCTGTGATATGTTCAATCGTTTACTCAGCCGAAACACTTTGTACTAGTGTTTAGCGGATTGGAACAGAGGCTTAGTGGGAGTATCGCGAAATGAATCGTTTTACATGGCCTGGAATGGCTGACATTCACCTTGTATATGGGGCTGCGCAGTGCAACAGTAGAGCTGCAGCACGCATGTACAGGGAAAGATATTCAAACACAAGCGGCAGACGTCTATGGCTTAGGCTTACAAAAGCTTGTAGAACGTTATGAAAAATATTTAAACAAATATGGAAACTATGTAGAAAAATAGAGAAACATGTAAGGAATTAAATAAAAAAAAGTTCTTTGAACAATTTTGTGATGGTTTATGTTTTATAAGGAATCGGACCTTACTTTCCGAATAACCCTCGTATGTTACACACACAGGAGCCAGTAGGAAACCGTTGTGATTGTTTACAAAGGAGTTAAAAAAATCTACATTTTGAGAGCGTGATAATTTGAAAAATAAATGCGTATGGGAATTATATTTTGCTTGGTAGTATTATGTACGGTAGTTATTTTAATTGCATCAATAAAGGTAAATTTAATTTTCTATGACATTTCTTTATTCTCGTCTCTCGTGCAGCGTCTTCTTTCGCGCCAGCGGATGTTCGACGCATTTCTACGCAGGGTCTTGGCGACGTCCTCCCATTCGGCGCAGAAGGTGGTCTGACCTCGAGTTTGTTTGCTTGCGAACTCCAGTCCTGACCTAAAATAGGAATCAGTCTTGAAGCCTTAAGCAATTTGCTTTAGAGTACCTGGCCTAATTGGCATTAACTTACTGTCTAAGGGATCTATCCCCTGGGCCGAAAAAAATGTAGCCCTAAGTTCTTGCCTAAGTATGATTGAATGATGAGGTGTGAGTAAATTCATGAATGAGAATGACATAAAAATAAAATTAGTTGTTATGTCCTATACTTCCAGATACTTATAAATATTAATTGTGAACTAGGTTAATTTATTTTAAACGTCCAGCAGATGACACATGCATGTGAGAATAAGAAGAAGTGAAAATCATGACTAAATAAAGCTTACGTATGTTGGATACTACGATAAAAAAAACCTACTTGCTGATCCTACCCTCTCCTGGTAATTTGTGCTCCCAGGCGAGGCTTCCCTCCGACCTGTCNTAAAAAAAACCTACTTGCTGATCCTACCCTCTCCTGGTAATTTGTGCTCCCAGGCGAGGCTTCCCTCCGACCTGTCATGTTTCGGGTGCTATGATTGTAAGGGAGCAAAATTATGTTAATGTGACGTATAATGCATTAGTAAAGATTGCCTGAGAGAATGAGTGCATGTTGGGTTGTGAACGGTCACTTAAGAGACTTACATACTAAGTTTTGTAAGTTGTGTTGAGAGTGATCTGGTTTGCAATAATGACCCAGCTGGCCTTGTATAAAATTATCTTCTTTGACCAAGAGTTTTTCGTGTCTCTAGAAACGTAGATGTGCAGGCGCATAATTTTCGAATTTGTGTGCTACGAAGCTTTCTTGTAGAATAGATCATTTAATTTACCTGAATGGGGCAAAGAATTTTATTTTACACAATCTGTACTTTTGTATGTGAGTAGCTGCTGATCCCCACACTTCTGTGCTGCACAACATGGATGGCCTATTGATGTCTAACCTCGAGTCTACCTCACGACTCGCATATCAACTACCCAGATTACCCTCCTGCGAACCCCGCACTGCAACCAGAGTGGCGTAGAAGGAACACGGCTAACCTAGAACAATTATGCACATTAACATCAAAGGTAGCCAATCATAACCGAAGCTTCAGGGTCGTTCTGGCTGGCGCAAAATAATTTAACTATACCGAGATTTTTCGCCTTATGAGCTAGAGATGCGGCAACCCGCACACCCCAATGCTTTGCAAGTAGACGCGAGGAAAGGCGTCTTCCATGAAAAACGCGTCCTCCACAGCATTCGTAGTAGAACGATGAGGCGGATTTTTAATTGTTTTTCCTCCCATACTACTATCCTGCCAATAACTGCAAATAACATTTTAAAAAATTAATAAGTAAAAACATGCAAATATTTATTGTGGAATAATGGAGTAAGATGACACATTGACTCACATGACACGGATATTCCATCCCAAGTTTTTACATTATAATATACGTTTTAACCATACAAGCCACATTTTATGTAAAATTTGTTTCTGTAGTATAATTATAATGCCATCTAGGTCACCTTCTACNTTAACCATACAAGCCACATTTTATGTAAAATTTGTTTCTGTAGTATAATTATAATGCCATCTAGGTCACCTTCTACGGATATTTTAAAAGAGAAAATCTTTATTTATCGCTAAAAGTTTTAATTTGTACATTTTTATCCGAAATGTAAACAACATACGTTACTGTAGATCACAAAAATAAATGCATCCTCTGGAAAGTTTATTTCCGAACATACTTGCAAATTACTACGAAAAAAAAAATGTAAACTGAGGAGATGGTGCACGATTAAAGCACTTAAGGTTACCGCCTACCTATGATATTTCTCCCACGTTTGATATAGTCCATACTGTATAAGAAGGCAATTTTCTGACAGGTCTGCGAAATTAGCGCCACTGTTTACGTCTGACTACATGTGACTATGTATCCTTCCGCCATCAGCCGGTCCGTCAAGTCGGGGCTGTATTTTTTATCAACATGCTGTCAGCTAATCCACTTGCCATTGTACTGTATGCTAAACAAATTTTAAGATACTTTAAGACTGACATCTGTCTAAAAAAATTAATAGGTTATAAAAGTAAAAATATAAAATGTTGCAAATAATTAAATATTTGCTATCTCTTTTTTAATTTGTCCGAGATAGTGAATTTGGGTTAACATTTGCGAGACGGTCTGTTGTATCTATTATCACACTTTGGACGTTATAGCTAATATATTCGAGTTGAAAATATGTGACGTGGAATAACGTTAGAATTGCTTAAAAACGATTCAGCGTGCCTCACTTCCTACGGAAACAAGGTGATGGGCTTCCAGAGAACAATATGGCGTATAATTTACGTAGACGAACGATTACGCCGGCTTATATTTAATGAAGATGAGGTTTAGCTTGTACATGAAATATATGTTTATTAAAAATTATGCGGAGTTCATGGAAAAAATATAACTATTGGCATTTGTTTGTAAATTCGTTATTTATCGCGCAGGAAAGAGGTTCATNACTTTTCCGTGTCGTATCGTTCTATTGTACATTTAATTTTGAACACCTATACTTAACTACATTATGACGAAGTTTAATTTTTAACACTAACAACCATTGTTTTATGTCCTTGTAAAATAATATGCATTAATAAATGTAAGAACTCTTTCTTATTCGCGTATTTTCTGCTTTTGTGATGTGCATCGGCAGTGCACTCAGAATAGCCAACGTAATTTTAACTTTTGTTCGTTCATGCATCAGCTGATACAGGATTTTGTAAATGGCACTTTGTCTGTTTCGTAAACGTTAAGTTGCCACTCACTGACTGTCAGAAAGTGGCCCTCTTATACCGTATGGACCATACCGAGAGACGCAGGAGCGATAAGGGCGACACTGCCTCGCGCATCAAGTGCCCCATCGCCGCTAACCGCAAGGCTCTGAATTGGCGGCGTACAGTGTTCTTGTCGCACAGCGTGTACCTACGGGACTCTCAGTGGTGACCCTATTATTTTATTAATGGAAAGTCTGTANAGTGTTCTTGTCGCACAGCGTGTACCTACGGGACTCTCAGTGGTGACCCTATTATTTTATTAATGGAAAGTCTGTACGAAGGTTCGATGCAGGGTGCTTAGCTGTCTATCTCCACTATTACTCTTATTATTCTCAGTGAGAACAATATTTAATGTCTATCTCAGTTCTTTTTAAAGTCCTTTTCAATGTCTCTATATTGACTTCAGTCACTTAAATNAACAATATTTAATGTCTATCTCAGTTCTTTTTAAAGTCCTTTTCAATGTCTCTATATTGACTTCAGTCACTTAAATCACACTCTTTATTAACACATGTTCAGTCTGTCTGTTGCTATCATTTGAAATGTTATTCACTCAAGCATCCAGTTCAACAGTCCGATCTACTAGTCTCTCTCTCCACTGTACCGATGATCGTTGCCCAGACTTCACTCCCGCCGGTCACTTTCGCCGCCACTCGACGTTCTGCTTTCCCGCCACCGTTTAAAGTCGCACAATCCTCCAAACTCTCAACTCTGAAAAACTCTCGGCTCGGAGCCCGTCGCGCTAAGTCGCTCTGATCTGGAAGGTTTGCCGCACCCCAAGTCAACCTGAGTAAAACTAGGGCATTAAACCAGAGCATTCCTTCACATAAAAACAAAAAATTCAATGTGCTGAAGGTCAGGAGTGAGCGAGCCGCAAAAGGTTTATCACGGCGGCAAGCGAAAGCTGGGCTTAGGAAACGTAGCCGGCATATCACATCACTACTTTCTTCTCCACTCATTCCACACACTCCTTCGGTCACTCACGCGGGACAGATCAAGAGAAGCGATGCAAAGCAGCGATCGTGTAACACTACCCCCTCCTCAAGTATGTNGTCACTCACGCGGGACAGATCAAGAGAAGCGATGCAAAGCAGCGATCGTGTAACACTACCCCCTCCTCAAGTATGTTAGTCCCTAACAGACTCTGCGATATCCGGACCTTCAGTGTCAGTCGGTCGATTATTCTAGCCTTCGGCTTCTCCTGATGCCCTTGACGACAAATTCGAAAAACCACATTATTGGTATCATTCATAAACCTGTACGGGCCTTCTCAACATTTCTGTATATTCGAGTATCATTTTCTCATCTGGGGATTTACAGACACCAGTTGTCCTTCTTGAAATACCTCGTCTCACATGCTCCTGCCATACCGAGTCTTCGTCCTGTCACTATATCTTAAAGGCTCTTGCTGTGCTTGAACAACCACAAAATAATCCTGCAAACTCTCGGTAGGTTTCCCTGCCACCATGTTGAATTCGGTCAATATATTAGAATATGGTCGTTTGTGCCTTACAGAAGGACTAATCCCTTATTTATCGGTTTGAAATGATGATGCAACTACAGAATTTCCTTTTGCATCTTACTTTAGACTACGTCTACCAATTTGGAAAGTGTTGGCACTTGCGATAGGTGCCGTAGGTTGTGACTGGGTCCTCGTCTAACGTAACCTGAAGCACTGGCAGCTCCTGTCGACGGCCTCACTCTCATTCTCGAGCTCACGCAACTGGTTCTTTGCCCCCCAAACCANGCAGCATCAGCACATTGATGCGGTGTCTTAGTTGTTGGGCATATGCACGAAGCTCACAAATATTTTCACGCAAGTGCTTGAATGTGCTCTTCGAAGCCGTTTGTTCCTCATCACGATGCCTCTTTTCCCTCTGCTGCTTCTGTATCTGCTGCTGTTGTGGGAAATAGGCTCTCAGGTGTCCTAGCAAGCCACATGACCAACACTACTACCATTCGGGTGGTGTACGCCGAAGCTCTGTTAGCACGTGCCCTGGAAGCGATGTCCCGCAACGCCATCTGCAATTCCTTCTGTGACTTCGTTAACCTGTCTTCATCGTCTTCGTTCAGCGTCACTTACCGTACCGGACTTCGGTGTGCGGACTCCTGTCTACTGTCTCACCCTCCAGTTCTCAGGCCAGGGCGTCCTGCATGGTGTGGGGTGCAGCCAGATAGTGCATCTTGCCACACCTCTGTGTTGGCGATGGCATCAATGAAAAAGCCGACTACGATGACGTCGCAACCCTCCTCGGGGCACCCTTCCAGAGATAGGTGGGAAAGCCACACGATGTCTTGCCATAACTCCTGAAGTTCCGCTCCTGGTCTCTGGGTGCGGCTTAGCAGTTGGGCATGATGGGCATGTCGCAGTTATCGATCACCGAAACGTAGCTCCAAGGCCGACACCATTGTGGGGTACTCCAGTCGATGTAACTCTGGCAGAGATTAAAGTATGCTGAGTGCAGTGCCTCTAATTACAGCCACGAGGTAGTAAGCCCGCTGTTCATCTGACCAGCCATTCAGGGGGGCGACTATTTCAAACTGGCGTTGGTACTCCCACCAAGAAATCTGGCCATCGCAACGAGCGGGCTTAATTGAGACACCCCCCCCCCCC
>NQII01002475.1:210704-316667 GCA_002778355.1 Clitarchus hookeri | reverse complement strand
TTCTGCAACACTGCTAACTGCGCGACACCAATGCCGCAGAGCTGCTAGCTATCCTACGAGATTGCTGCATTGGTTTTGACTTGCACTGCTTTCTCAATTTTCTCGGCTGCCGATTTGGTGGTAATGGAACTCCACTGCTGAAGAAATTCCTGCCATTCCTTCTCTAATGCAGACATTTTCTGCTTTATTCAATTCTAGACACTGTCCATCCTTTAATTTACATTGTTTATCCTCTCGTTTACACTGTACACTATTTCATTTACACTCTCCATGCTTTCATTTACCCTGTAAATTTTCTCGTCCACACAGTCAATTACAGTATTCACTAGTGTCTATTTTCTTATCTACTAACTCACTCACATTAGTTACCTGGCTATTTACACTACTAATTTGTAAATTTACAGTTTCATTCACACTGCTAATTTCACTTTTTACATATTTACTCGCGCTTACTTGGCTACTTAATCCCTCAATTAATGCTCGCAGTGCTTCCAGTTCTGCAGACATTTTTCTAGCTAGTATTCACTGCGATGGTTGTACAAAACAGTCTTGCGGCCTACAGCCATTAAAATTANTGCAGACATTTTTCTAGCTAGTATTCACTGCGATGGTTGTACAAAACAGTCTTGCGGCCTACAGCCATTAAAATTAATTAATTTGTTTGAAGGCCAGAAGCGAGGGAGCCACAAAAGGCTAATCACGGCGGCCCGCGGCAGCTGATCTTTGGAAAAGCCACCGGCTCACATTACTACTATCTACTACACACACTCCTTCGCTCGCTCGAGCGGAACAGGTCAAGGGAAACCACGCAAAGAAGCGAGCGCGTAATACTAGTTTTTCTTCTCCTATACCAAGAAACTGCATGCGTCGACTTCGCGCCGCATAATATGTTCGCAGGAGGCGAAGAAATTATGGTCAATACAAGCGACGAACAGCGTGCCATATTCAAAATNCGCCGCATAATATGTTCGCAGGAGGCGAAGAAATTATGGTCAATACAAGCGACGAACAGCGTGCCATATTCAAAATATTTGATTTAATCGGTATAGGTCTAGTATTACAGAAAAAGGACCATTTATAAAATAAAAGAATGTCTCATCTAAACTTGCTTAGGTTTTCTTCGATAAATAAATACTTATTTTGAAGTTTATGTATTATGTAATTGCCATACACTAGAAACCGATACAAACACGTAAATTTGAAAATCTGTAAAGACGCCTACCAACACAAAAAAAGCTACGCGCAGCAGATCACACGTCCTCGCAATAAAATTGCTACTATTTTTAAGTGTTTTAAATATTGCATGAAACAAAAACATTATTTATGTAAAAACCTTGCCCCACCCCGCGCGAGCGGGCGGAAGAGAAGGACAGAGTAGTGATATGATAGTGGGGTGGCAAGTCAAGGGAATGTTTTTAATGAGAAGCGAGCGATAATCCTACCAGCGTTTTGAATTATGAAGGCATTATGCCGCGATAACCCAATGGCGGCTCGCCGCTCCTGACCTTAGGCGGATAGAATTTCTGTGTTCATCTGAAGATACTCTGGATTACTGACCTCGTTCTCTCAGCGTGACTCAGGGTGCCTTGAACCTTCCAGATGGTCAGGGTGACTGATATAAAAATGTGACAGGCCTCTGAGCCAGCAGTTGTTTAATGGATGAGTTTCAGCTATATGCGACTAGCGAGAACAGAAGCGCGCAGCGAGAGAAGTGACCAGCGGGAGGAAAATATGCGAATGCAAACATCAGAGCAGTGAAGATTACGACTGCAGGCTGGACTATTGGACTGGATACGTGAGTGAAAGACATTACAAATGATGGCAACATATAGACTGAGCATGTGTTAATGATGAGTATGAGTAATTGACAATAACCAAACAGAGACATAAAGAAGGACGTTAATTAGCTTTGAAATATGGATTAAATATTGAGCTCACTGTGAAATAAAAAGAGTAACAGAGAGATAGATAATTTAATGCTGTAAATAATAGCTGTGCAAATAAGTAAAACCCAAATTTAGTTCTTTAATATTTATTAAGACCTCCGTCCCTCACGAACTCAGATCCCCCCCCCTTCTCCCCCCACCATCAGGCGTCATGTAACAGTATTCTAAAATAAGTAGTTGTCAGTGGTTCTATTCCCTTAGGCATTCTTGTGGTGAGTTTTAGCTAATAGTTTTAAACCAAACGTCAGCATTACTAGAAAATTTTCGCCCGTCGAATCAGTATTAGTGTATCGTTAGTTGTCTAAAAAAGGAGATTTGGGCATAAGGGAGGTGGAGGAGCATGGAGCTATTCATGCTCTGCCATTCCGGTCGCCCAGCGGCTATCTTGTTCGCCATGTTGGTTGTCGATGACTTTGACTTTGACCCGGTAACTTTTAACCTTGAAAACCCAAAAAATTCCAAAAATTTATTTAAAAAATTTAAAAAATGTATTAAAAATATTATTTCAAAATTGTTTAGAAATTATTAAGAAATACAAAAATCCAAAAATGTCCTAAAATCTTAAAAAGTTTAATTAATTTTTAAATAATTAAAGAAATTATTACAATTTTTTTTAATTTATAAAAAATTATTATTAAAATTGTTACACATTTATAAAATAACTATAGGTGGTGTTGTTGCCGCCCTTCATACTGGAGCATATTTTCAACACATAAGTGTCGTTAATTTCTGAACTTCGCCACCAGGTGAGCTGTCGGCACCTGCTCATTCTGTCGATTTAGCCGCGAAGTGATCTGTTGGCACCCACATTTTTTTCATAGACATAGGAAAATCTGTANCGCTCATTCTGTCGATTTAGCCGCGAAGTGATCTGTTGGCACCCACATTTTTTTCATAGACATAGGAAAATCTGTAATTTTCATCCGATTTAAAAAGTTATTTTTACAATAAGCGGTGTACCTACATGCATAATTTACTAAATCGATATTTTTTTTGTATTAGAAACTTTAATTAAGACCGATCAAAAATAGTTTTCGTTTTAATGCTAATTAAAGTACTATTGAAATTGAGTATTTATTCTATTACCCCTCACCCCACGACTTTAGTCCGACCAATTATTCACCCCGGCTTAATCCCTTACCACTACCGCTCTTGTTTTCAACATTGTCTGCCAGAGCGTGCTAGTGTGGGGAAAGTATATAATGGGGAAAATGTCGAAGTTTCTCATCTGATGCCAGCGGTGACAGATCGCTCTCTTACACCTCTTCTTTTAGCATTCTGACTGGTAAGTTCAAATTTTTAATTGCATCATGCCGCAGGTTATTATCAGGCGTGCACGTAATACGCATATATTTTCCCGCGAAATTAAAAATCTGCTCAAATTTGNATGCCGCAGGTTATTATCAGGCGTGCACGTAATACGCATATATTTTCCCGCGAAATTAAAAATCTGCTCAAATTTGGCGTATCGGTTCGGGCCAGCTAATCTCTGGAGGAATATGTAACCGCACATTATACGGTACTATACCTTAGCTTTTTNGCGTATCGGTTCGGGCCAGCTAATCTCTGGAGGAATATGTAACCGCACATTATACGGTACTATACCTTAGCTTTTTTTTATTTATATAGTTAACATCGATCTAATTTGCAAATGCGTTAACTCAATACCCATGCAGCTACTGTAACACATCGTTTGCATTCATCAAATGTGCTCGAAGACACGAAAAGTATGGATGTTCGAATAATGTATATCGAGTGGCATATAAATGTGGAAACTGTGGCATGGCATTTGCTAGGCGCAATAACTTGCAGAGGCATGCAAAAACCTGCGTAGCTGTAAGAACTTCCCCTGCCAAAATCCGTCGTGTACAGTCTCCTTCACCGCAGCGTACGAGTGTACTACCCACAAAACCAAGGATTCAGGATGAGCATCCATTATCGCGCCAGCGACCATCACGCCCAAGAATCGTGGCAGGGTCTGGGTTGGTTAATGACAATGGTTTTGTGGAGGTCCAAACTGCATTCCATCACAGTCTAATGACCCATGCCTCAGTCTAATGACCCATGCCTCCACAACGAGAGCGGGTATTCGAAGGATATTTGCACTTTTTAAGCTCGAATGGGGTAAAACATCTCTGTTGGCTCTCCACATAAACACGTCACGAATAGAATTTAATGTAGGGCTAGAACGCATCTTTGCAAAACCGACTCCATTGAATGAAACGAAGATATTCGAATCGAAAGGCAAGATACCGAAAATACTGTAAAACATCATACTGGAAATATACTTCATGACAAATAAGCAATTTTAATGGCCAGCAGTGTAATAAAGCATTCGCTGGAAAGCAATGTTGTACATATCCCACTCCTACTGGTATGAACAGCTCAAGGGGCATCTCCCGAATATATAATAAAAAAATTTTAAACGCCTCAAGGTCACTTCATAATTGCGACGGATTGTTTCTCTCTTTAGATACTTTATAAACACATTTTTGAGTAGCATATTTTAAATTTGATCATTGTAGAACACAGTCTTCTTTTTATAAGTGGCCTTCAAGTATATTTATTCGTACTACGTGTATTTTAATGAATACACACATAAAACTGTTTTTAAAAGAGCGTGTTTCTGGGTAAATATTAACGAAAAATCAATCGCCGAGTGCCCCTTCCCCTCTAAACAACATTCTTGCACCCCCCCCCCACCATCCTCAGCANAACATTTGTTTAAAATTCATGATGGAAAAGATTATGTGTCGTGTACGGATGCGTTATGCAGCTTCCTATAAAGTAATAATGGTTCGAAAAACACAAAAACAGAGTTAAAACCACTTCACTACCCCCACGGTATGCAACATACACAATGAAGGATCTCGTGCATTCCCCCACACCAAGGCATAGACGCTCATAATTAAAAAAACATTTACTCCCAAGTTTAAAACCAGTACGTTAAGAAATTTAGACAGCGGGGAAAAAAATACCCACATGGTTACACCGCGTGTAGCGATATTTCTAGCTCGCAGTGTCTGGATATAAATCTCTTTACACGCGCAAATAATGTTCGTATAGTAAGTTTTGCGGCGAGAAAAATTTTTATACCGTGAGGAGACGCTATCGTAAAGGTACGCCCACCACAAGTTAAAAAAATCATCAAAAATTGCTACCCTCGGCAAACAAAATTACTGTATTTTCATACATTCGTGTACGCTCACTCCATTAAAAGATATATCTGATCCGTGGTAAAACAACTCTGCCCTCCCCCTCCAGAGTCCATCCACACTGCTACGTGACTTTAGCCGAATGAAAAGTGACATGCAAACATGTGTATGTATTCGTGTGGGCTCTACTCCAGCAGGTGTCAATAATTTTCACTCTTTAAGAATTACGCAAGTTAAAACACTGTTTTATTCCCGAGATGCTAGTCCCCCATACTGATCTATACCACAACACGAATTCCAGTCAAGACACGCCCATTCAGCTCTCATTCGCCACCGTTCAACCTCGTTGACAAGTATAGGAAAGACTTCAAAAATGTGAAAAATTTAAAGCATATCACAATTGGGTTCAATCCCCAGCCGGGTCATTCCTGGATTTTCGAAAGTGGAAATCGTGCCGGACGATGCAGCTGGTCGGCGGGTTTTCTCGGAGATCTGCCGTTTACCCGCCCTTGCATTCCGACGCTGCTCCATTATCAGCTCATTTCACCCTCATCGGCGATCGAGACCTCGCTGTTAAAAGCCGCCCAAATCTCTCTCAACTGAACTATCATATTGAAGCCAGTGCATTACGGAGGGCATGAAATTTTGGAGTTGTGTTAATCCTTTTCGAACGTAAAAAAATTAATTCTATGTTCATTTTTTTTGTAAAAAAAATGCTGGCTCGAACAACTACGCTTTGGTTTATTTTTTCGCACAAAAAATTAAATGTGACATTTTTTATTAATTCCTGTAAAAGCAAATATACTTTGTGATGATGTAAAAATAAGAAATAGGAAAAAGAAAAAAAAAATACGTTCTTCACTTACTCATACGTAAAACACACACACGCACACAGAACCCGAAATATTCAAATTGCAGGCGACTCTGATAGACGCATTAAAAACTATTAAAATAAAAGCGTACGTAAAGAAGTGTATACGAGTCCCATAACAGAAGTAAACGAGAGACACGTGCAGACGTAATCTGAGCTCGCGCACACGTCCAGCCGCGCTGCGCCAGGTGTTGAATTAGTTAGACTTTGCCCTAGCGCAATGACCGCAGGATTGCTTAGTTGGAGCGCGGGGGGCTTGTCGCTCCAGCAGCTTGTTTTATTTCTCACTCACACCAACTTAAATTCATAGGATAATAAACACAGATTATATCTGCACACACAAGTCAACACCAGGGGAGACCCATGTTCAAGGGGACCCGTGTTCGATTCTCGACTAATTCGGCCGAATTTCTTTTTTAAAAATCTAAAGGTGAATGCCAGGAACATCTCAGTTTACACAACAAGGATATGACCATTAAAAAAATTTAAGGCCTGTCCCCTAATATTTTTTAAAATAGAGTATGCAACGAAATATCAGAGCTGAATACCAATTTTAAAATAGTCCCCAGTCCATTATGAACCTGCAGAGATACAAACGCACGTTGGCAATGTTTCAGATCAGGCATGCCAGTGTATCATATACATACGAACGATAAATTTTCGAAAGGCCAGACGCGAGAGCTAACTCGACTTTTATCGATGTTCATTTTTATGACAAACTTCGTGCACCTCCATAATACCCATGAATAGTTCTGATGCTTGCTAACATACTTGCGCTGTCAGCCCCTCGTGATGCCACGAAGGTATAAAATCTCGTATAATGCAAACACATAACAATAAATTTGAGAAAAAATGTTTAACATGCTCATGTTACACACATGAGGTGTTGTATTACCAATGCAAAATTTAAAAAAAATCTGGCTGCAGGAGAGATTACTGAGGTCAGAAGGCCTACTGTAATATGCGAAATTATGAAGATTTGGACACATCAGTTTAGGCTCCCCATCGAAAACAGCACCCCAGACCAATTTTGCAACGATGACCTCTTTCACTATATCGCAAAAGAGGGGGACCGCAGCGGAGAGAGCTCTCGTTTCCCTTCACGAGTACGCGCACAGCATCCTTTATTTTGTACACACATGCTCGCACAGGAGGTCCACCTCAACACCAGCCCAGTCTTTACTCTTTAGACCTCTTCGCTCCAACACAATGAGACAGGTTAGATTCCCGGCAGGGTGGCTCCCAGATTTTCGTCCTTACATTTCTCAATAACATTCCTCATTCCTAAAAACATTCCTCATTCTAAAAAACATATTCCTCAAAAACATTCCTTAGTCTTCAAAAGCGTTTCTCATTCCTAAAAATATCCCTAAAAAACATTCCTTATTCCTTAAAAACATTCCTTCCTCATTTCGTTTGTTTGTTGTATAAAACTCAGCCGAATTAAACAGCCCAAGAAATGCATAATACATCAGAGAGTGAGAGATGCATGGGCCAGTGATTTTTGTGAGAAATATGCATCTTTGTTGTTTCGAGAAGAGGACCCTCGGCTCTGGACATTTTAAGGCGGAGACAATAACTGGACCACCCTCTTGATATGTGTGTTTGAGATAACATCTCTTCAGGTCTCGACGTTTTTATTTTTAGAGACTGATAGGAGTAACTTGACACGTGATAATGGGCTGCTGGGAGTGAGTCGTTTATTGAGAGAGAACATTCTTTGAGGCAATCCAGTTAATTTATATATATAAGTATATATANATATATACTAATCACCGACAAACTCCGGCAAGTGATTCCTTATGAAAAAGTAAGTATAAAATATATAGGATAATGTGTACCTACATGCAATATTAAGGGAGGAATGACCCCTTGAAAATCAAATTGAAAACAGTAATCTCCCGAAATATCAGAAACTAAGAGACATTAAATGGCAATACTCCGAACATTGTTTTATGTTATTGAGATACTTAACCTACAGTAAACAAGTGTTTATATCTTCCACGGTAATGAAAATAAAATGGGTGGCCACACTCTTATTGTTTGCAACTTTTGTACCGTTGGGATTTTCGGACGTTTGATGCTGGCCTATTGAGCAATGTCACTTACGAAACAAATATAGTCCTCTTGTTGCAAGTGTGTAGGACCCACCCTTTTCGTTTAAAACACACATGAAGATTCGCCTAACACGTAGGCGACACTAAAAATATAAATTAATGGTTGGCCGCTGGGTCCACTGCACAATTGATGGTGGAAGACATTTAAACACTTACTGTAAACAACCTGTACCACACATTTATAGACATACAGTACGTAAGTACTATGGTTATTGTATCAACAAATGTTGACCTGTGTCAATATGCTACACCCCTAGGTTCTAAAGAAATGGATGTTTAATGTTCGAAAGAGATGTGTTATGCCTGCGACATAGGCAACTCTCAGCACTCATGACGCGTGCAGAGGTAGCACCGGAGGGACATTTGGCTGACGATACACTTCTACTGAACAAATACTGCTAGCTGTCCACATGGCATGCAGTCCCCTGTGTACTTCGTATGTGCATAAGTGCGTTTGGTCATGGAGCGGTACACGTGGACTGAATTGACAGACATGCTGTAAGTGTATGGGCGATGTGAAACTAACGGACGAGCGGCGCAGTGTCTGCACGCGGAAGGATATCGATGCAGGCATGTACCACGCCACACCACATTTGAGTCAATTACGAGACGACAGCGGGAAAGGGAACCTTGCAGGTAAGGATAGGGTATTGTGTGTTGTAATGTATGTGTAGCATGCTGTACGCCCACTTTAAGTTTGCTGGACTAAACATAATTAGTATTATGTATTTTATTTGTACCATACACTGCTCGGCATATACACAGTAAACATATTGTCATTTCCTAGAAGAAAGAATGATTAGATTCCATAGCCGCCATAGTTGACGTGTAAGCGCACGTCAGCGTCGAAATGTTGCTGTATTGTATAAAATCAAATCACAGCAAAGAAATAATTAACAGCACAAGTAAAAATACTGAGCTACTTTAGGAACCTTGTGTGATTATATAGGGGAACGTATGTGTAGTGTGTACACATTGCTTATATGCTAAAATGTGTAAACCGTAGACAGTTTACAAATAGAACAAATTTTTTCAACGCGATTACAGAGGTTTCCTGATGTAGCTCAGTTGTTTTGCCTTCACTATACTTTATGCCGTAGCTGTGATTACGATAGATTGTACTGTTAGTATGAACACAAAACAGTAACATGCGACTTTGACATACGCTTATACGTAAACTAAGAGATCCAAACATGTCTTATTTGCGGTAAATGGCAATTCATCTAACGTCTACATGTTGAGCAATGCGTGGTACAAATAAAGACTTGCTATGTTGCCTGCAAGTACCCACAAACCACTGGGTATGTGCCACAGGTACGGTACCTGACTCCGGCCGTCCGTGCACACGGCGCACAGTACGGTTTGAGGAGGAGGTGCTGGCACTTGTTGAGGAGCTGCCTTCCACAAGTAAACATGATGCAAGTGAGTTGGTCAGTGATCTCAGCAGTTTATGGAGGGTTTGGAATAAACAACTGCTACACCCATTTCACTACCGGAAGGTACAGGCATTACACGAAGACGATTATCACCGTCGGACCCAATTCGCGCTATAGTATCTGGAACAGTGTAACAGTATTCCTGGGTTTGCATCACGTTGTACAAGGATGAAGCACTTTTCACGCGTGACGGAATGTACGATGTACATAACATGCATGTGTGGTCCAATGGCAATGCGCATGCCAATAACACGTCTGGTTACCAGGTACTATTTTCTGTGAATGTGTGATGCGGTTTAGTAGGCGATATTATACTTGGACCACACATCCTACCACAACGGCTGACCGGAGACACGTACGTGGCATTTCTGCTGGAAACATTACCGGAATTGCTGGAAGTTGTCCCGCTTGACATTCGCCGACGTATGTGGCTACAACATGATGGTGCGCCGGCGCACTTCGCAATAAGTGCGCGCGAGTACTTGAATACACAGTTTGGTGGTCACTGAATTAACTGCAGAGGTCCTGTGTCATGGCCTGCAAGATCACTGGGTCTGACACCACGGGAGTTTTTCGTGTGGGACTACATTAAATCGCATGTGTATGCGACGCCTGTGGAATCAGAAGAGGATCTCGTTCATATAATAATCAGTGCTGCTGACCACATTCGAGCGATGAATGGTGTATTCCGAAATGTGCGTCAGTCGATGTCTTGGAGATGCGATACCTGTATTGCAGCTGGTGGTATGACGCTCGAACAATTCTTATGATCTTGCAATTATTGTGTCGTATGTTGCTTTCGAAGTCCAGGTCACTAGTCCCTCTGGTGCTACCTCAAAAGCGTGTCATGTGTGACGAGAGTTGCGTATGTGGCAGGCATAACACATTATCTATTGCAAACATTAAACATATATTTCTTGAGAACCATGGCATGTAGCATATTGACATAGGTCAACATTTGTTGATACAATGACCATACTACTTACGTACTGTATGGCTATAAATGTGAGGTACAAGTTGTTTACAGTAAGTGTTGTACTTGTGCAGCGGATCCAGCGGCCAACAATTGACTCGTGTATTAGTGTGGCCTACGTGTTAGGGACTATAACGCTCGACCGAAGCTTCATGTATGTTTTGAGCGAAAACGGTTGGTCCTACGCACTTGCAACAAAATGGCCATATTTGTTTCGTAAGTGATACTGTTCAATAGGCCAGCATCAAACGTTCCAAAATCCCAACGTTAAAAAAGTTCCAAACAATAAGAGTGTGGCCACCCCTTTTATTTTCATTACCGTGGAAGATATAAACACATGTTTGCTGTAGGTTAAGTATCTCAATAACACAAAACAATGTTCGGAGTATTGTCATTTAATGTCACTTAGTTTCCGATATTTCGGGAGATTACTGTTTTCAATTTGATTGTCAAGGGGTCATTCCTCCCTTAATATTGCTTGTAGGTACACAGTGTCCTGTATATTTTCTACTTACTTTTTCATAAGGAATCACCTCCTGGAGTTTGTCGGTGATTTATATACAATATATGCATAAATTATTCACGAGGAGTTACCGCCACTCACATAACCTATTCCTAACATAATTTGGAGCAAAATTTGTCATATAAATGTGGGCCCCATTCCCAATGTTTACAGAGTAAATCGGAACATTTAAAAATGACGAATAAAATAATAACCCTTTCAGAAGTAAATACAGTTATGTATTATCAGACCGTATTGTTTACAGTTGAGCATCACAATTGCGTCTAATAAACTTAAAAAAGATGTTAAAAAATGTTTCTCTCTACTTCCATACACTTGGTTGCACACATATGAATCCCACGTGTTTCTCTTCGTAGCTGCACACGGCTGTCTTTGATTTCTGTAGCGGCATACATGATATGCCCAAGTAGTTCCTCACGTCTTTGTGCTATCCTTTAGTAAACAATACCCTTCATACATCTCTATACGCAATAATTAGACACCTGAAAAATTCGCGAATTTAATGACCTGCAGGCTAAACAAATATGACGATATAAACTGCACATTGCAATTGGTTATCTGCTGTCACAGTAGAAGGCGACGTTTGGTCTAGCGTTATCCAGGAGGCGTCGAACACTGCGTTTTCCAATGACTTTAAAGTTATCTTAACATATGTGTTTTGAATTCTGGCTTGTCCCAAAATGAATCCGCGAATTTTTCAGGTCTCTAGCAATAATCTAATGGTAGTAGATCTGGCTATCGAGGAGGCCAGGGGTGAAAACCACCTCGTCATATCCATCTCTTAGGTAAATTCACATTTAAGTGTACAACTATAGTACGGTGGAATTGAGGAGGTGCGCCGTCATGCTGGAATATCATTCGACGATGAAGGCGTTGGTCCCGACTCCGTTTTCATCTACGGTATAAGCAGAGTATTCACTTCCAAATAATGTTCAAATCACAGTGTCAGAGCGTCAACTGAGCTGCTGCTGTCTTTAATTATTCTATATAATAGCGATTTTTTACCAGTGAATTTTAAAAATATCATAACTGATGGCAGAAAAATTCGTATAAGCACAGATAGTTGAGACAGCCGCATGATGCATTGCTATAGCTCCTGCCAGTGGCTCCCGTGGTCGCTGGGTGCGGCTTCGAAGCTGTGCATGGGGAGCATGTCACAGGTACCGGTCGCCGAAATGTAGCTCGAAGGCCAACACCAGTGTAGGGTACTTGGTCGATGTCGCTCTGGCAGAGATTGTAGTATGCTCAATGTGGGGCCTCTCCGTAAAACCGCGAGGTAGCTGGCCCGTCGGCTGACCAGCCATTCAGGGTGGAGACTATTTCAAACTGGTGTTGGTACTCCCGCCAAGACGTCTAGCCATCGTAAAGGGTGGGCTTAATTGAGACCCCCTTCCACACCAATGCCGCAAAGCTGCTGGCTATTCTCCGAGGTGGTGACGACTCGTACTTTTTCTCGGCTGCAGGTGTGATGGTCATGGAACTTCGTTGGTGAAGAAATTCCCTCCACTCCTTCAGTACACTCATTTCCTGTTTCATTTCCTTCTCGACAGTGTCCATCTTTTCACTGACACTGTCCATTCTCCCACTGATATTGTCCAACCTGTCTTTTACACTGTTCACTATTTCATTTCACTGTCCAGTCTCGTATTCACTAATTCGCTAATACCTTCTAATTTCCTGTCTAAATTTAAATTTACAGTGTCTATTTTCTTCACAACAATCTCATTTACAGTTTCTATTTTCCTGTAAATATTCTCATTCATTGTGTCTATTTTCATAACCACTAAATCACTTAAGTAGTAAATAAAATGTATTTTAAATGGGAGCTGTGCGGCTGGGTGACTGGGTGGCTGGTGGTCTTCGGCTCGACTCGTACGAGCTCGGCAATCTTCGGCTCGACCCAGGGAGTACTCGGAAGCTGTCGACTCAGGATTGTCGAACATACCCGAAGGCACTCAGCAGTTACGCTCACTAATTATTCAAGCACATGTGTCTGTTTCTGGTAGCTATATTGGTTTTGTAGGCATATGGTATGTCAAATAAATCTGTATTTATTATCCAATTTTAAAAAAGTTTGTGTTTATATTTTATATTGTGCCAAAATTATACCCAGAGTATTGTGGAAACATGCAAAAGTTTCTAATTTAATCACTACATTTCCAGGCCCTCTTTTGAAGACTGATTAATACACGTTAGAGTGAGAATCTGCAAATTATTCACTGCCTCGACTGCAAATTATTCGCTGCCTAAACCAAGTCCATCATAGTAATGACGACCACATGCACGATTATGTCATAATCATGGTATGGATCAGCATCTACCAACACTTTTATAGCCTTAAGCGACATTAATTTAAATGCCAATACTGCCAGGCCATGGAGACTTGGAATGTACGAGGGTAATAAACAGTCTTAACTATTGTGCTCTTATTTACCATCAGTCCATCAATCGTCGAATCATTCCATCGATATTTGTATCAAGCCATTAATTTTTCAATCCGTCCATGAATCTTTCGCAATCTTTCCATCAAACTTTCGCAACAATTCCTTCAATATTTAAATTATTCATTAATCTTTCCCAATCTTTCCATCAATCTTTCGCAACCTTTCCATCAATCCTTAGCAATCTTTCCCTCAATCTTTCAATATTTCCATCAATCTTTCACAAACTTTCCATCCATCATTTGCAGTTCATTATTCACGTATTAATTGTACATAAAGTCTTCATTAATATTCTGTATGCGGAAAATTAGCTTAATAGCTGAGTGGTCATAGCGCCACTTTAAAGTTGTGAGACACAAAATAAAGAAAATAATAATTAATTAAAAATAATTATTTTGTAATTACTATTTCAGATTAGAACATTTTATCACATCAAGAGATATAACCCCTCCCCTACAGTTCTCTAATAGTTCTCTAATGATTGAAGATATTTCAACAATGCGTGAGAGATCCCGCGTTTTTGCAGGTCAATAAAACATTTGAGCCTATCAACAAGTTCATTGGGGTCTTCGGGAAATACGTAACGAGCGTACTTGACGTCTTCTGCCTTCTTCATGGCACTTGTTGTAGCAAGTGTGGTGGAGGGGTGTGTCAGTGCATCGAGAAAATCGTCATCGTCTTCATCAACACTGTCGCCATAGTCATTATCATTAATTCTATCTTCATGATCATCTTCACCTCTTGTTTTTTGTTCTATTTTGGGTTTACTTTTCTTTGTAGGAGTCGAATGGTCATCAATATTTTGAGGTAATGGCCGTTTATTTTGAAGTTCATGCATTTCATCTGAAAGTCTTGCAAGTGTACATTCTACACAAACCGACTCTACTGCACTCATTCCATCTTTAGTATGAACTGTCTCATCATAAATGCATGTCGAATCAGTACCCTTCGTTGCAGCAAGGGGTATTAGTGGCAACACTTGCAGGTTCCCAGTAAACGAATCGTTGCAGTTCTTGAAGTGGTTCTTCAATGTATCACCTTGCATAAACTGTGTGTGGCCATTGTCGTAACTCAGGTCCCCACACCATACCTCAACTTTTGAGATTGCACAAATCTTTATGTAAGGTACTTATATGCATGTAAACAAACAGAAAATCACGTACAAAGTTCGTTAAAAATTATCCAAAACTCGGGTCGGTATTCGAACTGTGGACCCCTTATCTCACCTGTGAACGTCTTTTGTATCATATATAATATGTATATTTCTTATGCTATTATTATCTAACGTAGCACATTCATCCTGTGAATATATACAAGGTAAGCCTTGAGAAATTAAACATAATTAAATAATATTCCGACACTGCTTAATTGTAGTGTTTTATACCTGTATAACTTTAGCGCGTCGGCATAAAATATACCCTGTGAATCACGTTTTGTGAAATAAGGTTTAGTTTCCAAAGGTATTCTCGCGTTCAACATGATTCTGCGAAACAATATAAATATATTGGACATAAATGTTACGTGTTTTATCGCATAAAACAACTCGATCTTCATAGCCGTCCTCACCATCAGATTTCATGGTATATACTTAATTTACTGTTGTTGGTTGCACATCTTGTCATTTTTGTACTAGCCTGTATAAATCTTACTGAGGATTCTTTTGGGCCTATATTAAATGAAATAGTAAATTTCAGACAATGAGTTAAACAAATTTGTTGACACGAAGGCAGTAACACTTGCGATTCTTTTGTTACCTGTGCTACAATGCTTCTTAAGATAATTACTGAAAGATCACCAGCCCCCATAAGGAATAANAAAAAAAAAAAAAAAAAAAAAAAAAAAAAACCGGCAAAATTAACAAATGTTTTATTCCTCAACATTTGAAAGTTTTTACTGTCCTGGATGGCTTTACCCACTACCAAACACCATCATAAGTATTTAATTTTTACTCCTACACATAGTTAAGGGGTCTAGACACAGTACCACGATTCGCAATACTACTACATGACACTGTCAACAGACTGGATCAGTATCTACCAACACTTTTAAAAGCTTAATTGACGTTAATTTAAATGCCAATACTCCCAGACCCTGGAGACTTGTAATGTACGAGGGTGATAAACAGTCTTAAATTTCGTGCTCTTCTTGGTCATCAATCCGTCAATCACCCAATCATTCCATCGACATTTTTATCAATCCATTAATCATGCAATCTTTCCATCAATCTTTCACGATCTTCGCAAATCTGCGAACAATCTTCACCGGTCCTCGGCAATATTTCCAACAATCTGGCTATCTTTCCATCAATCATGCAATCTTTCCATAAATTGTTCAATATTTCCGTCAATTTTTCAATCTTTCCATCAATTTTTTGCAATCATTACATCAATATTTCGCAATCCTCTCAACCCAGAACAGCATGCACCGAAATCCACTCCATAATCCTCTCCACAATCCGCTCCACAATCTTCGCCAATTCTCACCAATCTTTCAATATTTCCATCAATCTCTCTCAATTTTTTCATCAATCTTTTGCAATGTTTCCTTCAATCTTTCGAAATATTTCCACCAATCTTTTGTCCAATCTTTCGATCAATCATCAATGCATATTCAATTCACGGGTTTGTCGTCTGTCCCCCATGCATACTTATTTAAAAATAAATAAAACCATTCACCAACAGTCTCTAAAATTTATTCATGATGACAGAATTATAGTTTTGAATGCATACCAATATTCAGGAATTTTACAAATGTAAAGTCCACGCAGAACTACACACAATAATCCCAGAAACCCAGTTCGGTTTTAAAGCCCACCACTCCATCACCCACGCCCTTACGAAATTCTCAACTGAACCAATAACAAACATGCAAAATAATCAATTCCGAATAGCCATATTTTTATACATCGCAAAAGCAATATATCAGCTGGAGTTCCACAAGGTTCCACAATATCACAGTTTTTATACAATATTTTCAACGCAGACATCCCTATTACTCACGCCAGTGTGCAAATGTATGCAGACGATACACTAATATATACACAAAATATAAAAAAACGGCCTTACACAATATTACTAACACAACTACAATTAAATGATCTTGAACATTAAATAGAAATATGAAAAATTAAAATAAACCCAACGAAATCGCAGGCTCTCCTTCTAACCAAACGTCGGGTCAAACCAAATCGGCAAATAACTTAAAAAAACATTCCTATTCCATATACCAAAGATGGTAAATATCTTTGCTTAATAATTGATAACAAATTTATCTGCACTAACAATATTGCAGAAGCAAAACAGACAGCACTTAGCAAATTACCGCAGTTATTTCCCATGCTAAAAAGCTATAAATTACCTAGACGCTTAAAATTACTATTTTACACTTTAATGTCAGATCAGCCATTCTATATGGCAACGAAGTATGGGGTTACCTAAATAAAGCCATACTCAATTCCCTACAAGTTATTCAAAATAAATTCCTGCGAATCATAGCTAGTGTGGCCCCCTCAACTTCCAATCTAACACTCCACGAACATTTAAAATTTCCTACTATTAAATACCAACTACTGAAAAGTAACAAAAACTATTACAATATATTATTCACCCACAAAAACCCCGTAATTAAACGTTTAGGAGACTATCTCCCTGATGTAAACAGAAGACTTAAATATCCCAAATTACTCCCAGTAACATAACGAAAAACTCAACTACAACCCACACTCTACTAAACCTCCTTGCCGCTTTCTCCAATCGGTCCGGGACAAAATTCGGCCGTTTTAATTAAACTAGTTCGTGTTAACGTCGCGCTTGTCACTATTATGGATAAAAGGCTGACATGGCGTCGCCATGTGGAAGTTAAGAGAAATCTAGCTTATGGGCGCATGTCAGCATAAATTTCCTCTCTTAGCTCGTGGCTCTGGTTTGTCACAGAAAAATTGGATACGATTATATCAGACTTTGATTCGCCCCATTACCACTTATGCGGCGTTCGCCTGGGTCTACTGTGCACAAACTCACTTATATTCACTACAGGTGGTGCAAAATAAATGCGTACGATTGGCCGCCGACGCACCCATTAAAACAGGAAATGCTGGACGAAGTAATTCGCAAGCAAACGTAGCGTTTTTATAAATCAAGCAAGGAACACACAAATCCTCTTATAACTGCCCTTGGGGACTATCATTTAGATTTAACTCAGCGCTATAAGCAGCCAAAATCGCTTCTAGCGCACAGGCCCCCTTTGCCCTGCTTATAACACACTGCCAGGCCAATTAAGTTAGCATCTGCGCAGCCTCTTAAGATAAATATGTATATATTATCTTTAAGTTAACAATCAACCAAGCTGTTGTCTGATTGTCTCATATTTTTAGACATACTTGATTAATCCTATTAATGGATATAAGATATGTATATAGTTATCTATAGTTAATTAATTAGCATCTGCATGTCTGTATGTCTGACCTTCAGACAGGCATACGGGAGTAATCTTACAGATGACTACAGGCTGCATATAATATATTATCTTAGTTTAATAATCAACATCAGACAAGCTGTAAGTCTCATTGACTTAGAGTTACTTGAACCGTCCTCGTGGACTTAGCCTTAGTATAGGTTAATTAGATTAAGCTTAATCTTTTCTTTCAAATAAATTACCATATTTTGAAGGATTAGAAAAAGTCTGTTTGTGCTAGACTGCTGGCACTCATCGACACCTAATTCTATTTTTGATTAAAATTTCAGGATCCACTGGAGATTCGGATTCGTGTGATGAGGAGGGGGAGGGGCAGGGTAGCCACCGAATCGCGCTACTCCCGTGGTGCTAAAGCATTACTCTGGTTAAACCAACACCAATTAAAAGAAAGATGACCCGCCCCCTCTCTACTAGCACTTTCCCTACCTACTATTAAAGTGCATGGTTCCTACCCATCTGTCTCCTGTAGCATTTTCTGTTAAATCTGATAATGCATGTAATAATTTTTTAATTCTTTCATGTCGAAAGGGTTTTTACTGTGACTATGCCAGTTTTACCCTTTCTCTTCTAGGTATAGTAGTTTAGCTATAAGTACACTTAGAGAGATTCCCATGGCCAAAATCTGGCCAAAATTGGGTTGCCATAGCCTAATCCCTCTCTGCCACAATGCATGTTTCCTTGCATGATTTTTCTCTCCTTGTAGGCGTATGGGGCCTAGCCCTGAGACGCAATAACTCCAGTCCCTATGGCGGGCACACATAACACTTAGCTTTAGAGTAGGTTAGAAAACTAAAAAATCGTGATTTTTACTTCGCCTGTAGCTCTCGCTGCGTACACACTAAAATAACGCCATCTGAGCTCTGTATAATCAAACAAAAATGTAACTATTTTTACGCCTCATCACCTAAAATTAACAACTGTGCTGCCATCTCTTGACAGAATGTAGCGAACCCCCGCCCATTGGCCGAGCTTCAGCTAATCACGATATTTCTCAATAAAAAGCCCCTCTCGACTTAAAATTCGTATTTTGGACAAACTCACCTACTAAACGAATCTTAAGTGCTATTAACAGTAAAATAACATTACATATATAATTTTACATCTTTAAAGCACCTAATACTACTAACGCAATTCAAAATAAAATTAGGAAACAAACCAGAGTACCACCTCTACTGCAACAACTCGATCTGCATTGTTAATTATCAAAACTAAATTAAGGGAAGGCCATACCTTCTCCTCTTCTTCCAGACAATCCGCGATAAATTCGCAGTAGGATTTCTTCATTAACATACTTAAACTGATAAAGTATTGTCTCCTCTTCCTTTTATACTTAGCAAATAGTATACAATAAAACACATGCATTCGTCTTGTACTTTCAAATTGATTTTTTTTACCAACTATCTTTTATTTTCTCACCACAGAGAAATTAATGCTTATGCGTAGTAACTTAAACACTCCCCCTTAATTCCAATCTAAGTCTTTACATCCCCAGAATTGGAATTACAGTGTCACCTTCTTCCATCTTAATCGTTCTAATAACCCACTTCGTTTCAACTGCTCTTTTATGTGGAGATGAATCAGCTGTAATACATGTTCCAAATGTTTCATGATCATCAAGTTCCTTTTGGATATTATCCCTCCATTAGTTTCCACTTACGATTGCTGCTTCACAGTCTTTATGATCTGCATCAACAAAGAGACAATATGCTGTGTAAAATTTATAGTCTTCAAGTCTTTCAGGAAATTTTTCTCTTCTTTTACCCCTTGATTCAGTATCAGCATATTTTTATTTTTTCTCTTCATTCGAAGGTGTGCTACTTGTTCATTCTCACACACTCTGTTGTCACTTGAATTACCTACATCAATGATTGCTCTATTTTTCTTTTCTGATACTATATTTTCTTTATTCGTATAAGAAATAATTTTCTCATAAAATCCCTGAAACATATTATTTTGTATTCTACCAGATCTCATTATCGGTACCCATTTCCACTGTAACCAACCATCAGTGTTTTCTGTTGCCAGGTCGAGGCAGTTTTATTGCTCATGCTTTACAATCAAATACTCTCAGTTTTGATAAGTACACTTTACCCAAAAATATTCCTGCAGGTATATCACCATACAATGCACTGATGATTTTACACAAAATACATTTCGACTTACTTGATGCAGAAAACGCGGGCGTGCGGCACGAGGCCCCGCACTAACCGAAGCTGTAACACAAAGGTGTCAACAGACGCAACAACAAGAATTAAGTTTTGCATTATGCCGGACAGGTCATGAGTCTGCTCCGGAATGGATGCTTACTCAGGATGCACGATGAAGTTAACAAAAATATTCCAGTATACTTATAAGTCTTTTGCATGTTTGTAGTTACAGTACAAAAGTTGCTTCAATCCCGAGCCGCGTGACGCGACCTGCCCTGATGTCCGCTTCTCTCAGACTGAAGAGAGGTAGTATGGCGGCGATAACGTGAGTTGACCACCACCCGCCAAAACAGAATATCCCCTGACAAAAAACCAAATGAATGAAATGGAACAAATAACACATGAAAAATACATTACATTTAGCAAAATGTGACTTGTAATTTACACTGGCAAACACAAAGGTGATAAAAATTATATAACATTAATTTTTATTGCATTTTAAAACTTTTGTATTAATTCTTTGCTGCTACCTGAAAGAGAGATCACACACACAAAACACTTTGACATTACGAGAGAATGATTATTCACTAATTACATTTTTTTAAAATTAATATTAAAATGTATGCTTATTTGTTTTGTAAATTTTAGCGTGGTGCAGTTAGAGTTAAAGTGTTCCACTGCTGGAGTCAAGGCACGTGTCTCTATTTTATTATGTATGGCACTGGTTAAAAATATAATTAATTATTACAGTGTTCCTTTATTAAGTATTGCCCGATGCAGTAGTTACTTTTCCACAAAGTTATGGGATTTCTCAGTTCTCGGCAAATACGTGGTCAGCACTATGCACTCTTGGTATTTTGTTATTTATGCAGGGATTTAGGCACATTGTTTTCCTGGTTTGTTATTAATTACGATTGTTATTATGAAGGCAAGATCATGTTAATTTATGTAGTTTGTACAAAGCTACGCGTTCTGGCATACAAAGTGGTTGCACTGACTTGGATAGCACAAGGTTGGGTGTGTGGCCTCCAGCCGCGCGGCATGCAGCCAGTACCTTGAATAAATAGTTCCTACCTGCTCTGCTAGGTGGTGTGCGCAGGTCGACAAGGACTAAGGGAGAATCTGTAATTCGCCTCAAAAGCCCCCTCTCCCATAGGTAACCATTTGACCTCGCTCGCTCTCGGCAGGTGTCTAAGGCATCTGGCAGCAGTGCAGCTCACACTGGAGACATGGCCGCAGCTGGTAGCTGTGTCAGTCGGCGTCGAAAGGGCTGGAGTCGCTGCATCTCGTTGGCTCGGTGATGCTGGTGCGATACGGCCGTGCTGCTCTTTAAGAAATGGTATAACTGTAGTAGGCACTGATGGCGCTGTGGTTGGCGAAGCAGTTTGTCCATGATATCGCTCTCGTAGCCATCACTGTTCCACAGTATTCCTTCGGCTGCTGGTGAACTGAAGAAACCACTCTTCTCACTGCCCCCTGTCAAGCGGTACAAAACCAGGCATGGAGATGCTAAGCATCGGTGCAGGTAGGGGGTAGTGTGGTGCTGCTGCAGTGCTAGTGGCTGGCAGCGAGTGTGCCATGCTGACTGGTGCATGTCGCCAAACCTCCTCGATGACTGACACCACTTCCCTATTGGGCGTCGCGATGCCAGCCAAGAGTGTAGTCATGATAGGGTTAGGCAACGTCTGCTGAATCTAAGCTGAAATACCGCCCAGGCTTGTGGCAAAGGTGCCGCAGGCGAACTTCTCCAGCCGGCCTCAACCGCAGTCACCAAACCCTTGCTGGGCGGCAGGGTGCCGTGCTTCAATGTGGTTGAAGGCTGCGGCGTGGACATTGCTGTCAGCGCTCGTGGCACACTGGTGATGACAGATAGTATCATGCTGGCAGGCGATAGTAACGCCATAGGCAGGCAACCCCATACTTCCTATTTCTCCTCCGCTACTTCCCTATTAGGTTTCAAGATGCCAGGTATCGGCAGTTGAAGATGCTGATTTGGTACTAGTGCTGCTGGTTGAAGAAACTTTTCCAGGACAATCAGGGCATCGTAATCCACTACTTTATACCTGTTAGGCATCTGGAAGCTGGGCGTCGTGTGCATGGCTGACGTGTCTTGAGTTACCACTGTTTGCTGGTCCTGCCTGTGCAGGCTCATGTTAAAAATAGCCACTTCTTCTGCTAAGCCCGCTCGATCCCTATCGGGTGCCTGTGCGCCGAGCATCGAGGCAGTGCCCTCCACTGTTGGGCTAACAAGGTCAGTTTGATGAGTAGAGGAAGGGGGAGGTGGCTCGTCGTCCATTCAATTGCCTGTCGCCCTGACGTCATCATGAAGGAATTTTATGGTGTGTTTGGTGTTGAGTTTGACAGCATAGGTGCTCTCCCCCAGTTTGGCAGTGATGGGGTTATGTCCACTCCACTTCGCAGCTAGGCCACACAAAAATTATTACTTCTTACTGATTGTGGGTGTTCACAAACATAACATTACTTGCAGTTCTCTTGGAGGTCGTTGGGTGGTGGGTAGACAGGTGTGAATATACCATTGTTTGTTGTTCACGTACCTTCTGCGCTACTTCCCGGTGTCCGCCTTGTCGGTCTGCACTCTCTGGCTGTCTCGCTGGTCAGGCTATCTCTCCAGGGTGAGCTAAATTACGTCCCTGCAGTATCTCAGCTGGTGTTTAGCTGTGTTCACATGCGCACAGGCAAAACAGGGTGGCCGGCAAGTGGCGTGATCAGGTTGTGTGGTCCTTTCCCATGAATATTCTGAGCTGAGATTTTATGTCTTGGTTCTGCCGCTCAGTGGGGTTGGCTCTTGGACGGTACTGGGCTGTAGTGTGATGTTCTGTTTTCCATCGTTCGCAAAAATCGCGCCACCAGTGTCCTGTAAATTGTGTACTGTTATCGGTTACGAGCACATGGGGAAAACCCCACTGAGGTAAAACCTCAGTTTCTAGGACTTTTGCGATGTTATTTGCGCATGCACTGCTGATGGCGAAGGGTTCTGTACAGCAAGAAAATATATCTGTAACCACTAAAATAAGACACTTTTCTTGTGCGTTGCATGGGTAGGGTCCCATGAGATTCAATGCTACAGCATCGCATGGTTTAGTTGGCACCTGTGGTTGTTGTGTGTGCTGTCTCAGCAGTGGGCCTTGAATTTGTTGTAAATACTGCATTGTTTTACGTAATGGCTCATTTCCCGGGTGATACCAAGGCAGTGGTATTTGCTGGATATATTGTGCTTTGTCCCGTAAATGTAACCATCATGTGCGTACTTGAGTACCGTGTGGTGGGCCTCAGCTGGGAAAGGTGTTTTACATTGGCTTCTGTCACCTGGTGGAAGTACTCCAAGGCTATTGTTTACAATGTGAGGGGTTTTTCTGAACATTCTGGACTTACTCGTGGTGCCATCGTACAGCATCTGGAACTACCTGTTGTGCCTATATGATGTGTACATCTAACTGCTGTGTGGTGGATAATTCATCTACGTTTGAATTTACACTGATTTGATTTAGGTACTGTGGTGGGTTTTTCGGCACTGGCCTGAGGTTGGTTGATTGAATTGGCAACATTAATTCCGACTCGTCAAGGTCGTTTAAACACATGTCCCGGGGATTGTGAAAGTGTATATGCTAGTTCATTTTCTACTCCTGGTACATGTTCTACTACAAAGTCGTGTGCCTACATAAGCATAGACTAGCATGTAAGTTTACTCCTAGATTCGCGCATATTGTGCAGCCACACTAAGTTGAAGTTGTCTGTCCTGGAGGACACTGTTCGTATTCTAGGGCTCAAACGATAGCTAAGCATTCACACGCATTTACATCATTTCTGTGCTCTACAGGACCGAATTTTGCACTCCAGTTGTCGACAATGAACTGCTCGCCATCAAAGTCTATCTGGAATAATACTACTACGAATCATTCCTGACTCACATCAATTTACAGGTACAGGTTTCTCGTGAGGTCTATGCGAGAGATAAATGGGCACTGATGAAATTGATGTTTGATTTCTGCGAATGCCTGGGCGGCTGCTTGGGTCCACTGGTACTTGTGTTGACAAAAGTGATGTGAGAAGTGTGGTAATGAAGGGTAAACCCCGGAATGTATTGGCAGAGCCAATTTATAAGTCCGAAAAACTTGCGCAGCTGTTTGTGTATTTTTGGCGGTTCCCACACTTCAATGAGTCGCAGGTTTTCTGCACTAGGGCGGTTTCCGGTCTCGATTACAATACATCCCAAAAAATGTAGCTCTGTATTGCCAATGTGACACTTGTGGTTCGCGCAGGTGAGGCCTGCAGTTGCAAAATGTTCCAATAATAATACTAAGTGTTCCAGATGCTCTTCCCTGATGTCCTACCAAACTACTACATCATCTAGATAGGCGGCGACGAAATTGTCAATATAGCCATCCAGTACATGTACAATTTTTTGTAATAAAGTTTATTGGGCTAAAATTCACACAAAATCTCCATGTTCTAACTTTCTCATGCGCCAAGATTATGGCTGAGTTGTAGAGGGCTAAATAACACCATCACATAACATTTCACTCACCTGGGGGTCGATGATGTTGCAGTGGTAGGCTGTGTAGTCTCTGAAGAGTGTTACAGTGGTTCCTTGTGACTTGTAGGTAGGTATAGAATGCTCTCCAAAGCTGGTACGGTGAAGCGGGTTGCCACACATAAACCACTTCACTCTTGTAAGATGGCTAGTACGGCACTCTGAAATTTTACGGGGACAGCATGGTTGAAATAGTGGAGATTTACAACGTCCATTAATGTGGACTGGTGATAGCCTAGTTGGTAGACAATTTATCGCCACGAATGTGGTAATGGGATAACTGAATAACAGCTTGTTGGTCAATGAGCCACGACACTCTCAGAATTATGTCTTCTCTGAGGTCTTGCATAACGAGAATGGGAGCATGAATGATTTCTTATCTGATTGTTACAGTCACCATGGTAGTACCGTTAGCATGGCTAGATACATCGTGCATGGTAAGCTGCACAGACTGTTCTTGACTTTCGCACTGTTTGGAGGTAATAAACTGTTATCTAATGAAATTACGTGAGGCCAGTGTTACAATGAGTGCTATGGTTGAAGTTAAGTTTAAGTTAACAGGTATGCGCAGTAGGCTGTCATGGCACGAATGGTGAAGATGCCACGGCAGGCTGCGGTGACATGAGTTGCTGTACACTAGGCATCGGCGGCGGTAAGGGTAGCAAATGTCCTTGAGCGTCAGGGGCTGTCATGTGATGTGGCGTCTTGACCCACGGTTGTTCACTGGCAGCTTAGCACTGAGCATGTTGTTCTAATAAGCAGTTCTGGCACTGAAAACTAGCTTTTGGAATTAAGACCATTCAATGGCATTCATGTACGCGAAGTCCCACTTGTGGTCGCAGCTGTGACAGTTTGCAATGTCCCCAGTTGGTTGTATGCAGTCGGAAAGTCGCACACATCCACAGCAGAAACGGTTCCTTATGGTGGTGTAGTTCACTGGTGGCTTGAGGTCGACACGAGCCAGTCCTTGGGTGATGTTGCACTGAGTACACACGAACTGTCAGCAACTAGCAGTGATATGTTCCGCGATGCTGAGGGTCCTCACAAGATAGTCCCATGGACAACACATGCAGGACAACAGATCTCGCCCTGTTCCCTTGCTCTGACGTCGATTAGTTAGGACTTCGTATTTTCGTAGTGTTGGCACTGAAGTGGCATATAGCAAATAGGCAAGAAGGCAATAGCAAATGTTCGCTGACAGATCTTACTAGGTGAAAGGGTCATTGCCCTTCATCTTTTGGCAAATTATGCAACATTCTGCATTCCAAAACACCATACCGAAATCAGTCACATGCGGGGTGTGCAGTTGCGCGATGTGGTTGTGTGGCTGGTATTGCACTGAAATCTTCGTGAGGGCTACGGCCCTTCAGCTACAGTACATGTCCCGCGTGTATGGAAAGCTGTTTTCGGCAGAGGTGCAGGGGTGAAGTGCGTGCTCTCCCTCCCGTACAGCAGGTGATGTGTCTTAATGGCGAGGGTGTGTGGTGGCAGCAGATGGAAAGGGGGACAGGCTTCCTTTGTCCCCTGAAATGCAGTGCTAAAAGGGAGGCGTTTTCGCACTTCACTCATGCCAATTGCGAAAATGGTAGCTAAAAGAATCGTCACCCACGTAGTCGCATAATTTAGCCCCATGGAAGGGGACCAATTTATGTGAGGAAATTTGCATTGGAAAAAGCGTGAAATGGCCACACAGAGGATCACCAATCGATGCGTTTCGGGGTAGTCCGAATGATTATGCTTTGATTAAAACGTCTTTTAATTAATATTTAAATTTACGCTAATTTGCCATGAGAATTTTGGCGTGGTGCAGTTAGAGTTCTAGTATTCCACTGCTGGAGTCAAGACATGTCTTACGAACTGATTGTAATATAATTAATAATTACTGTGCCTGTATTATGCATTGCCCATTGAACTAGACAAATTCCATAAAGTTATGGGATTTCTCAGTTATAAGCGACTACATGGTCGGCAAATTGCACCCTTAGTATTTTGCTATGCAGGGATTTGGACACATTATTTTCCTGGCTTGTTATTCATTACGACTGTAATAATGAAGGCAAGATCATGTTAATTTATGTAGTTTGCACCTAATTATGCCGCATGGTATACAAATTTGAGGCATGAGGTCGGAGTTGGAGAATGTTAGTTTCATTACTGCTGCACTGTTCTTTGTGCAGAGTCCTGACAGAATACACTCACCAGAGACGTATTTTAGATTTCTTACCGGTTTCTCTGCTGTTGTGGGACGTAGTCAGTCACCCACATGGCTGGGCAGTTCTCCCGATACTCAATGTATAAATTGAAGGATTATTAATTATGGTTCGATAAGCGGCTAGCTGTGGGAAGTCACAGTCGGCTCAGTATCCCTGCAGGTGCCTTTTATGAGGTTATGCTAGGATCTTGTTAGCTAAATGCAGATTTGTAAGACCACTCAACATGCCAGTTAAATATTGATAAAATAACATGTTACACTGAAAACACTTAAAAACCTTTAGAATGGCTGATTGATGAGTCTAGCTCCCGAAATGCCTTTAAGAGGCAAGGCCTGTAAATAATAATCCTGACTTGAGAATTGCAGTCATTTATTGATGTTTCGGCAGTATAAACCAGTTGACGGTGCTTACATCATTAATCGGACCTGATGCACTAATACGGTCTGGGGCTGATGGGGGAAAAATGAGTGTGTGTTCTCCGAACTAGAAAGGTGAAGTTACACTCCTGGGGCTTTAGGTCTGCAGGAGGTGGAAAGGTTCTCCTCCCGGGCGATGAAGTTACATTAAGTTATACTGTGCTGGGACGAGAAAAAGTTAAAATTATGTTTCTTGGTGGGAGACAAAGAAGTTGTTGATTTGCCCAGCTCTCGCGAACCGCGCGGCCTGCTCCAATGAAAGCTCGCTTCAGACTAAATTGCTTCCCCCCAGTCAAGTGATGCCTGTGGGGCTGAACTTAGGTTGGCAAGGGTGAAGCCCATGCTTGAAGTAGGAAGTCATTGACAGTTAACATAAACATAATTTGTAATTACATTTAGTAGAAAAGATTACTTGAGGTTTGCACTATGTGTATGCTGGTATGGGGTTTGTTCTGCTTTTGTGGATCACTAACACTCGCAAACTCTTAGCGTTGCTCAATGATATTGGTTGTTTGTATGCATCCTCATCAGGGGCACCACGAAAACTGGTGTCGCCTTCATGTGTGCTATGCCTTGATGTTGTAGCACTGAGTGTTAGCACATGTGGCGGTCAGTTGGGATTCGAACCTCGAGACTGTGCTGGTGTCGCCGATATGGTCGGATCAAAGTAGGATCAGTTAATTTGCACGGTGTTGGGTGAAGCTTGTGCTTTCCCAAACACCGTCGAGATACTGTAACTGACGACCATGCCCGATGTCCTTGTCATTGTTACGGTGCTTGGTCGTTGTTGTACTGTGACACAGTGAATGGTTGTGTAGACTAGTGTGCTTGAGCTTACATCATTTGTTGCACTGACTTAGATAACACAAATTTGGTCGTGTGGCCTCCGGTCTTGCAGCATGCAGCTGGTACCTTAAATAGCCGTGGTATGCGTCAAGTATTCATAGGGGAATATTAAAAAATACAATTTTCATTGGAACATGTGTATGGAGATCAGTAGTTATAGATATTCACATATTTACAGGAAATGGCAAAAAATATCTGAGAACAGTATTTCTGGACTTATTTATTATGTTTGTGTGTTATAACTTATGTGCGTATTCGTACTAGGGTCCTTTTCCCCCTCTTTAATGGAGGAATTCGATGAATAATTTTTTAGTCGGCGGAGCAAAATGTTTGGTCAGTTTTTACTTGTTGACTTCTACAATTTTTTTAGGTTTTATCTCAGAATTGCCTTATTTTTCATAATCTTTCATACTACCATTTGATCATCATTTATACATAATTTTTTCCGGTAATTATTAAGAATAAGGGCTTTTCTGAAGGAAACATTGTAGACCCACAATAGTAACATAAATGGGTTCTGCACAGCTTACCTTTTTAATATTGAGCATGAAATAATGGTAAAATAAGTAGAATATACTTAATAAAACAGATAAAATTACGAGCAGTTCAGCTACTTTGTTTATGTTGGACGCCATGTTGAACACCCATGTAATGTATCAGCACAGACGCGAACTGTGTTTAGTCGCCTGGTATATCGAATTGTGTGTGGTTCGCGGTAGGTTTAGTACTGTGTGCATGCGGTTTGCGATGTCCAACCTCGTCCGTTTGAAGGATTGTGATTGAAGAATGACGAAGAATGATTTAAGAATTGAAGAATAGGAGTACTTGTGTGTGTTTGCCAGTTTATAGAATTAACGTTATTATGGCCACTACAGATTGGGTTTCTAGTAGATCACGATGGTAGTTGAATTGGCCGAGGACACACAGCCTACTTAGGTGAGTACATTTACATACGTCTGGTGTGTTGCATTTTCTCTAGTTGTATTGCATTTAATGGTAACGTAGATATTTCCCATAATTAATTTTAGTATTGGTCTATAGTGTTCACGTATTTATGTATGTGCGAAATTGGTACGTTACTCTAATATTTCTGTATATATGTTTTATATGTAATGTAACCTAACCTAACATCACGAATCCTGACCTAAACTAACCTCATCTAAACTATCGTAAACTAACCTTATCTAAACTATCCTTAACTAACATAACATAAACTAACCTAACCTACACTAACTGAAACTATCCTAATCTAAACTAACATACACTAACCTACACCAACCTAAACTTACCTTGGTTATTTTAGGTGATTTTATGTATTGTTAGTTTAGATTAACTTAGTTTAGGTTAGATTATTTTGGATTAGGTTTTGTAAGGTTAGTTTAGGTTAGTTTAGATAAGGTTTTGTTAGGTTAGGTTACGTTACGTTATTGTAGCATTACATAAGGAAATTTAGTTATTTTCCTCACATTTTTCCCCCACAATTTCCCTGATATTCATCGGCCTCCCTAGCATCGTATGTATTTTCACACCTTTTACTCCATAATTTCCCTGCTCTTCATAGCCCTCCCTACTATCGTATTTGTGGTTTGTAATGATAATACGTAAATGCCAGTAGTAAATTTATGTTCTGTGTAATCACTTTCCGTGATTTTTTCAGTAATTATCCAATTTAGTGGCTTTTCTGAACGAAATGTCCTAGACCAACAAAAGTAACATTAATGGGTTCTGCACAGCTTACCTTGTTCATATTTAGGAGGACATAATGTTAAAATAAGTAGAATGTATTAAATAAAATAGTTAAAAGTACGAGCAGCCTGGCGCTTTGTTTAGGTCGGACGCCATCATGTTCAGTGATTTTTGGAATCGTGCCGTCACTGTATTTGTTGTAGGCCATTGACGTCATCGTAACAGTCTTTAGAGACTTCATCGGCATGGAATTTCAGTTGTCCTTCAGATGGGCGATAGTGTGGTTGTGTTGTTGCGACCGGGAGTTGTGATGTCTGAATCCGACCGATTTAAAAACTGAGAGTGCAAGAACGAATGCTTATGTGCCTAATATTCACCTATGAACGAGTGCTTCTGTGCGTAATATTCGCCTATGTGGCGGGTGTTACTTGTTTCGTCGAGTGAGGTAAGGTGTTCAACAGTTGAATTGGCTGAGGATAGAGGAATTGTACCCGCCGCCTACTTAGGTGAGTTAATTCATATACTTCTGGTGTGTTTTACTGTTACTTTAAAATTCTAAAATCCTAGATTAGTCTAAAGGGGAAGGTTAGTTTAAAACCCTAAAATCCGAGGTTAGTTAAAAACCCTACAATCCTATGTTAAATTAAAGCCATACAATTATCGGTTATTTTAAAACCCTACAATCTTAGGTAGTTTAAAAATGTAAAATAGTGATTCACTCATCGTTAGGTAAGGTTCGGTTAGGTTAGTTGGGCAAATATTACGAAATTAGTAATACATTAAGTTCCCTAATATATTCGTGTTCTGCGTAATTAGTAGAGTGGAAATATACCACTTTTCTGGTTTTTTTTTTTTAACAGTAAAGCTGCTAAACTATAATTTATTCTCTTTATTTTAGAAAAGTATCTATTATGAATAATTACCCTTTTTCCTTCAGAAATTCGTGTATTGATCATCATATCCTCTCATGACACAAACAACTTTAAACAAAAAGTCAGTTGCTTGATTTTACACAGAGGAACTGGATTATATTTGTAAAAATCACTTAATTCACAGACAAATTATTTACACCAAGTGATTTGAAATCATTCAGTTTCATTAACATTTAATTTAATTTTACTGCAGTCAGTCATATCAGCAGATGCAGTATACACCCTCAATTTTTTTAGTCGCTATGTCAGCCAATTTGCTCGTTAATTCTAATATTTTCTACAGAAAAACATAAAATTCTCCGCATGATTTGTTCTTAAACGTGAATTCCGAGTAACGAGGGTCGGTATCACCTGAAAGCTTTGTCATTCTCTTCAATTTGTCTTAAAATTTGTTTTGTTTAATGTATGCAAATCAGGGAAATGTTATTCAAAAAATAAAGAAAAGTAAAAATTAGTCTGTCCTTATTTAGAAAAAGCTAAAGAAAAACAGTATTAGATAATATTTTATATTCAGTGATCACTGTTTTAATTTTACATATATTAATAGTAATTCCGGAACGTACTTACCCGGAAGAAAATTTAGATGTTTACTTGTTCTTTCGCAGTGCCATCTTTCTTTAGTTTTAGTTCATTAGTCCTTGTTGATGAGAAATGTTAAAATTACTTATGAGCTGTGACAGTGTTCAAAAATTATTTGATTTGCTGTGATTTTGTACTAATGGCGTAATTTGGGCCCACAATGTTGTTGCTGCATAGTTTAAGATTGAAACGTCAAAATATTTTCGGCATCTGACATATGACGGCATGAAAACAAGTGCTGATGAAGACTTGATTTGTTAAAGTTAACCTTGTCGCTAATAAAATATTAGACGATACGGAATGTTAACAAAGTGATAAAACCTATCAGCTGTTAGAACTCCATGACTTGATAGAAAAGTTATTTTTACTTTAAACAGCCCAGAGTTTCAGTAAGAGTGGGACCATGGAATACCCAGCAACTTGTACTGCCCATGTGCTAATGAAGAAAGGAAAAAGAGGCGCTGCTGCTTACGTTCATGCGGACTGTGCCAATTCAGGTTCAAGTCAACATCTAAATGATTTGTTGAACTTAATTTTAAATCCGTGCAAAATGATTGACTGGGAGACAATAGATTGGTGCAAGTGGCTGATATCTGGTGGCAGAACACCTGACGAATTTGAGAGCATAGGTAAGTGTTTACGTAACCTTTATTATAGTTTTAGTGGATTATGACGTATGTCATATATTTTCTGTGTACTCAGAACAATACAGTAATTGTGTGTTGTACTGTAATATGTTTGTTTGCATCCTTATTCTCTCACAGTGGACATTTGAAAATTTGTTCTGATCATTAGGCCACAGCTGACACTGCTGTGCTAGTAGATTTACTTAAGATCATTTTATCGCTCATATGTTGGAGGCTACATAGTATTATAAGTCATAACTTTGTTTTTAAATGTGCAGAATTTTTGTTAACTGATTTACATAGGTTATTTTGTTATGCTATTGTAATATATATGAAATAAGTAGGCCAAAATAAAAATTACCCTTGACATGCAAATTTATTTTTAGGCATGTTTCTGTTAATTCTTAACCCAAAACTTAATTTTGTATAGTATTGTCTTCAAAGAATGTTTTCTAAACAAAAACCTATACAGATGTTTAATTTGAGCATGCGACTGCTGGTTTTCCTCATGTATTCAGTTGGAGAGGTATTATAGTGGGGTACTTGAATTATTTAAAAATGCCGTAATTATCCAGGTTAGGGGCTTTTCTGTAAACCCCCCCCCCCCTCGAAAAGTGGTAATTTACACTCTATTAATTACGCTGAACGCGAATATACTAGGGTCATTTACGTATGACTAATTTCGTTATATGTGCCCACCTAACCTAACAGAACCTAACCCCACGTTGAGTGAATCACTATTTTAAATTTTTAAACTAACCTAGGATTGTAGGGTTTTAAACTAACCTAGGATTTTGGAGTTTTACACTAAACTACACATTTAGGATTTTAGGGATTTAAATGAACCGTAAAACCCATNGATTGTAGGGTTTTAAACTAACCTAGGATTTTGGAGTTTTACACTAAACTACACATTTAGGATTTTAGGGATTTAAAGGAACCGTAAAACCCATCAAAAGAATATCAATTAACTCACCTAGGCGGCTGCTAGAATTCCTCTGTCAACGGCCAATTCAACCTTACCTCACTCGACTAAACACCATGTTCCACTAACATGCCATATACACAAATATAACACCTGAAGCTTTCGTTCATATTAGGCACTGAAGCACTCGTTCATAGGCTAGTATAAAACACAAAAGCACTCTTTCTTGCTTTCTCTGTTTTAAATCCGCTGGATTAGGACGAGACAACTAATGCCTGCAAAAGCGCAATGGCTACTGAAGTATTTCAAAATTTTCCGTTAACAACGCACCATGGTGACCTAAATTACCCAGAAGACAATACGGTGACGACAGGAATCATGAAGTCACCACAAATCATGGCGCCAGCAGTAGACAAAGCAGCAGATTACTGGTATTTTAAACTATTTTATTTGATACGTTCTACTTATTTTAACATGACCCCCTCTTAAATATGAACAAGATAAGCTGTGCAGAACCCAATAATGCTACTTTTGTTGGTCTAGGACGTTTCGTTCAGAAAAACTGCTAAACTGAATATTACCCCAACACCCGCAATTGGGCTACCACCTAGTGGCGAGCTCTCTCTCTCTCTCTCTCTCTCTCTCTCTTTCTTTCTTCCTGAACTTTCCAACCCCCGTCACCGATACTAATTCCTCCTGCAACACATTACACTCCCTCATGCACCTCACAGGCATAGACTGCCTATCCTGCTCCGTTCCCCTCCACACCCTCTGAAGCTTCTGACTTGTTTCCTCTCCCTCTAAACACCCCCTTACTTAGTTGGCAGCGTAAACTTCCCCACCCTCCCTCTCCATTCACCATCCTCTACATCCTGACTTGCCTTTCAACGTACCTCCTGTACTTGAGCTCCACCCCATTTCTTTCATCATCACTGATGGCCTATAGTTCCCTTCATCGTCACCATCCTGCCCCTGCCTTCTCCACCTACCCTTCATCCACTCGCTGCCCTTCTTTGCACCTTCTCCACCTCTCACAACTCCGCCTCCACGTACGGGTCCAATACTGTTGCAGCAGATTCTAACATTGGCAGTATCATTGTGCCATATGCCTTCTCCTTCACCTCACAGCTGATTTCCTTGATCACCCTTCCCAACATACCCAAAGCCCTTCTTCCCTTTGCAACCGCTCTCTCTACCTGTTTTTTCCATCTTAGGTCTCCCTGCAATACAATTCTTAGGTACTTATATTCTGCTGCTTCTTCTATCTCCTGCCCCTCCCATCTGTACATGTCCCTGCTTATCACCTTCTTCCTTGTAAACCTAACTACCTTAGTTTTTCTGGTAATTATGCAGTTTAGTAGCTTTTCTGAAGGAAACGTCCTAGATAAACGAAAGTAGCATTAATGGATTTTGCACAGCTTGCCTTGTTAATATTCAGGAGGGCATGATGTTAAAATAAGTAGAACGTATTAAATAAAATAGTTAAACATACGAGCAGTCTGCCGGTTTGTTAACGGCAGACGCCATGATTTTTGGTGACGATATGATTCCTGCCGTTACCTTACTGGCTTGTGGGTATTGTTACGTCACCTTGGCGTGTAAAATGTGATTTTAATGGAAATTTTTCAGGCAGTTCAGTAGCCTTTGTTGACGTCTCAATCCGACAGATTTAAAAACTGAGAAAGCAAGAACGAGTGCTTCTGTGCATTATATTCGCCTATGAACGAGTGCTTTAGTGCGTAATATTCTACTATGAATGAGTGCTTCAGTGCATAATATTTGCCTATGTGGCGTTTTAGTAGATCATGGTGTTTCGTTGAGTGAGGTAAGGTTGAATTGGCCGAGGACATAGGAATTGAATCCGTCGCCTACCTAGGCGAGTTAATTGATATTCTACCTGTCTGTTTTACGGTTCGTTTACATCCCTAAAATCCTAAATTTGTAGGTTAGTGTAAAACCCTAAAACCTAGGTTAGTGTAAAACGCTAAAATCATAGGTTAGTTTAAAACCCTAAAATCCTAGGCTAGTGTAAAACCCTACAATCCTAGGCCCTAAAATTCTAGGTTAGTTAAAAATTGTAAAATGGTGATTCATCCATCATGGGGTTAGGTTCTATTAGGTTAAGTGGGCACATATTACGAAATTAGTCATACGTTAATGCCCCTTGTATGTTCGTGTTTTGTGTCAGTAGAGTGGAAATATACCATTTTCTGGGATTTTTTTTTTACAGAAAAGTCGCTAAACTGGATAATTACCCATTCACCACATGCTGAACCACCAGCCTCTCCATTACCTTTCCTGTACTTAATGGGAGACTCACAGGTCTGTAGCTGTCAGGCCTCCTCCTATCCTCCCCCTGCTTGTATATTGAGACCACCAACACATCCTTCCAGCCTTGTGGCAAGTTATCCTCTTCTAAGGACTTGCTAAACAACACCTCCAAATATTTAAATAACTCTCTCCCACCAATCTTAAGGACTGTGTTCCCTATGCCGTCTGGTCCCACTGCTTTTCTGCTCTTCAACCCCCTGATTACCATTGCTGTTTCCAACTCCCTCATCTTAAGCTTACTAAACAACCCCCATTCCCTATTACCCTCCCTATTCCAATCCTCCTTTGCCGCAAACACTGACAAGTACTGGCCTTGCAGCTTCTCCTCCTCCCCTTATCTTCTTAATTTACATAAAAATATCCTTCATTCTGTGCCTTTTCCTTCTTCCATCATGTTCCCTAAAAATATATTCTTATAAAACTTATGTGGTTACTTATGTATTAGGATAATTGTGTAGGAATTCTGTTAAGCATCACACACACACCTGACATATATCTACATAATTATTCATTGAAAATTTTCTTTTTTCACGCTACAAAATTTATTATTTGCAACTTCACACACCCTGCGGTATAACAGCAAATGTGTTTTTCAAACTGTCATTGAATTCTGTTTGTGTTGGACCTGTGGCGTTCACCTACAAATCCTGAGTTTATGCTGAATAGGTACTGTAATGCACTCTCAAATCACACAATTGGTTAGGTTCTAGGTGGTTTGGCTCCATACGTTCCAATGCATTAGAATTAATTTTACAATTATGTAGTCTTAACTGCTTTTATTGAACATTTTTTATGTAATATTGTTAAGTAGGGTAAATTGATGTTATGGTAATTATCCAGAGTAGCGACTTTTTTGTAACCACCCCGAAAAGTGGTATATTTCCACTGTACTAATTACGCGGAACACTATTATACTAGGGGCGTTAACATATGACTAATTTCATATGTAAACCTAACCGAACCTAACCCCACGATGAGTGAATCACTATTTTACATTTTTAATCTAACCTAGGATTGTAGGGTTTTAATCTAGCATAGGATCGTAAGATTTTATTCTAACCTACGATTTTAGTCTAATCTAGGATTTTAGGGTTTTAAAGTCAAAGTAAAACATACCGGAAGTACATGAATCAACTCACCTAGGTAGGCGGCGGGTACAATTCCACTGTCCTCAACCCATGCAACTGTCTTGCATCTTACCTCAATCAACAAAACATCACAATCTGCTAAAACATCCAAGTAACACCTTCAACTTAGGCAAATATTACCCACAGAAGCACTCGTTCCTGCACTCTCCAATCTTAAATCACAAGCCTTCGCGTGGTCGGATTCGGACGTCGCAACTCACACCAGCACTGTCTCGCATCTCAACTGCTACTAAAATTCTGCGACGATGACGTCTACAGACCCACAGCCAATAAGGTGATGGCACGATGCACATTTGTTCAAATTACTGATGCATTACTTCACCAAAAATCATGGCGTCTGACGTAAACAAAGCGGCAAACTGCTCTTTCTTTTAACTGTTTTATTTAATAAGTTCTATATATTTTAACATTACGCCCTCCTGAATATTAACACGGTAAGCTGTGCAGAACCCATTAATGCGACTTTTGTTGGTCTAGGACGTCTCCTTCAGAAAAACCGCTACTCTGGATAATTACCGATGTTATTTCACTGTACACTTCAAGTTAATTCTGTAGTGGGGAGCACTGTGAAGGTCAGCTTCAGGTGCATTATTTCACTGATATTACAGTTATTCTCCTTTGTCAAATTTATTGGAATGTAGTAATACAAGAGAAATAGCCTTTTAAGGGTGTTGGACCCCAAAAAATTAATTTTATATTTGTACCAAACATTGCTTAACTCGTACACATTTTATTTAATGTAGTTTTTCTTGAATAAAAAATTTTACACTTTTTATTTTTTGTATAATTTGGTGTCAAATACACTAAATTGTTCAAATAAAAAAATTACAAGGTAAACGAATTCCATGGGCTACCGCGTTACACATGTAATCACCAAATAAGTCATATATATAAAAAAAAGTTAAATATAAAAAAAATTGCATGTTTTTTTTAACATATTTTTATAAATGTATGAACTGTTATTTGGAGAATGTCGGGCGAGGTATTTCAAGGAGGACAACTGGTGTGGCTGTACAACTCACAGAGAAGAAAAAGGGTACTCAAATCTACAGAATTTTTGAGAATGCTCCATTAGGATTTTGAATAAGATCAGTGATGTGGTCTTTCGGACTTGTCAAAGTTCTTGGGCAGAGCCGAAGGTTGTCCATATTGACAGATTGGTACTCTACAATGGTTTGGATGTTGCAGTATCTGTTCTGGATGAACAGACTTGAGGAGGCGTTAGTATTACGCGCTCACTGCTTCGCATCCCGCGCGAGCGAGTAGAAGTATAGGACAGCAGTTACATGATAGCAGTGGCAGCAAGGGAATGAAATGTTTTGAATTACAGGCGTGTGCTAAACCAAGAGCAACATTATCTATTATAAAGCGAGCTGACACTATAATCCTTTTATGGCGAATGTTGCTGACCATGGCTGTATTGAGTTTCTGTATTTATCTGAAGAATGTTCTGGTGGTTTGTTGCCCTAGTTTCTCTAAGCGTGACTCACGGAACATCAAACTTTCCAGGTCAAGGCCAGCAGAGTATATGTTGTGAGACGGGCCTCCTGGCTGGTAGTAGTTGTAGAATGGATAAGTGGCTGAGTTTTGGCGATAGACGACGAGTGGCGGGGGAAGTGACCAGTGTAAGGGAAATCTGTGACTGCGAATATCAAGCACTGAAGAGTGCGGCTGGCAGAATGGACTATTGGACTAGGTGCGTGAGTGGAAGACATTGCAAATGATAGACTGAACATGTTTTAATGATGAGTATAAGTTAATTGACTGTAACCAAGGACGTTAATTAGAGTTGAAATAGACATTAAATATTGCGCTCAGTAAGAAATAAAAATAAATAAAATACTGTAAATAATAGCTGTGTGAATAAATTAAAAACTCAAATTTAGTTATTTTATTTTTATTAATACTAGGGAAGCACAGATATATCGGTAGCCAATATATCGGCCTATTTTTAGGATATCGGTATCGGCCGCATATTTGCAGATATTTTCATTTTTACAAAAAAACAAAAAAGTTGGATATTTGGTATACAAAACATACAAAGTGATTAAACAATTAACCAAAGCTTAAACATAATGACAAAAAACGTGCTCATTACATTATATGCACTCATCACAAAGGTACCACTAGATTGATTTAATGCCACAAATCAATGTTTCCTTTTAAAAATGCAAGTTCTTCAACAATATTTGGTTTAAGTCTGTTCCTTAATTGTGTAAGCACTTTGCCAGTGGTGCTGAATAATCTTTCGCTTTCAACACTGGATGGAGGAGACGACAGATATGCTCTGGCAATGCTAGCAAGGATGGGAAAACGTTCCTTGTTGTTGCGCCACCATTCGAAAACATCTTAGGTATTAGAAATTAGATGTTCGTCTAAATATTCGGTTATTTCACTACTTTTTTCCAATTGTGAATCAGGGTCATTCGAACTTGATGGCATATTGTCTAGGAAACTCCATAAACTAGTTGTTTTTTGGATCTTCACTGGGGTTGGCTGGCAAAACGTGACATCCATATTCTTTTGCTCCTTCTTTACTAGATTTGTTAACCACTCTTTACCTTGCAAAGCACTTTCTTGACTCCTGAAAACTTAATTTTTGTATCTGGTGTCAAGCATTGTGGCAATAACACAAACTTTGTTTGATTCTAGTGAAATAAATAGTTCATTAAGCTTCTGTAATAGTTCTAATTTCATAGTTTGTACACCGCTGAAGTCATTTGCACTACTAGATAAAAATTTTGCCAAAGCATATACAGCTGATATATTCACAGAAGCAGTAATGTCCTTCTGTGAAACCTGCCTAGTTAATCTTCAAATGGTCGCAGTAATTTGACAACTTTTTCAATTAGCGACCATTGATATCAAGTAAAGCAAGTTAACTTATTTTCGATGCAGTATGTAGCCAACACATTTTGCTGTTCTAAACATCGTTCTAGCATATAAAAACTACTGTTCCGTCTGGTAGAAACATCTCGTATGAGTATGTGTTGAACAACACCTAAGTCTATCTGAATTTATTTAAGACGATTGCTAGCCAACTGGGAATGCTTGAAGTTTCCGACCAGCTTTCTTCCTATGGCCAATATTTCAAAGATGCTCCTCTGAATCAATACACCATCGTTAACTTCCAATAGCAATGAATGAACCATACAAGGAATATGATTCAAAGAACAATCTTTAACAGCTCAAACTACGTTGATTCCATTATCTTTCACAAGTGCATGAATTCGCTCATTTTAAATATTCCATTGTGCAAATATTGAATTGAACATTTCACGTATGAAAGCTGACATATGTTGCCCAGGTGCATGTTTTACTGCAAGCACCAAATAATTTTGAAACAAGTCTGGATTGATGAAATGAGCAGTCAAGCTTATAAATGCTTCATTATTTGCTTTTGATGTCCACAAATCTGTAGTAAAAATTAACATTGAAGCTTCTTCTAATTTGTTCTGTGTTTTTTCTTCAACCATTTTAAACAATTTAGGATACACTGTATCACGAAAGTATCATCGACTAGGAATTGCATACCTTGGCTCTAAATTTGAAATTCTTGATTTTCAACCATGGGAAATGGCTGATAATCTGTTGCAATACATTCTGTAATCAATTTTCTAATTTCTTTAGCGTGAGGATGATCAGCATAAATTCGTTTTTTCCTGTCAATAGATAGATTATGCGGCTAAAGTCGGCCACTGCTGTACATTTGCTTTCATGGACTTTTTGTTTGTGCCTGCCAAATATTTTAAACATTCCTCTGAATGATGAATTTTTAAATGCAAAATCATATTTGAAGTAGAAGCAGATTTAGCAGTCAATCCGCCTCTAGAAATCAATTTATCGCAAAGATTGCATTTTGCTTTAGATATATCAATAGTTTTCATTAAAAAAATTCCTCACAACACTAGTCATAATGAATGACCCTAAAAAGAAAACAAAATGTACACTGTTTATGTTGGTATTTTGCTACATAAAGATACGTAAGTACACAAATCCAAACACAGTTAAAATTAACAAAACTAGGACGAACTTTCACTGAAATAGATACAAAAGAAAAGAGATATTGTCATTTTTTAGAAAAACTGCTAAAATGATTGTGTGTTCATAGGAAACGTAGATATAACTGCAGATTATGTAGTTGATGTACGGGCAGGTGAATACGACTGGAATATTTGATTCCCGTTATTGCTTTAGATCTAAGTGCAATGCCCACTATTTTTAGGCACTTTTTTCGTGCATATCATTATGCAGCTGAAGAACTGTACATGTTTGCAGGTACTTTTTGTGCATATTATTATATAGCTGATGCAAGAATATGTGTATAAGTAGAAACACTGTACATGGTTTAGATTTGAAAGTAAGGGCAGCAACTGATTTTTGGTACATGCACTTAAATTTTTTTAAGTGCGTATGCTTAATGTATAACAAGGCGGCCATGCACTTATCAATGCATTGAACTTCCCTTTGTCAAAAACCAACAGTTTTAAGCTGTCAGACTAAAAATTGATAGCATCTTTCCTATTGATGTTTTAACGGAGTTATGTCATTTTAAATGGAGTTATTGTCCGATATTATCGGCTTCGCTTGACTGATATATCGGCTAGACCCAAATCGGTGCATCCCTAATTAATACCTCCATCCCTCACAAACTCAGATACGCCCCTCAGGCATTATTGTAACAATATGAATAACACGATTAAAAAGTATGGATGAAATGGATACTATATGCACTCACATACCTTCTTTTACATTGTCATGGTGTGGCCGGCATTTATATGGACCTATGTTTCACCTAGGAATCCCGTTGCAACAAATACACTGACGGATATGGGACCAAAGGATCAAAATGTTTGTTGCAGTGTTGTGATTATGAACAAATTAAGCATAGACTGTTTCCGGAGTGAATGTATTTGCAATAAATGCTTGCGAACTACACGAAATGCTAACTTGCATAAAGACACAACATGATTTCACATTCAACTTTTTACAATACAGTTACAATTTTCCATTTTGGTTGAAGTAAGGAGCAGCATGCTGTACTGGGAGGCAGAACAGCCTAAGTCGTAAATATAACACCTACCCTACTTTTGAGGGGTTTTTTTGTTCAGAAAGTGAGAATTTATTTTGAGTAAATATGGTGTGAACACCTAAAAACCAGATGTTCATGTTGGCTGGACCACACCCTCAACAGAGAAATCTACTACCAGTTTGTACAAAGCCCAAAGAAAGATTGTTATCTTGTTGGGAAGAGAACTAGAATACAGGGATCCTACCGTGTGTGCAACTCGATGTAGGTTATGAAGATTAGTGTGTACCAAATAAAGGAATGCAGTTGCACACACTCCTCAACAGTGTAAGGAATACCAGCTGGAAAAGAACAGAAAAATGTTTTGCACTTATTGCATAATTAAAAAGAAAACTCAACATGATTAGTGTACTGCTGTGCATCGATAAAAATGAAGCTCATCATGGCCAGAGTACTGCTGATGGAACTTTGAAAGAAGGATATTAGGTGCGGTGGCATATAACTCCCAGTGACATGGATGCTACAGGTCTCTGTGCCTGGGATGTAGGGAAGACCCTTGTCACCTAAGGGTTTTGACATAAGTTCTGCACAGGTCATGAAGGTATAGAATGTTCAGAATGAACAAATGCAAGGTGGAGGTAGTCTTTCTGCTGGCTGGGTCTGCTTTCCCCCACCCTCCTAAAGTAGCATGTGTGTGAATTGTGCATCTGGAAGAGGGTTTAGTACAAGGGATAAAGCAGAAAGGGAAAAGGGAGTTATATAATGATAGCATGTGCCTGCTTGATACCTTACCTTTGAAAGCATTATGTAACACTCTTCAAGTTGGGATTTCTTTTCCCTTTTGAGAAATTTGTTTGATGCTGGATTAGGAAATTTCTGGAAAAATCTTGAAAGGATTTTCAACAGGTATACATAGTCATTTTAGCACTCCAAAGACAGGTTTTGGAGAGTTGTAGAGGAGTGGAGAGATTTAGGCGACTCTTTAACATAGAGGCCTTGAGTGACGATGATGATGAAGCGAGGTGAGAATGAAGCAGTGCTGAATGAAGGGGCGGGGGAACTGGGAGATCCCCTAGAAAACCAGCCAACCAGCAGCATTGTTCGGCACGATTCCTACATGCAAAAATCTGGAAGTAGCCATGCCGGGAATCAAACCCAGTTTGCCTATGTGAGAGACGAGTAGTCTTAACCACTATATTACCGCTGCTCCTTGGAGAGTTGTAGGATGCGCATGTTTAGCAAGTGTTGCCGTTTGAATGACTGAAAGTTGCTTGAAACTGTGGCCTGTGGTGAGACACAGCAAATGTTTGTGAATGACAAGGAGATTTGTAGCATGGATACAGTGATCTGTGTATTTTAAGCTACTGTGGGATGGTATTCAGGGTGCTAGCAGATGAGTTTTGTGGTGTGTAAAGATCCTTAAAGGTGGTGGAGCAGAGGTGGGGAGTGTTCATGAGAGGAACTGTATAATTTTTGCTAATAGGACTAAATTTATTCTTTTATTCATAGCTAGGGAAGTGATTCAGAATGTGGCATAACTATTTTATTTTCAGTGGTTTTTTTTTTTGACATATTGAATTTATGTATGCAAGTCATTTTTGCTTATAATAGTAAATATGACATGAATATGTAAACAGAAGATTAATTAAAAATAACAGTATATGTTGCAAGGTTATTTTTTTTTTATGAAAAACTCAAGTTTTCCATGTGAATTTTGGGTTTCGTAATTGTTCCTTTAATAATTCATAGTTTTATTCCTGAGTCAGGGGAACTTCATTACTGTGGAATGCACAGTTGACGCAGTGACAAATTTAATATGTAAAAAAAAAAACATCTGCTAGCACCCTGAATACCATCCCGCAGTAGTTTAAAATGCACAGATCACTTAACATGTCTTGCATGTTAATTACGTCTTTGATCTAAACTTTATCCTGATTATATGAAATTTAAACATAGTGAACATAACTGCTTTTATTTCTTGGCAGCCTTCAAACTGTAAGGTTTAGTAATCAGTCAGTGTAAAACAAAATTAGCAATTTGAAGTGATAATTTGTCTCTTAGTGTTTAAGTGCAAAAATTAAGAGCCAATAAAATGCTGCGTTTAGGCATGTGGTAGAAGAGGCTCCGTGTACAAGAGGCTTATAGCATTTTAGATCCAGTAAATACAGCATGCTTGGTTAAGGTCCTACTATTGAATTAACTTAATTATTTGAATATTTGGACTGAATAAAAGTGTTTTACAACTTAGCCCAAGAATCATCCTTTAATTAACTGTAGCTTTATTGTAGTCCACTAAAAATATACATTTATTTGTCATCTATGAGAAATATTTTATCAAGTTTTGAAACTTGGCACATTGATAATCAAAAGTTAACATGGCCATTGTGTATGCCTCCACCATTTTGGTACCAAAATGGCTTCCAAGTAATTACATTTATCAATTTTTTATGTAATTACTCCAGAACAATTGCCTCTACGACAAAAATGTATAAAAGCTTGTTTGTAAAGAATTAAATTTTATATAAAATTTGTTTTGAAGATTTTATTTTTCTGTGTTTGATACAGATTAATTAACATAAAAAGTTGTCATAGTGACCACATCCACCATTCTGGTACAAAAATTGCCATGGTATTTTGTGATATTTTTGTCAACTACTTCTGAACTGTTGCCTCTATAAAATATTTTCTTTTTTTATTGTTTTTCCCCCAGTGTGGTATGAACATCATACAAAATGATAAATTTGGTTGTAGTGACACACGTCACAAACCTTGTGCTGAAGGCTTTCACAAGAATAATGAAAGCAAATAAGGCACAGGGAGATGGTAAAATATTACGTTTTGAGATGTTACTTATAGTAGACTTTCATACAAAATTGTGTTGAGCATATTACATAAATGTGAGGTGCATCACGGATGATTTGAAAAGGTGCAAAGATAGTGAAATTGAGGCTATCCCACCAGTTTTATGATTTGCTGAAATTGTTTACTTCAAGAGCTTGTGCTTATTCAAAGGGGAAAAATGTAATTTTGAAGTTGAAAAGAGAAAAATTAGATGAGATATCATTCAAATAGAATAATCTGCATTGTTAGATTGTACTACAAGGATGCTTCTTTAATGAGTTGGCTGCATTTCTACATTTCCACAATCTTTTTTTGATTGAGCAATGCCAGTAAAATCTTCTCTCTATGATGTGTTCAAAACAGATGATGAAAGACTCGAGGCCTGCAGAATATGTATATGTAATAGATGATGGTTATTTGTTACAGTGTATACTACCCTCAGAACGTTAAATACGCTGGAATATAATATCTTCACCATGTAATTAAGAAATGTGGTCAAATTGAGTTTTAAGTTTTTGATGGATACTCAGAATACAGTGCCAGTACAAAGAACTGTGAATCCAATAGGAGATATTGGAACACTGCATCAGCTGATACTAATTTTTTGATAAAAAATACATTAGTGACTGTAGCTAAAGATAAGTTCCTCAGAAATACAAGAACGAGACTCAACTCAGCACAGTTATCAGCAAAATTTCAGGAAGCTGACTTGAAGGCCATTGGTGATGCTGACCTCCCTGGTGTTCAAACTGCCATAAAAGTATCCAAACAAGGCACCTCTGTAATGTAGTTGGACAGGATATGGATCTGCTAGTGCTTTTAATTTACCTTGCTCCAAATGACGGTCTGAATTGGAAGATCTGGTTTCGATTTCAAGTGGTATTTATTGTTGGAGGTGAGAACAGAAACTACTTCAAGGCTAAAGAAATCAGAATTTCACCCCTGCACAAAATCGAGGGGTGCATTTATGGTGATATTTCTTTGAAGCATTCCAGTGTTGTTACACAGTTATCAACTGTAAATATCAGCTGGATCATGGCATCTGGTCTGATTTCAGTAATTACTACGATAGAGGGAAACAGCAAAATAAAGTCACAAATTTATAGTTTACTAGATTTACAATTTTCAGGAATTATGAATGATTTGAAGGACATTATTTTATTTCTTTATACCATAAGTGGCTGTGATGACACATCAGCATTATATGACTGAAATATTGAAACATTTTCAAGAATTGATGACTATGTATATTATATACCCCCAGTTTTTAACAAATCTCTAAAACTTCTCCAGATGATGCTGTGGTTGGTGAGTGTTTAATTCCAGTATTATACAGTTCTCTAAAAAAATGTAACAATCCTCAACAAGTACACATTCATTTGTTTCAATAAAAATGTTAGTTATGCAAATCATGTGCTTCTCTTAGGATTCTTCCTACTTTGAGTGCTGCTCTGGAGAATGAAGTGAGCCTACAATTATGGCGAGGTAACTTGTTAGAGCCATTACTTTCGGAGCTGGAGAAGAGTATCAAATTATCTTCTTCCCATTCAAACTACATACTCACCTGCCCTAGTGATGATTTTGGAACTTATTTTGTGCAACTGTAAAACAGGTTTACCTATGATAAAATCTGTAGGCGTGCAAAAGCTGGTGTTCGCAGCTTTGTCACAATATTGGATGCTTTAATTCTGATTATAAAACTGAAAATAACTTCCAAGACGAAGACAACACCTGCAATGATACATGATGACACAATAAGTAATAAATGAAACACGATCAGATGTCGTGATCCAGGTGCCATTTTGGTACTAAAATGATGGATATGGTGGGTGACTATGGTTACGTCGACTTTGTATTTAACCAATTTACCAAATTTACCAAACTTTTTTTTTTTTAAATTCTAAATGTTCTGATGAAAGTCACTATTATCATCTGTATTAAAAATACTAAAAAAAATATTTAAAACAATTTTATGGGAAATTTTGTTTTCTTCAAATTAGTTTATACATATTTTTGTCATGAAGGTAACTGTTCAAGTGTAATTACTGAAAAAGCTAATAAATGTTATTATTTGGCACACATTTTGGTACCAAAATGGCAGACGCATACACGATAGGTACGTAAAATTGTAATAAGTTAATTAGGTCATCCTGGCCTATAAATGTGCCAACTTAATATATTATTTCTAACAGAAAGTCTAATTTCACTGGACTGTGTACTTAATTAGCAGTGTATTTGGGTGGTTCTACAGATAAGGTGATATCTCAGAATGATTTGTCAAAAAATTAATTTATGTTAGCAGAGCTGAAATTAATTTTCTAAGTTTTTATTTAATGGCCTCTATATGGTTGATCATGATTATCTATGTAATTGCTTTGAAATAATGGTACCCAACACCTTTGGAGGAGACCAGTCAGTAATGTAGGAGACAAAAGCATATATAGATTGTTCACTGTAAAGTAAACACTTTTGAGTCCCTAATTACTTTTTTCCTATCAGTCATTTTTTATCCTTCACTACTTTTTTAAAAAATAAATATTGCAGTGTAAGTAATAAGCACATTGCATATATTTCACAGAAATCGAAAGTGAATGTCTACAGTTACAATAAAATATATTTATTGACTATTATTCCAAATGAGAGGGCTTCAAAAATTGCTTACTTTACCGTGAATAGCCTATAATGGGAAGGGACATGTTCGTAATGGAGGGGAGATAGTGGAGTGATTGTATATAAAGTAAACAATGTTCAGTTGAAATAAACAAGATTTTAAGCACATAATTTTGGCTCGTTGAGTAATGCCTCATACAGACCCTTGTAACCAATAAAATTGGAAAATAATATACTGAGTAGCCTCAAGAACTCAGAATAAGTATGCATACCTGTTAACTCTCACAATTTAGGAGTAATGCTCATGATTTTATAGATAGTTTCACACCTTTATGCTCAAATGGTGTTTCATCATGATTTTTAGACCTTAGTAATATTTAATAATAATAATAATAACCAACACCCCCAATTAGGCTACCGCTTGGTGGCGAGCTCCCTCATCTCTCTCCTACCCATCCTGAACTTTGCAAACCCTCTCATAGATACCTATTTGTTTTCTTATGTTCTATCAATAAATAGTGACCACATTTGTACTGATATTGTAGCTGTAGTTAAGCATTTCAGAGATGTTTAACTGATGTGGTAGTCATGTGGTGATTGCATGGAATTTTTTTACGATAACTTAATTAGTGTGGATCTCCTATTATGGCGTAATTGTTGTGAACTTTTATAGCCAGACATAGACCATGGTTAAAGAGCTCATTTTGATATATTAACCAAATGGAACAGTGGAGTAATTCGAACCAACAAACATGCTGCACAGTGGAAGAAACGTTTTCAAACACATCAAACAAAAAATACACAAGTAAAATATAAAATGTAGTAGCAAGAAGCTAAATTTTGTGTTGAATAGTGACTACAGTGTTAACATGGGCAGAGTATTTATTTTCTGTTTGTTGATGTTTATTAGAAAAATTGTCATTGAAGTAGGCAATCAGGACTTTGTGATTTTTAACATATCTCAAAAAAAAAATATTTTCTATGGTGGTTTACTAACAGAACTTGTACGACTTACACAATGTCACTTCCATGTACAACTGAAACATCAGTCTCAGGAAATATGAACATAGCACCTGTGGGTTTTGGAAATATGAACATAGCACCTGTGGGTTTTGGAAATATGAACATAGCACCTGTGGGTTTTGGAAATACGAACATAGCACCTGTGGGTTTTGGAAATATGAACATAGCACCTGTGGGTTTTGGAAATATGAACATAGCACCTGTGGGTTTTGGAAATATGAACATAGCACCTGTGGGTTTTGGAAATATGAACATAGCACCTGTGGGTTTTGGAAATATGAACATAGCACCTGTGGGTTTTGGAAATATGAACATAGCACCTGTGGGTTTTGGAAATATGAACATAGCACCTGTGGGTTTTGGAAATATGAACATAGCACCTGTGGGTTTTGGAAATATGAACATAGCACCTGTGGGTTTTGGAAATATGAACATAGCACCTGTGGGTTTTGGAAATATGAACATAGCACCTGTGGGTTTTGGAAATATGAACATAGCACCTGTGGGTTTTGGAAATACGAACATAGCACCTGTGGGTTTTGGAAATATGAACATAGCACCTGTGGGTTTTGGAAATATGAACATAGCACCTGTGGGTTTTGGAAATACGAACATAGCACCTGTGGGTTTTGGAAATACGAACATAGCACCTGTGGGTTTTGGAAATACGAACATAGCACCTGTAGGTTTTGGAAATATGAACATACCAATTGTGGGTTTTGGAAATATGAACATAGGAACTTGGATTTCCTTATGAATTTTACTGATAATTCATTACAAAGATTAACACACTCCACCAGAGAAATACACTAATGACTTGTGTTTTTCCTTCATAATTTAAATACTTCGTCTGACTTCCGTTACTGCTGATGAGCATTGAAATCACTGATGGCTCATCAGTGTTCGTCAGCAGTAAAGGAACAGCCAGCAGTAAATAGTAAATATTTTGTTTGTCAGTAACTTCATATTTTCAGAACGCTTGGCAGAGGTATTGATTAAAATTAAATAAAAGGAATGAAATTATGAATTTAAGAATTATCTTATTTCTTTTTTGAGTTAAAGGAATTCTTAGGCATATAAAACAATTATTCATAATTGTTTGAGTAAAGAAAGGCAATTTTTCTAACAACGTATAACTCTGTTTTGAGTTTCTTTTTAACTGCTTTTGTTCGGAATTTTAGTAGGAACTATTTTGTATTTGATGATCTGGCCATGTGCACATTTTAAATATCTGAGAACCTACGACAACTTGAATCGCCTGCCAAAATTGTGTTCCACTGATACTGTATAACCTCTGCAGCATCAGTAATCTGAGCGCTTTCAGTATTAAATATAGTCTCGTGCAGGGCGCCGCCCAGCAGCATGCAGATACGAATGCCAGTGATCACCGGTGCTCGTCAGTGGTATCGGAACGATATTTGACGTTACTGAAATTAGTGCCCGGTAAAATAAGTGAGTAACGGAAGGCGGCCCACATAGACATATATTGTTCAAAATTTTATGGTTGGTTCTTTGTTCTCTCCCACCGCCAGAAATTACTTTTCATTCTGGGAGTAGCCATTTGAGTGCTGTCACTATGTGAGCTGTATAGCCTCATAGTGAAGGTGTGCGGACTTTGCTGGGCCTGAATATGTAATGTTACGAAAGATATACATCTGAGTGTATTTTGCAACTTTTGTGTGTTTGTGCTCAGTAACCATATCAGTAATAAACAGATGTCAAATTTTTTTGTGACTCACTTATTAGTGAATTTGTTTTCATTTCACTAACTTCCATTATTACAAATTTTTGCAACTTTTTTTTTATTCATGCAATTTACAGTGCATAGTTTCTTGAATTTAATTACATACAAATGTTTTAAGATAGATCACCCAAATACTTTTTAAGTGCAAACCTGCAGTCAGTGGAACGTGGCAAAATTCTACTGCATGTAGTCATACACAGTTTGTTTAAAATTAAAGAATTAATTTAATATGACATACCGGTATACCAATTAATTCAGTGAATGTACCCACTATGATGTTAAAACAGAAAATATTTTGACATTTTATATTAGCCAAAGTGTCTCCTTCAATATGGCAATTGCATCCTCTGCTACACATGCAATGTAATGGAGGAGACATCTACGAAGTAGAATATTGAAAGTTTTACTGTCTTGTGTTTTGTATATTTTAGGTTAGAAATTTAATTTCAGGTTTAAATACTGTGGTTGATCAACACTTACTGTCATAATATACATCAAAGTTTTAAATTTATAATTTGCAGACATGTATAATGTAAGGGTTTAGACACAATGTTCTGCACCACATTGTTTCAGTTTGACAGTTTTAGTAGAAGTATCACAGTACCAATCACATGTTGTTGCAACTCTAGCTTTGTTACACTTCAATGTGGCTTCCTTTCCCTCCTTTTTAAAATAAATATAACACCAACAGTGCACTCTGGTAAGCAGTATCTCAACCTGAAAGAGGAGTAATGGATGAGACAAACTATAGACAGTTTGTTCTATATAATAGATAAAAATTCAGTTTTATGGAAAAATGACATGTCCTAGTAAATATTAGCTCTTCTAGTATACATGTGCTGGAAAAAAACATTAATTACAATATCAATAACTTACAGTAATAAATTCAGTAAAATTAATGAGAAAGTTGTGTAGCGGGACATGTAATTGAACGGTGGATACATATAACCATTAGTTAATGGAAAAACTGACAGGCAAAATAAGAAGTTTAAAGTAAATATTGTGAATATTAATGTTTACTGTGTTTTAAATTGATACATTAGCATGAACACTAAGGTTTTAACAATATTTCATTTAAGTTTATAGTTGGAGGTAATATACCACCTTTTTTCTGGAATGACCCATTTGTGTAAGATATTAATTTGAACCTGACCTTAGCTTTTTTTTATTCCACTAATTTCGTAGCTATATATTTTTTTCAGTTCTGTAGTTAAAGTGTAACTGAAATCTGTTTCATCTTATTTGCATTGTGCTTGATAACTACACATTTTGTAGTAAGGATTTTTATTGTTATTTCTTACAGCCAGTTTTCTTCAATTTCCAGAGTCAGTCAGTGTAATGTTCTGTGTCTAATGCTAGGGTTTTTAAAATTTTCTTTCTTAAATGTTTTGGTAACTCTTAGCTTAAATAATTTTTTTCCAACAAATAGTTTTTATTTTTTGTCCTACATTTTTGCATATTTGTTACATGTAAGCCATGCATTATATCATATGCTTACTCAAATGTTTTGTATGAAGCCATTGTGAAAGAACTCTTGTAACTTATTTTAACATAAGTGTTTTATTCTTTAGGCTTTGGAAAAATATTTATTATTTTTGCCAAAGCCCTTTTGAACCATTAAGCCAGAGTCTTGACTATGTTGTGTTAAAGTTTGGCAGCATGGGCTGGTTGACGTTGCATTTGTAGGTATCAGCTAGTACAGCATCATCTCCATTCCAGTCTCTTGTGGAACTTTCTTTTGTGCACTGTCATTTAACACCTGTTGGCTGGGTGGTATTGGGTTAATGGAAGTTTTGAGGGGCTGTGAAAAACATTGTTAGGTGGGTTTGGAGTTGGATACCCGACTAGGTGCCAGACACAGTCGGCAGGTGGTGTCAATTGATGATGATGATGATCTCATGGTACGGCGGGCCTTTCGCCCTGATATGCGCAGTACCTCTTGAAATTCCCTACGCCTGATACTGACGTCAGATATGAAGCCCACACAGCTTTTACTAATAAAAACTTGGTGATGAGCATGTTGGTTATTAAGGAAGATTACGTGAAATTACTGTGAAAGCGGGTTGTAAGGGACCCGGTCCCCGAAATGCCTGAAGGCAGTGCTTGAAATAAAAAAAACCAAGTCTGAAAACTAGCATGTAATTGCTCTTGCACAAAACTTTACATCACTCTAGATGAAAACTTTACATGCTTTCTGGTCTGAAGCCAGCCAGATAGGCAAAACTGCAAAAAGACACAGGTGTGCACATCAATGAATTACTGGTGCATTAAGCTTCCCCGGGTGATGCTATTCCCGGGGAAGGAGGGGTGACGTCCCCGGGTGCGGAAAAGAACATGTTCCAGTAAGTTATATCAGACTATTGCATTTAAAGATGATTGGTGCGAAAACGTGAAAGCGCCCTGAGTGCAACGCAGTGCGTGCCGACCCTTTCAGAGACTCAACGGCATCTGAATCTAGCAAACTCGCAAGGCGCGGACCTTGGCAGGCCGTGGCTTGTCCTGCACTACTGTCTGTTGAACTGAAACACTTGCACAACTAAATGGACATAAACCCTTGCATAAAAATTTGAATAAATAAATACATAATATTGCATTGCTCATGAACAAATACAATTTAAGTGTGGATGGCATGAAATAAGGGTAAAACATCTGAGGTGAAATATGCGTGAATTTCCAAATAAACATAATTTAGCATTGAAACGCTTATTGGGATGTCTTTGAGTGTCCACACGCCTGGTGTGTGTTTTTTTTGCTTTTAATTATTCAATCTTAAATTGGCCCTATAATTAATGTGTGCCTAGTTGCTCTCGCACTATACTGCTTAACGCAGCATTGCATTGTACACTGAGGGCACACTGGTGCCGGTGAATGCGCAGCGTGGCAAATGGTTTAGAAGGCAGGATGCTGTCCTGCATCAAATGTCCCCCTCCTCTTGAGACAGTTTGCGGGCCGCGCGTCTTCAGGCAGCAGTGGCATCACCGCAGGTCAGGTATGTCCGCGCTGATTGGCTTCTCCGGCGGGAGCGGGGGGAGGCGAGCTGAGTGCCTCGCTGCTGTTACTGCCACTGCTGCTTCGCCGACCCCACTGTCGCCGGTTGCAACCTGGACTGGTGGTGACCCCTTTGCTGGCGGCGGCGCTGTGGCACTACCCTGGTGCTCATCACCCCCTTGCCAGCAGTGGACACCTATGAAAGCCATCCTGACGACGTCGACCGGTGTGTCAGGTGATTCCGGAGTGTCACCTGTAGCAGGCGAGGTTAGGGGACTGGAAGACCCCATCGAGGAGGGTGCCTCGACGCCAGGCGTCGTGATGTGGGCAGGCCGTAGTGCTGCCTCCTCTTGCTCGTGCTGGTGTTATGCTTGGGATGGCACGCGCACGGCGATGCCGGGTTTCGCTACATCGTCCGCGATGATGAGGCTCCCACCTCCACCATCCCTGAGGGGTGTCTTGACATTAGGCGTTTTCGGGCTTGCGGGCCCTTGTGGATGCTCCTCCGAGGGACGTGCTGATGCACCTTCCACCTGCTTGGATGGTCAGCCGACCTCAACATTGGGGTTGCCGTCATTGGGACCTGGTGCGGCGTCATCGTCACCTGGTGTTAGGCACATGTCATCCCGGTGCACCTTGACAGTCTTCCTGCCAAGCCGGACCAGGTAGGTGGTGGGTCTGATGGATCGTACAATCGTGTGCAGTCCGCTCCACTTTGCTGCAAAGCCAGTACAGAAGTCTTTGTAGACTGTGGACTGCGGGTGCACATGGACGTAGATGTGCTGACCAGGTCGTAGTCTAGGTGGTGGTCGGCAGCCACCGCGCAATGTAACCTCGCTGGTGAGTGGATTCGACACTGCTAGGTTGCAATGAAAACACTGTGTTGCGCTTCGACAAGGATGGTAGTGAGAATGGTGATTGCCTGCTGGAACGTCTGTTGGTGTCTTGACTGACTGCATCGCCTGGGCACTGGACGTCTCGGCTGTCTGAACCACTGGTGAATTGGAGATTGGATACCCTCAGATTATCTCCGTGCACTGGGAATGAGACATTGCGTGGAGGGGAGCTTGTTTACCCACCGATTAGCTCCGCATGCACGGTGATGAACGATGACACCAGGTGCGGTGTGCGGATTGGTTACCCTCAGATTATCTCCGTGTGCATGCAGATGAAGTGTGTTAGTAGTAAGTCGGACGTACGATGCTGACAATGGGATGAGTTAGGTGCACAAGGTTGCCAAACAAACGACTCAATGAATGACAGGTCCTTGCCGGAGTGAAATAATGACTTTTCAAGTTGACTTGAACAGTGTTTATGTACTGATATGCAATTGTTCATCTGATTGGACTTCTCTTTATACGTACTGAAAATATTAAAATATTTATGCCTGGAGAATGTGCTTTAACATTTACAAAACACAAGAAGAAATTAATTACCACATAGAAATAAGAAATACATGACACTGCAAATTAGAAGAATGTATGAATGAGGAATGATGTAAATGTGGTTTTAGGTCCCAAAAGGCTTTTCTTAGGCATGCTACTAACTTGAAGGATATAAGTGAGCTTGCTGTTCCTTCTGTGAAGTTGACATGCTGCTGTGCGGCGAGCGTGGGATAAGATGTTGTGTTCGTGCATGGCTGCGTTGGCGAGTCAATGAATGGTGAGTGCTGGGAGTGAGTAGCCCGCTGCGCACTCCCGGGCGCGATGACTTGAGGAGGGACGGGGGACGGCTGCCTGCCGATTAGCTCCCATGTGCGAGCCGTTGCTGCGGATGAGGGGAGGTTGAGGCTCGCCTGTTTTCTCCCCATGCAGCTGTGAAATGATTGCTGTAGCCACGCAAGTAACACATACACACGTCCTGAATGCGCTGCCTGTTATATTGGTTAGTAGCGTATGATAGCAGTTGCGAAGTTCTTAGTACTGGAATCATCTGTTGGGGGAAGGCAGACGTGAGGAAGTAGGTGGCGAGTGGCGGTATGTAAGAGGCGGATGGTAGGAGAAGGAGAGGTGCTGAAGTCAAGGCTGGCTGGCGAGGTGTGGAATGAGCGAGCGGCGCTGCTTTGTTTACATCTGCCATGTGTTGGTGGCTGCTGTACGTTGCCGACATGTGAATTTTCTGTCTTGTACTGTCAGTCTCTCGCCAGACTGTAAACATTGCCCATATACATGCATTGCACACACCCTGTATTTCAACACGTCATTATATTCGCCCCCTGGACACACTGTGTTGGTTGACCGTCTGGACCAGTTAATAAATCTTTGTACACTGTAGATGTTTTCAATTGATTGTTATTGCTGTGGCACTGTAAGCACTGAAATTTCTGGTTTTGTATGGTTGCGAGTTTGGTCGCGGTTATGCACGTTGAATGGTAATGCTGTAGGCACAAAATACACTAGAGAGTAGGGATACCTTGGCCTGTGCACAGAAAACTGGCACACAAAATTTTGTTGATTGAGAACAGAAGGTTTGAAATTTGTATACTGGTATTGTCCAAAACATTAAATTTGCACTGGCTTTGAATTTGGTTTATCACATCGTAGCTGTCCACGTGTTTGTGGTTGTTCGCGTCGCGGTTGCTCATTGGGCTGGTCTTACGAGCGCACTTGCAATATGTTGTGCCTAATTCATATTTGGCCACTACATTCTGTGGGATGGGGCGCAAGCACTGCCAACACGGAGGCGTCGGGACGCCTACAGGTGTCAGGCCAGCCATTGTTGGTGGTCGCGGCACAGTATTTGAACCCGGCGGTGGAGGTTAAGGTCAAGACCCACCCCTCGCTGCTGAACTCCCTGCACCTGCTTGAAGGGGTGTACCACCTGGTGGTGGAGGGGGTGTGCGTGCCTGCACACGCAGCCCGTTGTGAATTGATACTCCCAGCTGGTGGTGTGGTGCTGAAGCGGGGGAGGGGGTGAGTGCAGTTGCATCCGTCTGCTCTGCTGCGCAGTACACTGCGCTCGAGGGGGAGGGGTGGTGACGACCGACTCACTCCGCGTGCCCTGCGCCGTTGATGTAATGGCGGCTGCGAAGCTGGTTTTGGTGCTCTTTTACGCCACGTGGTATGGTTTGTCTGGGCGTCGTTATGGCGTCTGGCTGGTGTGAGAGCATTGTCCTAGGTTGATCACACTGCTCCTGATGTGTTCTTGATGTTGTCTGGGGAAGATAGGTGGGAAAATTGCTCAAAGAGGGGTTGGGGTTTTGGGAGGTTTTCTGGGTCGAAAAACGTGAGGAATGATAAAGTGAAAGGTATGTCACACAGAAGGGCAAAAATTTAACGCCTATTGGCTGGGTAGTGTTGGGTTAAAGGAAGTTTTAAGGGGTGGTGAAAAACATTGTTAGGTGGGTTTGGAGTTGGATACCCTACTAGGTGCCAGACACCGTCGGTAGACGGTGTCGATTGCTGCTGATGAGGATAATCTCATGGTACGACAGGCCATTCGCCCGGACGTGCGCAGTCCCTCTGTGAAATTGTTGGATGAGCCCTTCTGGACAGGAAAACCAGGCGTTCCCTAAACCTGATACGTCAGAATGAAGTGGGCCTATTCAGGATGACCCACACGCCTTTTACTGATAAAAACTCAGTGTTGAGCATGCTGGTTATTAAGGTAGATTACGTGAAATTACGGTGAAAGCAGGTTGTAAGTGACCCGGATCCCAAAAAACTCTAAGGCCGTTCTTGAAATGAAAATCCTGAAGTCTGAAAATTTGCTTGTAATTACTCTTGCACAAATCTTTACATCACTCTAGGCAAAAACTTTACACAGGTTCTGGCCTGCGGCCCACCAGATAGGCAAAACTGTGAAGGGACACAGGTGTGCACAACAATGAATTACTTGTGTGTTAAGCTTCCCCGGGCGATGCTATTCCTGGGGAATGAGGGGTGGCATCCCCAAGTGCAGAAAAGAACAGGTTCCAGTAAGTTACATCGGACTATTGCAGTTAAAGATGATTGGCGCGAAAACGTGAAAGCACCCGGAGTGTGACGCGACACGTACCGACCCCTTGAGACACCTGACAGCAACTGAATCTAGCGAGCTCGTGATGCACAGACTATGGTGACACATGGCTCGCCGTGCACTACTTTCTGTTGAACTGAAACATTTGCACAACTAAATGAACATGAACCCTTGCATAAANACATGGCTCGCCGTGCACTACTTTCTGTTGAACTGAAACATTTGCACAACTAAATGAACATGAACCCTTGCATAAAATATGAATAAATAAAACCTAATATTACATTGCCCATGAACAAATACAATTTAAATATGGATGGCATGAAATGAGGGTGAAACAACTGATGTGAAAAATACGTGAATTTTCAAACAAACATAATTAAGCACTGAAACGGTTATAGGGGCATCTTTGAATGTCGACACACTGGCGTGTGTTTCTTTTGCTTTTAATTATTTGATCTTAAATTACCCTATCATTAATATGTGCAGAGTCCGTCATNACATGGCTCGCCGTGCACTACTTTCTGTTGAACTGAAACATTTGCACAACTAAATGAACATGAACCCTTGCATAAAGTATAAATAAATAAAACCTAATATTACATTGCCCATGAACAAATACAATTTAAATATGGATGGCATGAAATGAGGGTGAAACAACTGATGTGAAAAATACGTGAATTTTCAAACAAACATAATTAAGCACTGAAACGGTTATAGGGGCATCTTTGAATGTCGACACACNCAAACATAATTAAGCACTGAAACGGTTATAGGGGCATCTTTGAATGTCGACACACTGGCGTGTGTTTCTTTTGCTTTTAATTATTTGATCTTAAATTACCCTATCATTAATATGTGCAGAGTCCGTCATAACCGCCCGTGGTGAGGGTGGGGGTGGAATGAAGGTGCGCAGCACTACTCTGCACTCTTTACTCTCATACTACACTGCACGTGGCACCGCATTGTGCATTGAGGGTACACTGGTGCTGGTTGATGCAGTGGATGTACTGCATGGCAAATGGTCTGGAAGGCAGGATGCTGTCCTGCGCCACAACATAAGTTTAATGACTTTGCTCTGGAAGTTTAGTACAATATAATTTTCAAAGAAATTTATGAACTATAATAATATGCTTATAGAAGTTGTAGTGTTGCAGCGGCACATTATTGCCACCATATTTGTAGCATTCTACATCTGGGTAGACGAATGGAAATTACCACCCGGTTAGCTCAGTTGGTAGTAACATGAAACTTTAAATGTGCCAATAAATATAAATAAAGTCCAATGTTGGTTTATTATTCTGTACTTTTATTTATCAATCCAATGAAACCGTTCACATACAATCATCAGGTATGCAGAATACGAACTGGTTTACAGGCAAACCAACAGAGAGCAGCGCCAGAATCGTTTAATTATTCATTTACTTCTTGAAAACTTGCCTCGCAAGAAGAAAACACAAAGGCAGGAGGGGCGCCCGTTCCCTCCTGGCACCCTATCTACCTCCCACACCGGTGGAAAGCATTTATTAGATTAGAATTATGTATATGCTGAAAAAGAATTAAGTTGAAATATGTAGCGGTCGCGGGTGCTTGCCGATGTGCACCTAGAGTTAATTCAAGTATAGTGCTTATTTTATGTAGGTGTAGTGTGTTTCAGCTTAACCAATGGTACTAGGAAATCCATATTGCTTTTAGTCATTTATTTGTATATTTTAAAAATGCTATATAATTTTGATATTGTCTATTGCATGTAATTTGCTTAATGATAATCAAATTTAATTTAATCTAATTTCAAGGCCTTTGCATTTCAGTATATAGGTACCTGCCCATTTACCTAACGGTTAAGTTGTAATTGAAGTCTGTTAAATTAAACCACAAAGCTACCAATATTTTCAGTGTTTCTTTAAATAGGAAATTTGACTACACTATTTTACTGATTATTTTATCATACATTCTTTTGAATGCTTGTTAGTCAAAAAGTGAAAAACTTGGTAATTGTAAAGAATAACAACTTTTCCGAAAACAAAAGAAAAAATCATGGAAAGTAGTATAATTCCACTCTAATTACACAGAACACTAATTTACTAGAGGCATTAACATATTATCAATACAAACCACAAATACGATAGTGGGGAGGGCTACGAAGATCAGGGAAATTACGTAAGTTATTGTTAAATCTTTTACTTAAGTAAATATGTTAAATGCAAAAAGACTTAACTGAACATTACCTAACAACACAATAGTAAATAAAGGGGTACCATTTGCCATCACATAATACCGTATTTTGTCGTGTGGCAGTGCAAACACCACCTGTGTGTTACATATTTTGAAGTTAGGTTTGCTACATTTCACATAGTTACACACAAAGTAATATACAAACCCTAGATGACATACTATAAAATGCAAAAACCTGTCATATACATATAGCACACATAATAAAACATACCAGAAGTATGTGTAGGAAGTGGTGCATGCACTTGCGTTCGTTGGGGTACTGGCGGTGAAACATAACTCCACCAGGTACCCCACGAAGTGCGGCGTCTTCCTGCCATACTGAGAAAGACTGTGTCTCACATCCCGCGACACACGCTCTATTCTTTGGGTGTGTTCTCCTGTATCAGGGTCAACGAAATTCATACTATGATTTACCCGAAGGTGCTCATTCATAGTCGTGCTCTGAAAGACAATTATACACACGCCAAAAGTCACTTATAATTATTGTTCCAGGCTCTATGAATTGCTTGATTACGTTCAGAAGCATCCCGCTAGAACAATCTTAGACAAGAAATATACAATTATTACGTCTCACGATCCCGCCGAAAACCCACTGCCCCAGACGATACGACCCTTATTATGCTTACGCTTCCCAAATTTAGCCTCATCTATCTCAGTGAAAGAGCCCACCCACCCAATTTTGTCCCATGTCTCACACATACACCAGTCAATCGTCACCTCGCGACATAAGGACAACCAATCCACAACTGTAACCACACTAATATGACACATTCTACTAATAAACTTGGTGCAAGGATGTGGAATAGTAAAATAAAAATATATTATTTTACAAATCAGCTCTACACTTAATTTACTTTTTCCAAACCACATGCTGTGCCGAAAAGATTTTATAAAATTGCAAAGCACCTTTCTATATTTCTTACCGACACGTGTTCTAACTGACCGTTGACAGCGAAAAAGTTCAGTTTCCTCTGCCAATTCTACTACCGTCGCACTTGAGTTGCATCTTACCTCACTTGACAACACACTATGATCTACTAAATAATCAAACAATAGTGGCCAAAACAACGTTAATTTAATAAACTGGCTAATGTCCAGTTAACACTCGCCACATAGATGACTAAAACGCACAGAAGCACTTGTACTTGCACCCTCCATTCTTAAATCACAAGCCTTCACACGGTTGGATTCGGACATCACAACTCACGCACGCAGCAACACTCCACTCACTGCGAACCGCACAGTACGGCATATGCCGGCCAACTAACCTGTGGTAACGTCTACACATCCACAGCAGATAGGTGACTGTCGATTTGCATTTGTTTACTTTACTACAGCATTACAGTACTATACAACATGGCGTCCAACGTACACAAAGCGGTCTAACTACTCTTATTTTATCTATTTTATTTTTGACGTTCTGCTTATTGTGTCATTACGCCCTTGTAAATATTGAACAGGTAAGCCATGCAAAACCCATATGTATTCATTTTGTGGGTCTACTGTGTCTCATTCAAAAAAATCTCTATTCTTTATAAATACCATTTATACTGGCACAAGAAAATTGCTGTCATTCATTATCAAATACATTAGTGAACCATTCTTTTAATATTTTTGTATGCAGCAAATAATACAATTTCAATGCCAAAACTTAATCAAATATAACTTAGTTGTGGTATGGGTTAAAGAAGTCTGTAAATAGAGTTGTTCCTTACATTTGAAAATCTCTGCATTTTAAGGTAGTCTAGTGATAATAGATTCTTGTTGGTCAACAAGGACTTTTTTTCATCCATTGGTAATGTTAGAATTGTTATCCTGATGTTGGCACCTATTTGAATAGCACTTTCATCATGACAGTGTGTATTTACACTGTTGACTAAAGACTGATCTCCATAAGTGGCCCTGTTGTCCTTGTTGGTATGTGAAGTGTGTGTGTGACTCATGCCCATGAATAAGTCACAAGTGAGGTGAATCCGTACATGCCTGCATCCATCAGTTTCCCAGCATTCTGCATTGTCATCCATTCAATATGTAATTTTTACTTGAACCTTTGCATAGCGTCTTCTTTATGCTGCGAAGCAGCTCATGTGCTGATTGTACTATATGCTATAAATTATTATATTCTTCATTTAACGTCTTTTTTTTTTTTTTTCTATTTTTAATTTTAAAAACCTTTAGAAATATGTGAAGGATGCTTCACTGTAACATTAAAAGTCTTCAATTATTAATAGCCATTAAATGAGCCATCCAATCTGTATTTACAGACGTGAGTATTGGAAAAGGACAACTTGTATATAGCCTTGTCAGTAATGTGGCTATTAATGTAGTGGTACTCACTGTAATGGAATTGCTGACATCATGTCAACGTGACTGTAAAATTACTTGAACATCCTACCTGGAGAGGTAATTAATGGGAGAGGGGATAGCTGGTTTTTGAGATATTCAATCTATCTTTCAGCTAGTGTTTTTCTGTATGTATCCACGGTATCCATGTAATGTATTCACGGTGTACAGCTAGAATGAAACATTTGTTCTATAGCACTTGTAACGTTGGCCGCTACAGTTACACCGGCTAAAAGTTGCCGACTTGCACTCGACTAGCTCAGAGGTAGTACACGAGACTCTGTACAATGGACACCAATTGATTATGAAATAAAGTAAAATTCCGGTGTATTTTGTTTCATACTTTTATTTACTATTTATGTGACACAGTTCATATACAAAGTTCATATACGCAGAGTACGAGCCATTCACAGGTAAATAGACTATTGCAGAACAGAGCCACAGTCGTTTACTAATTATTACGTTTCTTACAAACTGGCCTGAAGAAATAATCAATGCAGCGACCTCCCATACTGACGTAGAAATAAACTCGTAAGTTCAAGTTTGCCGATGTGGGGGCTAGCGTCACGTCCGACGCGGCCTAGGCGAGCAGACAACTGCTCGGTATCATCTGAACTGAGTGACGACTGACTTCCAACTGCCCTGAAGGGCGACTTTCTTCTAACTGTTCTGAAGGGCGACTGCCTTCCAATTGAACTTACCCGCTGCTTAAAGGGCGACAGGCACACGTGTATTTGTGCTGCCTATCGCCCCCCTCTTCCCAGATAAGGGCCTGGCCACGCACGCTCTCCACACGTTATCGAAACTACGTCGTACAAAACTTGTCGACGCAGTCTGAAACAAAGCTAATCTAATGTTGACGCTACTGAAAACTAAAACTACGACGTTCGACACGAAACAGCAAATGTCTGCTCGGTAAACAAACCACCGCGGCTTTAATTTTGAATACCGATAAAAATATTATGAAGCTTACCAAAGCGAAAGAAAATGAAACACGTGTCCTGGTCCCGAAAATTAAGAATACTGCGTCATTACACACTGAAGTGTGTAGAATAAGGAATTTTTATTTACAGTCTTGTAACTTTGCTATTTAATTTGCCAAGTGCAAACAGTTTGAATGAATTTTTAAATAATGATAGTTTTATTTTATTTATTATTTATATTTATACTTATTTACATTTATACTTATTTACATTTGTACTCTTGACTAAATTCCATGTGCTATGAATATAGCATTGATGATACAGTGAAATCCCTATATTTCGCATCCCGATTATTCCTATATCCCGCTAATTCGTGCAAATTTGCCGGTCCCTTGAGAAAATCCCTTTAATTCGTAAAAAAAAACAATGCATTCCAGTTTCCTTGATAATACATATTTATTTTGGTGCTCGAGCTCAATTAAAACGTCTTATAATTATTATTTACAACTTAAAAATCTTGTTAACTCGTAATGTTTTTAACCATAGACTGTACACCAGCTCTAGATTTATGCAATTCGGGCAGGGTAAAAAAGACCGGAAGGTTACTGAGGGACGTAGGAGGGTTTGAAGAGAAGGTAATGACGCCGAGTATGTTGTGAGGCGATGTGTCTGTGATTCCCAGAACTTAAGAGGTGCCTTGGTGTCCGGCCTAGGGTTATGAGAGGGTAGGAAGTGAAAAGTTAGTCAGTTCGGTCTTAGCCATGCCTCCGAAAATAGCTAATAAGTGTATTTCCATTAGAGAAAAAAGAAATCATTAACGCCGTGGCCGGTGATGATAAACAAATTGACGTGTCCAAACGTTATAACGTTCCTCCTTCCACAATAACATCAATTCTGATGATTAAGGACAAAATCGTCTCCCAGACATCGCACAGCAAAGTAAAGCGCTTTAAGACTGGTGAGTATCCACAACTAGAAGAGAATTTAAAAAAGTGGTTTGCGCAAGCACGGAATTCGAATGTACCAGCTGGAGGAAACATTTTAAGAGGAAAAGCAAAAGTTTTCGCAGAAAAAATGGGAATTAAAGACTTTCGTGCGAGTGATGGTTGGTTTGATAGGTTTAAAAAAAGGCACAGCATAAAATTTAAGAAGCTTAGTGGGGAAAGTGCGAGTGTATCGGCCAACGTAAGACGAATTGGGAGAAATAATCGATTCTTATGAGCCCAACAACATTTTTAATGCCGATGAGACGGGGTTATTTTATAAGTGTCTCCCCGACTGATCAATGTATTTTAAGGAAGAAAGTGTCATGGCGGAAAAAATAGTAAAGAACGTGTAACCATATTGTTGGCCACCAACATGGATGGATCTGAGAAATTAAAACCGCTCATGATAAGCAAATCAGCCAAAACCAAGATGTTTTAAAAACATAAAAAGTTTTCCGATGACCTATCGTGCAAACAAAAAGTGTGGATGGCGGGCAAATTATTCAAGTAATGGATACGATCAGTGAATGCTGATATGGAGAAAAAGCAGCAAAAAATTCTACTTTTCATGGATAATTGTACAGCCCACAACAATACCCCACCGCTCAGTCATGTTAATGTTAACTAATTCTAAGCTGCAGCCCCAGGGCATAATTAAAACGTTCAAAACCTTCTACCCCAAGGAAGAAGTGATGCAATTCCTTGACAGCATCGAGGATGGTAAGGATTATAAAATCACCTTATTTTCAACCATGAACATTGCTCACAAGGCAAAGTGTTAGCGAAAGCACAAAAAAAAACTGTTTTCGTGCTTGTGGATTCACGAAGGTGGAGCTTTCATTAGCAGTTACTGAACAAGACTTAGAATGCCGTGAATTGGAATCATCTTCCTCAAAATCAAGAAAATTCTACAAAGTTTGAAGATTTCGTCCATTTTGACGATGGCCTAGCGATAGCGGGGATTCTAACTTATGATGAAATTTTGGTTCCATCTCAGGACATTCATGGTGAAGGTGATGACGAAGATTATGTGCCGATAATTACACCTAAAGTGGCTAAACAATACATCAACAACGTGCGCCATTTCTTAGCGAAATCAGACGTTAGTAATGAGGTATTTTCTGCTTTGGACATGTTTGACAAAGCCATCGACAATACCCGTCTGCAAGGCTTGCACCAAAAGAAAATTGCAGATTTTTTTTAACTTAAATTTTTAATGTAATTATTGATTTATATATACATATGTATACATAATATGTAGCAATGCATTTATAATTACATATTAATTGAAATTTGCATTAATCTCATTACTATGTATTTTTTTCTTTTTTTGCGCCGGATTATTGGTAATCCCGCTAATTTGAATATCTCGATAATTCATATTTAACATTCAGTCCCTTGACAATACGAATTATCGGGATTCTACTGTGATACAGAATTGTTATGAATTATGATTGGCTGCAAAACTCGAGGATACTGTTGTTGTAAAGGTTGAATACATACCTATATTTTAGAAAGCAATGTGCCTTTCCAAAACAAGTTGTCTGGAATATGGGGTAGGGATAGTCTCTTTTGTAACTGCTCTGCCCCCCCCCCCCTCCATCTTAATCTGTTTTATTCTGGTGGTAGATTTCATAGGGAATATATATAGAATAACAGTATAGCGCAGATCTGGATTTAGTAATAAATTTTGCTGTGATATTAATTGTAAATAATTACGTAACCTTTTCTTGTTAATTTTGAGTATTTTAATGAAAATACTGGCTTATTACTGGTTCTGTGAGTCAGAACACTAAAATAAAATTAGTAGTATTAATTTTTGTTGTATATTTTTTTGTAGTGGTTATACTGCTGGGAACTGGTTGCATTAAAGTTCAGACAAGTTCATTAAACCCATCATGAATACATCTGCACAGTGCATAAAGCAAGACCAATACTGATTAACATTTAGAGAAAATAGCCTAGATAGAGCAGGATCAAGCCCTTAAAAAAAAGTACTGACATGTAACTTTACAAAATACAAAAACAGGAACAGATACCAAGAAAATCCTAATTTTATTGGTGCACTAGCTTTCTGTTTGTGGCTTTATCCATATGTACTATATGAAGCAGTTTAGTGAAGGCTCTCTTTTCACACCACATTAGTGGTTCTGCCCNTACGATAGCCATATGCTAGGTGAACTTACTCTAGAGCAGGCCACGTAGAGTTACCCAAGTAGTCATCCCTCAAATCTCTGCCTGCCATGTTTGGCAACTGCTCCTGGACCTCGCTTGTAGTCATATCGAAACCGACCTTAAGGGGAAACTAGAGTCTCTTAAATTAGAAAGGGTACTCGGATGGAATGAGTATACGTGGTATGAAAACTTATTCCCTCTCCTCACGGTGTGTGCACATCCAGTGAAGACTGTGGTCTCAGTTACATTTTTACAACAAACCTTCTTTTGGAGCCTGCTGCTATTGCAGCATTTTGGTCATAACATTAATGGAGTGCCAACCTTGAGGAGAAGCTTGTGGTAGGAGGGTAGATGCTGTTCATGAGTTTCTCAGGGTAACGGACTGCATCCTCCATTTTTACAACTGTGTCCACAGATTTATACTCCATTTTTACCTCTTCGAACAACCTAAGCAAATTATGCTAATTATTTATTATATTTTTTTGATAATGTTGCTCATTCTCATAACCTTTTCTCCTATGGAAATTTTTGATTATTTGTCAATTCACTTTCAAACTATAGAGTAATGTGTTTCATTGACTATTTATTTATTGATGCTGCTCAGTTCTGACAACTTTTTTCTGCTACTGTAAGGGAAAGTAAATTTTTTTTTTGTTGGTTTGAAGGTTACAGGTGTAGGTAGAAATGATGGAATGTAGGTAACATATTATTGAAAGCAAATTTGAACCTTTTTCACCTTGTTAGGGATTTGAATTTGGAAAAATCTTGAAATTAGTGTATAGGTATTTACATAGACAATCCTTTAAAGCAAAATACATAATATCTTACCAGGTTGCTGAGTGATTGAGGAGTCTGCAAAAACACATTTTACCCCTTTTCACCTTTTAAGGGGTTAAATTAAACAGAAATTTCTAAAATTAATTTTTAGGCATTTATATAGGTAGTCTTTTGCACCAAAGAGAATGAAATCTTATTAAATTAATGTAGTACTGAGTACTAGTAAACACATTTTTACCCCTTTTCATCCTCTTAGGGGTTGGGTGAATTCCAAAAATTCTGGATATTAGTTTTTAGGATAATTATCCAGAATAGGTGCTTTTCTGAAAAATGGGAAAATAATACCTGTTAATGGTATATTTGGTTATTACTAATATTACTTAATAGGAATTTTATTGGAGCTTCACATAGTTTGCAGTATATACCATGAAATATGATGGTGAAGAAGGCCATGAAGATTGAAGTGTTTATGCAGTAAAACACATGGAATTTATGTCAAATATATTTCTTTTGGGTCACTGAATCGTGTTTAATGCGAGAACGCCTCTGGAAACAAAACGTTTGTCACAGGGTATGTTTTTGCCGACATGCTAGGGTTATACAGCTATAAACCACTGTAATCAAGCAGTGTTGGAATATCATTTAATTTTGATGAATTTTTCAACATTGCTTGCCTCCTTGATGTTTGATGATTGTACTACGTAATATATAAGTAGTAGAAAAAAAAAAAAAAATATNTACAGCTATAAACCACTGTAATCAAGCAGTGTTGGAATATCATTTAATTTTGATGAATTTTTCAACATTGCTTGCCTCCTTGATGTTTGATGATTGTACTACGTAATATATAAGTAGTAGAAAAAAAAAAATATATATATAGACACATACAGTATATTGTACACAAAACGTTCCCCAGTGTTATTTACGTGTAGTTCATGTGTATCACCATGATAAATTTGTTCTACACTATGCACAGAGACAGGAAATAAATGTGCAACAATTTTTTTTATTGTCCGGTTCAATTTTTACCTCTTTCATGTCACAGTTGTTTACTGATAGCATGCGGAACTACATTGTACTGTGTGAATTTGACCGTGTGAAGGCTTGTGATTTACTAGTGCTATTACATATTTTCTTTGCAATTATTTCCATGCAACGTGTGAAATTGAAATATTTTGCGGAAACATGAATGTTTCTTGGCAATTGTTTCTATGTAAAGTGTTATAATATAATTATTGTGTGGTACTACGATTGTTTGCGGGTTTACACAAATTGAATAGACTTTAACATGTCCTATATGTGTGTTATCAATAATACATTTCAAAGGAGCTATATTTGCTGCTTACATTGTTGAGTAACATAATTTATACTCCAGTTTTTGCGTGGAAAGGTAAGTTAAGTTAATTGTACTGTGTAGTGTTGCATGTGACTGTGGGAATTGAAGGGCTTACGTACTGCCACTAGCCATGTAAAATACAAAAGACCTAGCAAATTAAACCTAACTTCACAATAGGTGAATCACAGGGGTTGAATGAACCAACACAAGCTTACTTATTATACTTTTTTTCTAACACATTATCTCGTGTTGTTACAGTCTCCTCCTGTAATCAGATATCGTGAAGTTAGGTTAAGTCTTCTTGCATTTAAGGGCCGGTTTCACACTGCCTGGTTTTGTTCCGATTAAGGTCTGATAAAAATTTGAGTGTTGTTTAGAGACATTTTCTGTATCTGAATATATGGTCAAGAATAACCAATTTTTAATTTGCCTTTAACCGATGGTTATCTTTAACACAAGAATAGGTTTCGATTACTGGACTAAACAGAACATTACAACAAATATGGTGTTCATTCTTGGCTGATGTTAGGTTATGTTTGTGTATTTGAATTGTCTAATTTCAGCAGAAGATTTTAATTGATTATTTAGGATGATTACGTCAAAATTATTGATTACGTCAGTCTGCTGTGATTATTAGGCGTTAATTAAAGACAAGTAATTAATTATCAAATTAATTTAAAACATGCAAAAATGTGTTTTCGAGACTTATGAGGGATATTGGGATGGGTACCTACACACTCATAAATGGATAAAAATAGGCTAGAAACACTTCTTTGATGCAACAAATCAATAATGTATAAATGTAATTAAATATTACTTGTTTTCAAAAATGAGTACTTTTTGCAGGGGCTCAAACACCACCATAACTTCATAAAATCAGGCATATTCACCAATGTGTTGATTCTATAAAGAATTTAGATGTTTTGGATTTAGTTTAAAGGTATTAGGAAAAGTTAATTTGTCCGTTTGAAATTATTATAAGTTTTCGCGAAGGTCCGCATACCCATAAAATTATGTGTTTTGGACTGTAATTTTATTATGAAATAGGTGATGGATTTGTGATAACTGCTAGTATAAGATGTTTGTTAGTATTTGTGAGCACATGCTGAAAATTGATTGATTTCCATATGAGCTTCGTTGTTCAATTAGTAATTTTGTTGTGCAGTACACGTGTATTTTTTTAAATCTAAGACAGCCATCTAGGGGCTGCTCAAACATTTTTGAAATTAAATGTATTAAAATTTTACCCAATTCTATTTGGTATTGAGCCAGTACAAGGCATTTTTTATTGTCGCTTGTGAATATCTTACAAAGTGTCCAGCCATTGCACTTAGGAGCGTGATTCAGCTAGAAAATTGATGACAATATTAATTAAATAAATAGTGTGGTCTCTGAGATGTAAAAGTTTGTTGCTTAAATATTTAATTACAAAGTTTATCGTTATTTTTTGCATGTTATAAATATGTCAATTTAAGTAGCCATATCTGTGGGAACTTGCTCAAACATTTTGGAGTTGTTGAAACGTAGACACGCAATAAAGTGTGTTTGGAAAGAAATGTATTTTTTATAGGATCGTATTAATTTTTCCAGAACCATTTATACATTCATATCACACAATATTTTTCACACCCGAATTGTATCGAGCCATTACAAGACTAACATTGCTATCAAAGTATTGCTAGTATTCCATATTTAGGCAGACATGCACCGTCATATTTGCAAAGTCTTGATTGCTTTCTCATACTTGAATAATGTGTTAATATTAATATACTGGAAGTATGTGCGTAATACTTGAGTAATTAAAATATACATACGTAAGGAAGCGATTAGTCGGCTCTTTACTTAGTAACAAGTATTGTGTATTAGCATGCCACATGTTTTTTTTTTTTTAAGTCTTGAAATACTTCTACATCTCAAGTACACCTTATATATAATCACTACGACAAAGTTTCCAAAAACTTCTTTGTATTGGAATAACATGTCACATAAACAATGCGAAAGTCTACATTAATTTGCATTAGATTAGCTATCTTGTTTTCAGTAAAACAAATACTTTCCAATCTAAGAAAGTAATATAATACCTGAATTAGTAAAATTTCCTGGTCAAAGCCATCTATTATTCGTGCTTCCATTCATGTTTTTATAACAAACTTTGTCTAACCTCAGAACTCTGACAAGAACAACATAAACAGCAGTCAACGACTTTGACAGTAGCCAATCACAAACTAAAACATCACTGCGATGTTGCCAGATTTATCTTAACCATCACTTAGCTAACCAGCACTTTCTTAACTGGGATATGTCGTTTGTGAAAGAGTACGAGATTAACTAATAATGAAAATTTCTATTTAAATTTATTATATGGTCAGATAACCAATACTTTAAACAGAGATTGTGAAACCAGTCCATAATGTGGTTAAGGAACCCAATTGACGTGTACTTTACATACATTTGACGTGTTTTACCCTGCAATTTCCCTGATATTCATGACCCTCCCCACTATCACGTTTGGTAGCATATATTGCGAATATTGTGATGCCCCTAGTAAATTTGTGTTCTGAGTGATAAGTAATGTTGATATATACAATATTCCGGGATGTTTTTTTTTTTCCTTTCAGAAAAGTCCCTAATCTGGATAGTTACCATTTTTAGGTACTTGTGTATGCTACCCTTTGAAGCCAAGAGCAGAGCAATATGTCATCATGATAATGAGGTATTTAGGAATTCTGGAAAGCACATTTTACCCCTTCACCTTCTTAAGGGTTGAATATCTTAACTTCATGAAATTTTTTTAGATATTTGTACGGGCTACATTTTGAAGCTAAGAGCACAGCAATACCTACTGGTATGTTGTGTTAAAAAGCTATTGAGGAGTTCTCAAAAACACCTTTTACCTCTTTTCATCATCTTATGGGTTGAATTTCAAAAAATTATTTTTTAGCGGATGCCTACACCCTAAGGGGGGACCATAGCTAAATTTTCATGCTTTTGCATCCAGGGGTTTGGGTTTTGCATTGATGAGTGAGTGAGTGAGTGAGTCAGTTGGAAACTTCATTTTATACACAGAGATTAAGATAATTTTATTTTTCATTATTATTGTAACAACTTAATGAGAAAGTGATGGAGAATTGAGGATAGGTTTTACTTCTGTGTGGGTAAGGGCTTTATTTGCATGGTTATGATTGAAATATTTACAACTCGCACAGCAGTAATCAGGTTACAGTTAAAATCGGACAAACTCCTGTATATATTATTTTAATTTGTAGAATTACTGAAAGTGGCAAGTGGCTACACGTCTTGTATGTAAGTGCTATGACTAGCTATGGGTGGTCACATTAGTATGAGGGGTAATGTTAGTATCCAGGATGATGATATGGTGCAGAAATGTAGTATACTCTCCTGATGCTTACCCACAATGTCAAGTTGTCTTACGTGAGAAAATTTACACGTTCATTTGTATGACCTCACAAGGAGTTTTCAAGTGTATCTAAAAGTTTAAGAATTTTATGTTATTTTATAGTTCTAAATGTTTTGTTGTCTTGTATGTGGTGTTCATAATTATCATTGCAGTTATATTTTTTTACCTTTCTCAGCTCATATCCAGTTCTGATCCTCAGTATTTTCCACATTTTTGTAACATGTATCCAAGAGTCTGTGCCATGCCAATCATATTTCTTGCCAACATGCTTTGCACTAACTTCTTTGACCAGTTGTAGTAGTGCAACCTGTTGTCATGAAACAAATGGTCCACCCACGTAACAATAAAGGTTTTAAGAAACTTGAAAACATACCAAGAAAAAGCGGGGAATTTTTGTCAGTGGTATTGGCAAGTGCAATATTTTTTAGAAGTGTTATTTTTTATAGTGCTGCCATATATTTACTATAACCTTTCAGTATTACGTTTTGCATAATTTCCTTGTTTCATTCTCCAGATTTCTTGGTTTCTTAGCAGCATAGGTGAATTGTGCTGTAAATGCATTTTTATGTATTTTCTTTTTATATGTACAGCAAGTTAATTTGTACAGTGCTTTAGATAGGTAATGTTTAGACAGTAAAAACGGCAGCTCAAATGAAACTTTGGTTGTGAATAGAATATTTTCGAGTGATCGTAAATTACATCAATTTTTGTTTTGTCATAGTTCTCCGGTATGACAATGCCACTACATGTGGCCTTGTGTGGACAGCGAATTTTGTCGCCTACAGGTGCCGGACCTGTGGAATCTCACCGTGCATGTCTCTGTGTGCCGAGTGCTTTCAAAACGGCAACCATGATGGACACGACTTTAACATGTTCCGCAGCCAGGCAGGAGGTGCCTGTGATTGTGGAGACACCAACGTAATGAAGGAGACTGGGTGAGTGTGTCTTCAACTGCATTGTTGTATTGGAGGCCATTAGTTAAATTGAAGTTTCATTTTGTAGTAGTTGATTACTTTTCGCAGGGAATGAATAGGAAGCCGATGTTATACTCACGAGCTTTTGAATTATAGACACCTGCCTATTAGCGTGCAGCACCCCCTCTTGTCGTGATGATGGCGGTGATGCAATGTGGCATGGACTCCAACGATGCACCAGAAATGATCAGGAGCCATAGAGATCTAAGACCGCCGCACAGCCTTCTAAAATGCACAGAGATCAGTCTGAGCAGTATCCAAGGCGTACACATCCCTCTCGACAGCATCTTAGAAATGCTGGATAGGATTTAGGTCGGGTTACCATGGGGTCAGGCGGCAACCTCAGGTTCGTGTGGCTGTGTTCCCACACCCATGTTAATAATTGAGCCTTGTGACCTGTGATAAACAGAGGTACCCTAGTGGGATGGCAGCTTCTGTATGCCATAGCTAGATGGTTCTGGATGGTATGGCTGCTCACAGGTCATTATGGTCCAGTATTAAATTAGCGAGTTAGATGCTACACTGTTGCCTGCCTGTCTGCTGTTACCAACCAAGATAGCCGATGGCAACCTATGTCATAGATGTGTTTTATGCTACTGCAGTTGTCCCTGGTGACAGAGGTTTTACCCGAATCCATGAACTTACTGTATACTTTTGATACAGTGGCCCGTGGAAATCCCAATACCTGTATGTTGGAGGTGGAGTGCCAAGTACATTTTTCCTTAACGATCTGGCCATGATCAAATATGCTGACATCTTATTTTTTTTCCCATTCTGTGTTTGACTGTTACACAGGCAGTTGATATAAGGTCTGGCGACATCCCAGTCATGCATGTCTGGGCACAATATTCCATTTGATTGGGCTACCAGAGCACCATGTTGCCAACAAAGCAGGTGTGTGTAATTCAACTGCGCATGAGTGTATAAGTGGAATGCTATTTTAATTTTAAAGAAGTGCATAATTTTTAAGGGTACCCTAAGAAATTATTTATATTATTTTTCTATTTTTTAAAAACGCAACTGGAAGAGTTTGTTTTCACGAATCCTGCGTTTCTAAATAGCTGGCACATCTGAACATGGAGTGTATTGTTTTTGGAGTAACATTGTTTAAATTTATCAGATATGTTTTTGGATAATACAGTACTACTCTTAATACTATTATTTTCTATTCATTGTTACTAAGAAAAGTATTATTTTAAGATGGTACATTTTGTTAAATATATCATTGCCGCCAACTTCTGTGTATAGTTACACCCAGGGCTATATTTTGATTTAGTTTTATTCCATTCCTGTTGCCGCTGCTTTTTGGTACAAGTTAGTACACTAGGGAATAATACTATATAACCTGTGCATTTGTGAATGTAAATCTGGTAGTGGTGTCGCCACCAACCAACAGATACAGCAGATCTGAAAAGAATGGTACAATTAAAAAATTTGTTGATTTCGTTAAGTCTAATAATTAAACAAGGATAAAAATGTGCACACTACCATCCCAGTAGTATGTTATATAATTAACCTGTCAGTTAGAAAATCAGTTGGTGCTGAGCGAGGAAACAGCCAAAGATAATACTCACAGCAAAGATTAATAACCCAAAAAACTAATAAAATACCTGCTGCTAATAAGAATTTTGTCCAGCAATGTCTAAAATTTTAGAAAAATTTATTTGTTACAGATNTAATAAGAATTTTGTCCAGCAATGTCTAAAATTATACAGACTGAGTATAAAAGAATACCCCAATTTTGAAGGTCTATAATATCAAAACCAAACAACCTACAACCTTGGTTGACCAATCAAATGAACCATGGAACTGTGAAGTTTGTTTATCATATGTTCATAAAAGTTCAATGTGACCAACACGAGTGGCCTGAACGACATCTATGTGATAATCAAACTCGTTCGACACCCTTGTCAGCATGTCCGGTGTTACGGTTTGGATGGCGTCCGTAATTCTCATTTTGAGGTCGTCAATGTTAGCCGCAATGGTGGACGAAACACTTGATCCTCTATGTACCCCCATAGAAAGAAATTGCATGGAGTAAGATCCGGGCTTTGCCGCCTCATTAACACCAGTGTACATGCAGGGAGTTTTAATGATGAAGACATTCCCTCCTCTTTCTCTTTTTCTCTCTCACTCACTTTGGCTCCTGGAAACAGTAATAGTGAAGACATCCCATTTCCTTAGGTAGTATTAATCACACTAGTAAATAAACAAAGCTAGAAAGATAAAGATTCACAACTTGGTGATAATATTTATTATTTTCCACAGTTTTGGTCAATTTAGGCAGCGATCATCGCAAGTTTAACATCTCGAACTGCTTTATTATCCGTGTTTACTAGTTTTTACGTTTAAATTGATTAATCTTAACTGAATAGTTTTATTCATCGTTATTTAAGAAGAAATTAATTTTTTGCCTTTGTCGTTTTGAAAATATTGAAATTTACGTTTAGATAAGTGGATTTAATTAAGTTACTACATGACGTATTCTTACGCGAAAGTACTGATATCTGTGCAAACAATTTAAATTAGTTTCTCTGTGTCTTTTCCGCTGTCCTCTGTGCCAATCCACTCTCAATTTTAGTGGTTTCACCAAGTACTCACTATAGTGTTCCGTCCTCCTTCCTTCTTAGGGCACTGCATCATTGGGAAAGGAGGAGGTGGTTCAGGTTATGAGAGATAATTTTCACCTGTAGATGGATGCATGTAAATTAGTTATAAAATTCTTGTCCATCTCTTTTCCCCAGACTGTACCACTGGGTACATAATCCGTTTCGCATACATTTCCAGGTTTCTGACATCCTTATAACTGAAAATGCTAGGCTTAGACACTGCAAAAAACATTAAAATATTATTTAAACCAGTTACCTTTTACAAACAAAATGTTTGTATTTCCTGGGGNAGAAGTTGCAGATCCACGTCTGACTGATTAAAATAAGTACTTGCACTACCAGATGTTCCCATTTTAAAAGTGTGTGCTGCACCACTGGCCTACAGGGTTCAAAAAAATTTGAAATGCATGCCTAGTTACCATAAATTGTAGAAAAAATATATTGTCATGTCAGTCAAACATTTGTGTAAAGAAAAAACTGGTTAAAGCATGGACTGCAGATGGTTATACCATTTTATTATTCAAATAAATAAATTGCTGTACAGTAAAACAGTTGTATTTATTGTAAATACAAATTCAACATACTGGACACCATTAGTTCAATACTGAGAAGAAAACAAGTTTATGTAACTACATCTTACAGGTCACAAAAAAATTCTCGGTTATTGTTCCTCTACTGTGTGAATGTCATGTTGAAGAGTCTAAAAAAAATCATTGAGTCTACAGAAGTTTTCAGAAGAAAATAAAATTCCACAAAATAGTTTGACAACATAGCTTGTCGAGTGATAGGCTGAATTAAGTTTTATTCTTACTTGTACAATTTATATGATTTGAAGTAGGCAAAATACAGATTGATTTGTTTTTACTTGTTTTTGTAATGTTACAAATTAAATATGTAGTTTCGTCCCCGATTTGTTTTATTTAGGCACAAATTGATGTTCGTAATTTGTGTTAACTATATCAACACAGCTAATTTTTTTTATATTAGGGGTAAGGTAGTGATGGGCAAAATCAAATTATTCTCTAAATCTATTTTTATTTGAATAGTCTTGTGTGAAATTCAATGAACCATTCAGATTCCGAATATTAAATTTTCTTCTGCGTTCATGCCTTTATATAAAGGAATGAATGTTAATACTGCCACAAGTTAATTAACACTTAGAAAGCGCTCTTGAAGCAAGTATATGAATGGTGTATTTGGCTGAAGTTATGATACTTATTTTCATAAGAAGTTGAGATATTTGTATTTGTATTTAAAGTTCTTGATCATTTTTNTGGCTGAAGTTATGATACTTATTTTCATAAGAAGTTGAGATATTTGTATTTGTATTTAAAGTTCTTGATCATTTTTTGCCCTAATGTGTATTACAAGAATCATAAAACGTAAAGATGCCCTAACAGTTTGTATAGGCTTTTGTACATTNTTTTTGCCCTAATGTGTATTACAAGAATCATAAAACGTAAAGATGCCCTAACAGTTTGTATAGGCTTTTGTACATTATTTTCTTTCGATTCAATATATGTTCTGGTTTCAATGATAAATCTAATTTTCTCAAGTATTTTGATGAGTTCACTTTTCAATTCACAAAGATATTATGAGACTAAATTAATGCAATAATTTATTTTCAGAAACCAAATTATTGCAATGGCTGCAATTCTCTTCCTTGACATTCATTCAGACAGGAATGAAACATTCTCTTTGTGTAGATATGTAAATGGGAAATGAACATTCACATTAGCAAAACAAATGATTCTTCATTTAACAAAGTGAATGCTGGGTGGAATTTCACTTCATTTAAGTGCAATATTCAACGTAAATTGTGTTTACAGACTAAAGGCAAAATAGAAAATTTTNGTGGAATTTCACTTCATTTAAGTGCAATATTCAACGTAAATTGTGTTTACAGACTAAAGGCAAAATAGAAAATTTTTAATCTTTATACAAAAATGGCAAGAAGTTAAATATCAATTACTGATGGCCTTAAAAAATTACATAAATATTGTACTGCAACTGATGCCATCTATCACGTAGAAGGAAAACTTAATTAATTATTCATTNAAAAAAATTACATAAATATTGTACTGCAACTGATGCCATCTATCACGTAGAAGGAAAACTTAATTAATTATTCATTCAAATACGGCAGGCAAAAATCCAAAATTTGATCATAGTGCAACAATTAAATTTTTGAATTGTTTTTATTCGATTTTGCCTATCATTAGGCATAGGTTCTTTTGTCGTTTGGCTGAATAATGTTTTTCCCCTTGCTAATTCTAGGTTAATATATTAAGTAGGTGTACTACAGTTTAATTTTAATTTTTTGTATTTAAACTGTTTACAAGTAGGTGCATGCACACAGAGGGGTCCAGCAAGTGTGGAACCCTCCCTCCCATCCATCCGTAACCACAGAGACTACAAGGCCTTACAACCTGTATGTGATGTCTCTGGCAGGGGACAATACAATTGCTACGTGACGTTGTTTTGGAACATGTAGTAATGTAGGAAAATAAAATTAACAGCACCAAATACAACTTTTTTGATGCTTTCAATTTGTTGCATTTGTAAACTAGTTGGAAACTAGAACACTGTTAAGAAATATTATTTAATGATACATTATCTGAATGTATTAAATAGCTGTAGCCCAACTCTTAATTTTTGTTGAAATTACTCTATTGGCATCAGGCAAGAAAAGTAAGATGTTCAGTAATACTACTTAACGATACATTCACTGAAATATAAAATAGTTGCAAGCCATCTATTAATGCATTATTCTTTAGATAGTAATCATGTTATATAATGTTTACCAAATGGAGAATATTGTGTAAACATAACATCGTTGGAGTTAAGCTTATTGCATATTATATTTCATAAAATACACTCTTTACAAAAAAAAAATTTTACCATACACCAATTGCACGAATACAATGAAGGTTGCCACACAGTGTCGTCATAGCCTGACTGGTGTCCCATTTGTGTTTAATGCAGTTTGCTTGCATGGATGTGTCACTAAGGGGCATACATGTCTCTCCATCATTCATAGCTGCAAGACACAGAATGCCTAGTGGCTCGCAGACTAAAATTTGGTGGGCCCCGAAAAATATAATTTCATACATAAACATATGCACGAGTTATAAATGTTATAANGACTAAAATTTGGTGGGCCCCGAAAAATATAATTTCATACATAAACATATGCACGAGTTATAAATGTTATAATTTATAACCTACATACATACATGCAATGCAACTGTCAATCAGACGTAAAATACTACGCAGAGTACGCAGTGAATGCAACCCCCGCCGCCGCCAAAATTATTTTTAAACTAAATTAGTAATATAACACATTGTGTAATGCTGTTTGATTAGGTATCTTTTTCATAAAAATTGTTCTTTAATACACCTTTTTAAACTATTTTATTAATCCTACTATCCTTCACTTCCTTATGCTACGTAAGAAATACAATGTGAACATGATGGAACAGCAAAACAGTACGTTTCTCACATAAGGCATTAAAGTGGGTCCTGAACTTTTGCCATTTTTTTTAATTGGCCGCGGTTCATAGAACTATGGGAATCACTGCCCTAGGGCCATGGAGCTGGTGCCATAATAACTGAATTTACTGACTACCTAGATGTGGTTGGTGTAATGTTGTAATGTGGCACGCGGCTCGTTATAGCCGGCTTTATTATATTGCAGTCCCACAGTTAGGAGCCATATTGTAATGCTGCTCATCAAGGTATTGACAGCTGGAAATTACCACTCGGCTAGCTCAGTTATAGCAACAAACTCTTTAAAAAGGTGCCAATTAATTACCAAATAATGTAGTCAAGTTCTGGTTTATTAGCATTTACTTTTATTTATTAAAAATGCCACAGTTCACATAATGTTCAGGTATGCCGAGTACAAACAGGGTTCACCGATACAAAGACAAACTAGAGAGCAGCGCCACAGTCGTTGTTCAGTATGTACGTCATAAAAACTTGCCCGAAGCAAAAAAACAAAGGCAGCGACTTCCCCACACCGGCGGAGAAATAAAATAGCAAATTCAAGTTTACCGGTGTGGGGGTTATGCGCCATGCCCGACGTGGTCTAGGTGAGCACTGAGAGTCTACTGCTGATTATCCACTGCCTGTCTGGTGATATGCGCATGAGTATTTGTGCTGCGTATCACCCCCCTCCTCAGATAGGGCCTGGCGTGGGCCGCCATGCACGTTCTTCCTACGCTATCCAAACTAAATTGTAGCGCGCTTAACTGCGCCATCAGTTAATTTAATTGAACTTCCAGAGCCAGCAGTGCCATCCAAACTGCGTCGTTTGTAAAAAATAATCAACACTCTAGACCAAAAACTGTTTACTTGCAGTTCGGAAAGCTTCTGCGTTGCCATCCGAATTGCATCGTTGGTAAAAAATAACCCAACCTTTTAGAATAATAACTGTCGATGCAGTTTGGAAAAGCTTCTAATCTAATGCTGACGCTTACTGAAAACTAAAAACTAAGACGTTCGAAACAAAATGGCAAACGGATGCCAGATAAACAAACTATCACTGTAAACAAACCACCACGGCTTTAATTTTAAATCTCTATAAAATATTACGAAACCCCGTTAAATGAAAGAAAATTAATCGCGTATCCCAAAAATTTATAATACTCCGTCATTACAACGTGTCTGGGTGGAACGGAGACTTTTTGTCTTTGTGGTTTAGGTGAGGCAGACTTGTTAACTAGCTTGGTGTGTAGACTTGTTGATGCAATCAGGGCTGGTTGAAACACTCTGGCAAGTATCCTGGTTCAAACCCGGACCCAACCTGGTTTCTTCTCTCTGGTGTCCAGCCAATACATGCATCCCTCTCAATGCTGCTTCTGCTCTCAGCTCAGGGTAAAGGCACTCCCCAGAACTCCCTCCGAACAACCAGATTCAAGGTGGACATTCCGGATGGCCTTCTAGCTTCCAGCCCTACATTGTGGCATGTGGGTTATCAGAGGGAAAGAGTAAGGGAGGAGAGGATATAGTGGGTTTCCTGTTAGGTGAGGCTTGGGTGGTTGAGGATTGGTACTAATAGGAGTAGTGAAAGGAGTATGCATAGGCAGGCGTTCTGGAAAGCTGACCTCTCTCCAGCGTTAGTGCCGTGCCCAGTTTGCAGCCCCTTCTTAGGTGTTCCAGAAGGTTCATGAGCTCGGTTCTTATATGTTCCTCCCTAATCTCTCCACCATGGTTAACCTTCAAAGAGCAGAGGGGATGCTCAGTTTGGTGAATCACCAGCTGTAGAGTGTGTGGCCCTAGACACTCTGACCTAGGTGGCATTGNAAGAGCAGAGGGGATGCTCAGTTTGGTGAATCACCAGCTGTAGAGTGTGTGGCCCTAGACACTCTGACCTAGGTGGCGACTGATAAGGCAAGGGGAATGCATACATCATTGTCTCGTTTGGCACAGAATGCAGGACTATCCTTTTGCCTGAAGGGCTTGTGGGAGTGTTTAGCATGTCCGTGCCTTTCCTTGAAGTAGTGTTGAGGTTGTATAGTGAAATGGGGTTAGTGGTTTAAATGTTTTGAAACACAGGAGGTTGAGATTTAGAAGAACTAAACTCAGGTTTCATTGTGCTTCTTTATTGTTACCAATATACAGCACACACACACACACACCAGTCTGTACCTGATTGGATGCCTGAAAAGCAATTACTAAAGAAGCCAAGTACTGATAAGGCAGGGGATATGCGGTGCACATACAAGTGGGGTGAGGGTAACCCTAAAGGCTTGACAAAGCCAGCGCATATGTTGCCAATGCATTGCAAAACTGGCGTGGCTGGGAGACTGACTAAGTAAAGTGGTGATGTGGTTGGGACACTGGCCGATGACAGGTGAAGCTTGTGTCAGGGCTCAAAACCTCTTATGCTCTCCAACCAGTAGTGAGTGAAGGGGTAGGGGGCAGAGGAGAGAGAGAGAGAGTGAGTGCTACCCCTCTGCGTAGCCAAGCACGGCATGAGGGGAAGGTGGCTCGCTCCTTTGGTGTACACATTCCTGCTGCGCAGGCAAGTGTGGGTTGGGTAGGAGACCTCTCCAAACGAACCCAGTAGTGTGTAATGGCTTACAGTCATCCCTTAGAAAGGGGGAGGGAGGGGCAAAGCTATGACAAGGGCTCATAGAGAATACTATGTTGCCCACTGTACATCAAGATTTTGATATGATTAGTTACAAAACCGAAATGAAAAATGTGTTCTCAGATATTGTAGATTTTTTAGTCATAAAATGTACACTGTGTTATTGGATATATTAAAATCCACTACGAAAATAATTACTTGAATTGTTTATTATGAATTTTCTGTGTGCACTTTGCATATTTAAATTATTTGCTGTTGTGATGTCACCATGCTCTTCAAGCGATGCAATTACAATCCACTGAATTTAATTGCAGCTTTACCATGTCAATAATTATTCCTGTTTCCAGGGAATTCCAAATAATTTGAATAAGACGTTGAAATTGGAGAAAATTTCTTTTATTTTCTGAAAAACGACACAATTTTTTAATCAAAACTGTTGTCAACCCAACGTAACATGATATTTTCATTGAAATGCTGAGCTAATAACGAGTGGGCTCTGGCTTTTAGTTGACAATGCATGCCGACAGATATTCACAGAAATAAATCTAAACTATTAATGAAATTTTCTGGTCTTTAAAGATTACTGTTGTCCCCCTTCCCTCAAAGAAAAATTTTTGGATACGTCTCTGCTATCAAACCTTGCCTGATAGAAGAAACCAGAAATCGGACAGTGTAGAGTGTTTGTGTGGCAAGCAAATGTATTCAAAATTGTGTCCTCACAATGTTGTAGATCATTATATCTTATTCCTGAACCTATTAAATGTTTTATTTAAAATTTTTAGCAACAATAAAAACCAGAAAAATTGCATAAACAAGAAATATGGTGACTATAACTGACGTGTTTTAATGATAGAAGTTAACCATTTTTGTGTGTAATTGTGTTTAGAAAATAAATCTGGATTTAATCTATTTTTTAAAATCCATTTTATTATCAGTTATAATTTGATGCCACTTCAGCCTATTAAAGGTATTTCACATCCATAACACTTAAAAGCCTGTTTATAAATGCTTTCAAAATGACAAATTGAAAGGTTTTACATGCTCTTGTTTTTGTAAGCAAGAAAGAGGGCAAACCTCCCATACCAGTAAACTCTGCCAAAATCTACCCATCAAATGACTTATCCTAAAAACCCTTACACAAGAGCAACCGGGCCATGACCTAAGTGATTTGGGACCATAAAATTTCAAAATGAGCAGCAAAATGGAACAAACCTATAGTGAGCAGGAGAATTGGGTGGTACTTTATCAGCTGTAATTTTCAGCACCGATGTGGAGCAGAAACATAATGCAAGGGTTCAGGGGAAAAGGAGTGTCCTAAAATAATCCACACGCCAATGAAAATGTTGACTACGTTTCCTACATGTGAGAATTAGGAGTTACACAGCTGGGAGTCGAACACATTTTTCTCTGCTGGGAGGCATGTAGTCTTACCACTATACCACCACTTTCCCCTGCTGTGACATGGTGGAACTAAGCTTTGATAATTGATAGGAGTACCCCTTTCAAAAACTAGGTGAGCTTTGGAAATTCTCCAAGATTCCAGTAATGAGCTGCTTTAGTAAGCAAAGTTTCTCAATACTTTTGCTTATTATAACTGTCTCGCACCAACTAATATAGTTATGTTCACCTCTTTGAATTATAATTTTTAAACTGTCATATTAAAGTTTTCAACTCACTCTCAAAATGTAATTTTTACTGGCCAATTAAAAATGTTTGTGTTTATTTAAGTCTATACATATTGTGTAGACCAGGGGTGCTCAGACTTGTACCATCAGCAATCAACTGCAAAAACAGTGGGGGACAAGCAATCAACAAAAAAAAGTAAGGGGTAGAACTGAGCTCTAACATGACAGATGGTAAGTCTGTCGCTGTTACGACCTATGTATGTTTTTTTTTGTTAAGCCCCGGCCACATTTGCGTGTTACTTTACAGAGTATACTTTGATCAGGTTATGTTTAAATTTTGTAAATCGTTGCCGTCATTTTTCGAAGAGAGCATTACCTAGCGAGAATATTCATAACGATTAGCGCAAAGGTGTGATCGCATAACGATTAGCGCTCCAGGCGACGGATAAAATTGTTTTTTGATATTACCAAACTTGCAAACTTGCCAAAATGGAATAAAACTCACAAGGCGGTTTCTTAATCCAGAAAGCCATTCTTTACAAACAATGGGAGCAAACAATACTAAGCCGCGCCGACAACTCCGGCGGTGCGCAGCGTTCTTTTCGGCGTGACTTTACATTTTTTTATTATGTATTACAGTGTCGCCGTACAAGTGACCGACAGAAGGCGCTTACTTTTAATTTCTTGAGGGAATGTGGACATATGTCCGCGATCACCTTTTAAAGCGCTCGNCAAGTGACCGACAGAAGGCGCTTATTTTTAATTTCTTGAGGGAATGTGGACATATGTCCGCGATCACCTTTTAAAGCGCTCGTGATCGACCGGTCGATCGTGTTAGACTGTTTGAGCATCCCTGGTGTAGACCAAATGTCAATATAACAGATATAGTAGGTTGCAGTTTCATTCTATTTCTGCATCATAGGATAATTTGCGTATATGTAGGTCTTTGAATTGGAGTGGAACTCTTAACTTACATACTGTGTTAATGTATGCAGATAATTTATTTAATTACATAATTATGTAAAAAGATGGCATTTACGTGAGAGGGAATTCATGACTCAAAAACAAAACAACTGTGCATATGGCATTGCTTACCTCAATAAGTGATCAAATGTCTGGCATCAGGCAGGCTTTCAGGAAATACTCTTTTCCCCACCTCTCACTAATGACGTGTGAGAATAATGTGTCTGTACTACAAGCAGCAGAGGAAATGGATCAAAGTTTGTGCTAAAAAATACATGTAGTGTCTCCATCTTTAAGGGCAAGCTTCACCTGCCATTTTGTATTTTTTGTTTTCCTTGTTTATTTATATTTTTTAACATGAAAATTTCAAAATTACATCTATAGCAAACTAGCTGTTGACTGTACGCTGCAGTACATATGTCATGAAATTTATTCTTCCAAAATTTGGCAGAGTCGATATTGTGACGTAGTTATGAGTTCGTAGTTCAGTTTTTGTGTCTGTAATACAGGATAAGGTCAATAGCTAGTGTGCTATGGATGTACTTTTGAAATTTTCATATTTAAAAATGTAAATAATTAAAGAAAAACAAGAATCCAAAATGGTGGGTGAAACTTGCCCTTAATTTCTTTGAAACTAACGCACTGATCTTTTGCCTTAATAAGTATACGTTACTCAAAAAAATTTATTTTTTGAAGATTACTAGGTTATTTATTTTTCACACCCTTCCATGTATGTTTTATAGAGATTTCTGATGTTACAATATAAGTATTTCGGCATGCTGATACATTTTTAAAGGGTAAGTTTGCAGCCATATTTAAATGTGCGTGTGATATTTTTGTCATACTATTCACATCCAGCATTTTCCCAGAAAAAAGTTTACACCTGTTTTGCAATCAAAGTAAAGACACACCCATTGAGTGTCTGTTAAATGGCTATTGAGAATATTTTGATTTTCTTTTCAATTCTGTTGCATATGTGCTAATACCAAATGTATAGGAATATTGAACATGGAAAAAGAGCTCAACTACATTGAAAGAACATCCTAACTACAGGATGGCTACTCACTGTAGAGTGAGCACTTTTGAGGCCCTAGTTACTTTTTCCTTTCAGCCATTTTTTTCACTTAACCACCGTTTAAAATAAATATTGCCATGTAAGTAATAAACACATTGTGTATATTACACCACACTTGGAAGTTAACATCTAAGGCTAAAATAAAATATATTTATTGACTATTATTCTAAATGAGAGGGTTTTCAAATGTGCTCACTTTACCATGAATAGCCTAGTATTATCATTACTTTTGACAACTGCATAAAAATATGTAATCCGGACCATGTGCACCATTGCTAAAATAACAGTGCCTTGAAGTAGCAGTCATGTTAATTTGTTCCTGCTTTACAAATAGTTTTGTGTTTTTTGCATAACACTTGAGTTCTTCGCATACATAACTGCATCATCATCTTTTAATTAAATCACAATTAAAGAATCTCATTAGTTTTTCAATAGTTTCTGCTTGTTTGTGATTTAGGTTATTTTAAGAAAGTTAAAGAGTATTAACTGAATGTACATACTGTAAATGGGTATACTTTACCCTCATAATGTAGCTTGTGGTATTTGTGCCCAACAGAGTAATTTATGATGCACTACAGATAATGGAGATATGTGACGAATCACCAGTTCTGGCTAGAGAATATTTATATAAAGATAATCGTGGTGGTAGTGGTGGTGATGTAATAATAACTAAACTATGTGTCAGGATGCACTGATCAAAGTACAATGTGTTTGTACTTACAATACATTGATAAGCAAGTTGAGATTTTCTGGATTGGTCAGTAATTTGTACTCCTAAAATTACAATTTTCTGATTTTGTATTACTAATTTGTTATTTTTAGTTTCTGTGATCGCCATGGTCCAAAGGCACAAGTGAACAAACCAACAGCACCTTCTGATTTAATGTGTGTGGCAGAAGTTGTGATGCCAAGGTTAATCCTGAGACTTATTCAGCACCTCAGAGAAAACAGGTGAGTTGGTTTACAGCTGTTACAAAGGTTACAAGGTCTTTTTGAAACAAATTACAAGAAGTTAATACTATGAGTAATTGCTTACTTTATGTATCTAGCATTTCTTATATCCCTGGCTTTCTTTGTAGACCTTAATTTCATTTTTTCAGTTTTTTTCCCCATGCAGTATTAATTTTGTGTAAGTATAAAATGAAAACTTTGTTGTAGCTCATCTACCACTAGATGATTGCACTGTGCACAGAGTTAGAACAGAAGTCTACAAGCATTTTTGTTCAGTGGGAAGTTCAACTAAATTAAAGTAAAGTAATGTTATAACTGAGATAAATAAAAATGGATGACTTACTGATATTTAGACATGTTAATGTTAATCTTTTGTGTAGTAGTACGTAATGTTACAAAACTAATTTACAAATTTATTTGTCAGTGTTATTAGATTTGCACTGAAAAATGTTTACATAAACTTAATTAAGTGAATTAATACAAGGATTATTGTACACTTCACTCAATAAAAATTCAACAGAAGCCAAATTTAACATAGTCTGGTAAACTGTGGCTTTGGGTTTGCAACAAAAATTGTATTAAAAATAATTGTGACTGCTAAGTGAAGGAAGAATTCATCATTGGTAGTAGTAATTGTGAAGCACTCCCATTCCTTTTTTATTCTTGACGTATGGCTGGAAAGGAGAGGAAGGAGTGATGATTAATGTTCAGACCACTTTCATATGTTACATGACTTTTGATTGCACTTGGAAGTTGTGCTCTATATAATGAAGGCTGTGTTGCTGAGTATATCATACTATAGTAAAAATATACAGCACAGAAACACCATGTCTTCTGCTCAAGTGTCAGGAAAAAGGGTTTATCCTATAATTCTTTCACAATCAATTAAATCCCCAATATTATAAGTAACTATTCAAAGTCAGTCCAATTTTTCAGGAGAGAGGAGGAAAAGAATAATTTCAGTACTGCATTTTTCCTTCAAACAAGGTTGACGTGCAACGGCTACGTTGAGACGTAACAAAGTCGCATGGGAGCAATGTTCCTGTCGGTGTTGGGTCAGTATCATCCATGATGTGTGAAGATCTTTATCGGGCTGGTGAATATAATATTTTATGCATCGTTTTCATAGGTCACAGAGGATGGGTCAGTCTCATTGGTTATTGGCAAGGGACATAGTCTGGGTTAATGAGGTGAGGCATTTTGACGAGCGGGGTGTGGTTTGTAGTGGCCTTACCTTCATTCTGTCTTTCCAGTATGTCTTTTGCTGAGGTGGCCCTTCTGTTCAGGGCTGATGGTCGGGCTAGAACGGTTGCTGGTAGGGGGCACCAGCTTGGAGATGTAGGTGTCTGCTGACCTCGGACTGAAGTGGAGGTGGCGCACTGGTCCTGGCAGCTGGAGGTGATGAGGCAACTGGTCGCGGGTTCTTTTCGGGCAACCCCCGGGGTTACAGGCAGTCCCAGATGGAGCTGGGTAACTGCAGGTTGTTCCTTCCGTGGGGTCTGGATCAAGGGCCCAAATAGCCCCAGGAGGAGAGGTCTCTCAGATTCCCTGCCGGCTTGTGCCTGTGCTTTGAGAAGCTTATATAATTGATTAGGTTCGGGGCGGTTACCAAGCAGCTTGTCAACAGAGAGGACAGCTGCAGTCTTATGTTCACCCCACCGTCTACTTCTTCTATGGGTGAACAGCATGTGAGGGTAGGTGCTACTGTTCGCTCATCCAAAAATGTGGCAGGAGACCGTTCCCTAACTAAAAGTGGCTAGAGATGGTTAGGTCCCGACTTTACGCTGCACTTGGTACCGTGCTATACCTCGTCTGCAGAGTAAGTGGTCTGTTAAGGTGTGTGGTGCTGGCTGATGTCGATGTTCTTGGGTTCGTGGTGACTTTTCGGTAGTGGAATCGGTTTGCAGAAATGCTGGGTTCTGCGACTGGCCGTTGGTTGTTGGAAACCTGGGTCGCTGGAAGGCGACTGGTCACTGGAAGGTGGCTGGCCGCAGGAAGGCGACTGGTCACTGGAAGGTGGCTGGCCGCAGGAAGGTGACTGGTTGTTGGCCGCAGAAAGACTACTGGTTGTTGGCCGATGAAAGACAACTGGTGGTTGGCTGCTGGAAGGTGGCTGGTCGCTGGAAGGCTACTGGTGGTTGGCCACTGGAAAGGGGCTGGTCGCTGGAAGGCGAATGGTAAATTCTTTGGTGGAGACTCCTCAGGAGGAGGGGAAGGCAGAGAGCTTCAGGACAAGGAGGTGCTGAGGCGAGCTGCCTCAGACTATCTGCCGATTTCTTGGTGTGCGAGACCACCTGGCCGGGGTACTTCTGCTTGGGAGGTTTCGGTCATCCCCTCTCTTCCTCGCCGGTGCGGCCTGGCTGTGCGCGTGTCCTGTGATTGCGAATGGTTGGGGGTAGTTTGCATGTTCGGTGGGCGAGTATCTGCTGCTTGCGTAGGGGAAATTTATTTTGTTGCTTCAATTGTATATTCCCTTCTTAGGTAGTTATAAATTACGTAGGCACTCGGGCTAATTATGATTATTACTTATTTAATTCTGACGTGCTTCGGAAGTCTTGTAGGGTCTAAATTCGTGCAGTACCATGAATTGCTGGCTTATTAACAAAGCGTTCCCCATCTGAATGGATGTGCAAATAACTCACACCTATGGGTGAACTGGCTTCTCTTCCTGTTTTGTTTGTCCTCGTAAGAGAGGAGTGCATTAATATACCGCTGGTTAGAACTTCGGGATGTCTCACGTAATGATTCTAAGTTGAGATATATTTTAGGCCTTAGGCATCATGCATCAAGGTATTCTTTTAATTTTGTGTCTCTACAGTGTATTTTTTACAATATTACATATTAAAAGGTTTGTCATTTGACATATTTTGTAAGATATTAGTTCCGTTTTATTATGGCCATGGGCCACCAGTATTTTTTTTTTTTCACGAGAACCACGATTTATGTGCTGTAATGAAACTACTAATATTCACAACACTATGCAAAACAGGAATGGGTTTCAGCAATTACAGCTTCAAGTAAGTAATATGTACAAAAGTTAGCACTTTTGAGGTCCTAGTTACTTTTTCCTTTCAGCAATATTTTTTTACCACTTTTTTTAAAGTAAATATTGCCATGCAATTAATAAACAAGAGTGTATTTTCCACCAGACTTGAAACTCAACATATATCAGTCAATAAAATTAATTAATTTATTGACTGTTATTTCAAATGAGAGGGCATTCAAAAGTGATCGCTATACCTTGAGTGGCCTATACTCATTTCCATACAAATTGTTTGCACTGTAAAAATTAAAGTAACACAAAAGTAATTTGAAAGAAGTTTTGTTTTCTCATTTTTCTGTGTTTGTTCATCTTATTAACTTTACTGGAATTAGCCAGGGCAATGTTTAATAATAAATGCTTTAACTTTGAGGTCTTACACCATAGGCATAGACTTCTAGGTCTTCAATCTTCAGAGATCTTAGGCACATGACTCAATATGTTGTAGAAATACTTTCCGTAGTCACAGCAGACATACACTGATGTGCAAGAAAGAAGCCATTTTCAATACAGCTATCAGCAGTTTTTTTTTTTTTTTAAGCAGTGTTGATACTTTTCTTTAAGGTTTTGAAGTGCAGTAAGAACATTTTAATGCTTACATATTAAGTTACGTTTTGAAAAAAATTATTTCAGTGTTTGCAGTTTTCACTTCTTTTTTTAATAATTTGTAACAGAGATTTATGTCTTTATTTTTCCCTGGAAACACTGCAGTCCTGGTTAACATTTCATTGTTAATTACCTATATTATTATAACTGGAAAATCAGTTTTTTGTCATGGTTCCTTGTAACACTGGTGTATTCAGTTGCAGATTATTTCATCACGTAGTATCTTTTTATGTTTACGTGATACAAAAGTCATCAGTAGTTTAAAAACACAGTACCTTACTTTTGTTGACACAGCTTAATTGTATTAAATCAACAAACATTTTACACAGTTCACACATTTTGTTGCACTTCATTACACAAATGGAAATGAGGTACCAGATGTAGTCTCAATCCAAAGGTGAACAGGGTTTGATTCCCTGTGGGGTCACTTGGATTTTTGCATTTGGGAAACATGGGGGATGTTGCAATTGGCCTGCAGGTTTTTCTTAAGATACTCCTGTTTCCCCCGCCCTTGCAGTCTGCAGCAGCTTCATCCTCGTCTCATTCCAACCTTGCTGGCGTTCAAGACCTCACTGTTGAGCGCAGACCAAAACCTCTCAACTTGACTTAACTATGTGATGCTGTCATTTCTGTGTTTTAAATTGGCGATTGTGTGTTGCAGTAAGTCTGGAGTGACAGATGCGTACTTAGTTGCGATTCAGGATGCAGATGCCTTTCTGAGCATGCTGAATGAATTCAGTGCAATGGGAGCTGCCATGCGGAAGGTGATGACTGCTTCCTTAACCAACCCTCAGGTAAGATTCCAGAAAAGGTGTTGGGATTAGGAAGGTGTGAACCAAGTACTTTATTTACCCAAATATTTGTCATCCTCGAAAATAAGACATCCCCTACAATCTTACTGTGGTTTACAAGAAAAATTTATCTTTCCACAAATTAATTGGATGTATAATTTAGCAGGATTATTTTGCCTTGGCACGTGAATATATTTTTAACATAGCCAGTTTCTTTGCAGTTAATTTTAGTTGGACTAAAATAATAAGGGTATGCATTAGGGCAGATAGAAATTGGACTGATGGCCCATGAATGACTAGAGATATTAAATACTTTAACATAAAGTGAATATTCCATCAATATGTAATTATGTTTGTTGATTAGATGTATGTCTAGTTACAGTTGTGACAAAATCAAAGAAATTACAGTAAACTGTTGATTGTAAGACCTCTCATTGTTCCCAGGAAAAGGGTTGTTATTGGAAAATCCTTTTCAATTAAATTTTGTTCATGGTTCACCTAAAAAGGGTAATTATTTTGAGTATGTCGCTATTCCAGGGGTCTTAGAAACGAGAGTTGACAGTATTGCAAATTGGGTGAAAACTTACTGTAAACATAACATTCAGTCCAACTTCAACTGGATACTCAGAAAAAGCTATCTTTTCTGCCTGTCAGTTTTCAGTATCTGCATTCTTTCTTTCAAAATAACACATTTTATGACGGAGGATGCGACATGCAGGCACGAGTGAAGATACGTCACCTGTCTTTAAGTTGTCACCATGCTCGTGCAGTAGACTGGTCGAAGAAAAGATGCATTGATATGACAGCTGGAATAATACATGCTGTTTGAATTCCTTAGAAGTATAACAGGGTGCCTACAAATTTGGAAAACAGGGAAAAGTCTGGGAATTTAACGCAAGTCAAGGAGAATCTCTCTGTGCTAAGAATCATTACATTACCAAAAACATGTAATGACCACCACTTGTGTGACATGGTTTTAGACTATTTCATTGCCAAAATTAATGTAATGGAACATTTCCAAAAAAATTTAATACCTATTCTTGATTAAATTATAACAATCTTGTTTCAATTCTCATTGCAGGAATTGATACCCATACTTCCTGAGTTAAATTTTTCTTTTCAACTTTTAGGTTATTTAATTCTGTAAAAGTGTGCAAGCATGTTTGTAGTGGTTTGTGACATTCTGCCTCTTAAATTCTTTTGCCGCAAAAATTATCATCAGTTTCATAGTTTGTGAAATTCTCTACTGCTGTAAAATAGTCCCATACACTGCTACATTTTCCTTGAAACATGCATGTTTGACCTCAAAAACAATACAATAACTGTACAATTGTTGTACTTCAACATGATTAAACAAGAAGTTACTGATATAACTAATGAGCCTACTTTCCTCAACATGGGTGCAATTAATTTTTACATCATTTCTTGAAAGCTGAGTTGATAGGTAGTATTTATCATTTCATTGAAAGCAATATCTTTAGAGATGAAACCAGAAACATATGCAACAGTAGTGAGACAATTACAAATACCAGCGTACCTTACTCGGGAGTTGAACCCAGAAAACCTTGTACCATAAGCTAGTGTGCAATCAACTGCATTACAAGGTCGGATTCCAGCATTAACTTTGAATTTAATTAGTTTAATGTTTCAAATTATAGGGTTTACTAATCAAAAATATTTACAGGGCCGTCATTTTGAAAATAAGTGACTGAGCCACTAAAAATATGTAAGTTTGCATGGCCTACCATAGCATTACTTGTGTGACGAATTTGGGGAAAATAGGTTGATTGGTCCCTGAGATATGGCATAATACCTCCATAATTTCATGTGACAATCTGCATAAATGGAGGACAAAAAGTTATGTATTAGCACATTCAATGATTATGTACTACCAGTATACAAAGTTAAGCTAAAATCGATGACATTGTTTCGTAGATATAGCACACTTAGCTAAAATTATTTTATTACTGTCATTCTGAAAATAAGTATCTGTGATACTTAAAAAATACCTATATTTGTGTGTGTGTGTGTGTGTGTGTGTGTGTCTTTTTCTCTCTTTCTCTTTTTCTTTTTTTCTTTTTCTCTTTCTCTTTTTCTCTTTCTCTTTTTCTTTTTCTCTTTCTCTTTTTCCTTTTCTCTCTTTTTTTCTTTTTCTCTTTCTCTCTCTCTCTCTCTCTCTCTCTCTCTCTCTCTCTCTCTCTCTCTCTATATATATATATATATATATATATATGCATGTATGCGACAGCACTCGTAGCGCATCAGTTTCTTATTATTTGTGTTTTTTAAAATAGTTCACATAGCCACATGTGCAAACACATGTGTGCACACCATAAACTGTTCAACCAGGTCTAGAAGAAAGGTCAGGGAAAATAACAAATTTTGGTTTGGAAAACAAAGAAAAGTCAAGGAATTTCGCACAGCTGGTTTTGTAGACATTCTGTGTAAGCAGACATTTAAAAGTGATTAAAAAGTGGCAGTGTGACATTATGTTTTATAATTGTTCATAAGCATATAAATAATTACAAAATATGCCTAGCAAGATATGCAATGCAATTGCATGCTACAGTAAGATTCATTGTAAGTTTGTCTTCATCCATTATCTCAGTTTCCTGTTTGAATCTGTCAAGAAACAAAGTCCTTCAGAATTCTTTATGCTGTACATGCTTCAATCCCGTTAACATAAACATGTAATTCTTTAACTTTGTGTATTTACCATTCTAATTAAAAACATTACCTTGAATATGATTTATTCATCCACATATTTTCAAACCACAATTTTCTTCTTTGGCAAATTTTTTTTCGCTTCTCCCTTTTTATTTAATTATATTTTGTTGTCACTCAAATTTTTTCACAGAAACTATTTTTGTTGACTATTTTATTATGTGTCCCAGTCCACGACTTCAATTTGTTGACTATTAGGTTTACAGAAGTGTTGAATTGTGTGTTTTTTTTTAAAGGTGGATGTGTTCTTTATATTAATTCGCTCACATTGGTGATGGTGTGTGCCCAAACTCACAGCGCTTTATAAAGGTGCATAACTGTGGGAGGTAAACCTCAAAATTAAACTTCTGTTTTAACTACGCACTTGTATGTAGAATAATTTTTTTTGCCCTCTTGATGGTTACAATTTTGTTCTTTTGTGTAGTTGATCACAATTGCAGGCCAAGGTAATATGGCAAATATGTATCCAGCTAATAAATTATTTCTTTCAGGTGTACAGAAACTTGACAGAGATTCCTCCTGAAGGTACTGACTATTATAGATACATGGTTGAAGGAAAGTGTATTTACGAAGAAGCTCTAAAATCTTTACCTAGTCCAGAACCTCCAGACGAGTATAAAGGTATGGATTAGATACTTTACTTTCTTTCTGTAGAACCATTGTAATTGCGTAAAAGCACTGCAGTAAAAAATTTGGTGATGTGTTAAGTAATTAAATGATTTGGGTGTACACAGCTTTTGTATTACTATTCTTTAAAAGTGTGTTGGTGGCGAAAAGGGTAGGTGACAGATAATTTTTTATAATATGCTTTCCTGAATTATTTATTAAACTATTTTGTATTTAATTATCTGCAACCATCCCATAAATTTCAATGAATAAACTAATTTTATGCTGTTTAGCTATCTTATACCAGTTCATTCAATTAAAACCTATCGGAATATTTGGTGGGATAATTTATTAACTGTTTTGAACATGCGACTGTGTATGTGCATGCATACGTAGTACTGTATCTGATGTGAAAATTAATTCTTATGTCACTAATGAGGAAATATATTGTGTAATAGAGTGGGCCGAAAAAATATTTAATTTTTTTTTGCAATTGCTATATCCCTAAAAAGTTGCCTTTTGCCTAGCTAAATAATACGCAACAAAAAAAAAGCTCATATAAAAAAATATCTTCCGTTCGCGCATTGCACTCAAAGTTTTGAAAAATGATGAAATTTCTATATATTTTGTGAGTTTTTTTTATAATTATATAACATACTACTTTTGCAACGCTATAGGTCTTATTNGGGGGGGGGGGGGAACCTGGAATATCAAAATGTTTATTGTTCGCGCAAAGAGCTCAAAAAACACATATTTTCCAGAAAATGCCGATAATTCGTGATTTTTTAAAAGAAATCTTTATAAACTGTAAACCTATTTTTATTTACATTTTTTTTCTAGTCAACAGAAGTTACTTTGAACTCAGATTTGTGAAAAAATTTGGGCATATTAGATCTTGATAAGAGGGTCGTTCGGATGAGGCAGTCTCTTGCGTCAGCGCCACACACTTTTTCAGATGCTTCTGTCACATGTTTGACACAATGTTCAACGGCCTGGGTGTGGCAAGGCAAGCTTTGAAAATCCAGCTGCAGCGGTGTGCCAGACTGTATTAAATTTTTTATGTCCTCATCGCTGATGTTCCTTAACAGTGGAGGAGCAGAGATTTTGCAACTAGACCACTGAATCATGTCGACGTAGTCTGTTGCTTTGAAGTCGAGTGGAGGACAGATGACGCTACCGCAGCTCCGAGACTCCATAGGGATCACTGACTAATACTGTTGTTTTTAGTTTGATCCTCATCTGCCATGGTTTTCTTGATTGGTGCCGTACCGGAGGCTTGAATAGATCAGTGTCATTATCAATATTTGATGAGATGTAAGAATGTCCACTTTTATCTGTTTCTGTAATCTCCACTTGTTGCGTTTCACTGAATGAACTTTGATTAGGCTGAGGCTGTTTGCTCCTAGTTTTTTTTGTCAATCCTTTTTGCTGATTTACTTGTTGTGTTTAAGTCCAACTATCCAATCTTTCCCAGTCCATACTTTCTTTGCAGGAAAATAAAACATAACTCAATTACAGGAATTCTGTTCGCCTTATCACAATGACAATTGATAGAAATCGTGCACTCACACAAGTCAGGAATTTTTTTGCAAGTGCAGTCTATGATAATAGCACATTTACATGCTGCTACATCGAAGAGCAGAATAGATTCCTGTTTGAATTAGTCAAATTTTTTTTAATGCAGCTTTCTTTATGTTGCGGTGGTACGACTTTCTATCTTGTACTACCTGTCATGGTACTTATTAATCAGCTGTACTATCCTATACTCGGACACCACAGGAATGGAAGCTTTATTATACAAATATCTAATCTTACTTGCCACTGTTCCAGCCACTTCATGAAAACTCACATTTTTGTTGTTGGAGCGTTGCGCCATCTCATATTGTTTTTGGAAGCAGCGCATTAAGACATCTTTGTAATTAGGAAACTTGTTCGGCAAAAAATCTCTTGGATTACCGAATATTGGGCATTCAAAATCTTTTCTTCTTGTAGTTATTTTCTTAGACACAGCCATTTTTAACAAGCAGGTGAAGGTGAAAACAAAGTCAACATAACACACTTTTTGAGTAATTCACTGTCACATTAACAACTGCTGGCGATTGACTGAGAAACAAAGGAACCTGGGTAAATAACGAGGAAGATTTCAGAGCAGGTGGCAACGAGATTGGGTCACGGAAAGGATCGGAAATACACGACGCGGTCCAAGGTCGAATCGCTCATGTTGCATTTAACTCTCTGTACTTCTATCTCCCGTCTACCATCTATTCTACAAAATTTGTAATGGAATACTTACCATTTATAATAGTTTGTTTATTACTTATAAATGAAAAAGTAATTAATTTTTTTTAAATTAAGAAATATCGCCATTTTATGGAAAATGTGTTTTTTGAGATTTGCACGAACAATAAACATTTTGAAATTCCAGGTTTGGATTTTTTTTTTTTTTTTTTTTTTTTTTTTTTTTTTTGCATTTTTCTAACCCTAAGCTTTACTTAGAATAGGACCTATAATGTTGCGAAAGTAGTATGTTATATAATTATTTAAAAAAATGACCAAATATATTGAAATTTTGTCATTTTTGAAAACTTTGAGTGCGATGCGCAAACAAAAGATAGTTTTTGATTTCATTTTTTTTTTTTTTGCGTTTTGTTTATAGGCAAAAGGCAACTTTTTAGGAGTACAGCAAACAAAAAAAAAGTTTTCTCGACCCACTCTATTGTGTAACATGATTGTCATGTATAACTTTGTTTTACTCATGTTCTAGACTGCCCAGCTCTGCAAGAGCAGCTCATACATAAAACATTTCTAGACGAGCTGGTTTTCTGGACTGTGAAGTTCGAGTTTCCTCAGAAAATGGTCTGTCTACTGCTGAACATGCTTCCAGATCCTGACTACAAGGTAATTTAGATTTAAAAGTTTTAATAAGAATTAAGTATAAATTTTGGTGTTTTTCATTTATTTTCCTGGAAACATGGGTCCATAAATTACGATGCATGCACATGTACACACACACAGTGTAACTTCACTTAAAAAAACTTGAAGGGACCAAAAATGTTGCTTGACAGAAATTTTTAGCAATGTGTATACATATGACATTTACGGCTACACCACTTGTCATTAGTGTATAAAGTACTTTATTTGAATATAAGGGACAATATTACATGATAAACTTTTGTTTTAGTTTAATTTTTAATAATATAATTTTAAATTTTTATTAATTATGTTATACTATGAGCCAGTTCCTCATGGACATTGAGTGCACTGATAACGTCATTACTTCTTGGTTGTTTTATTCTGACTATGATTTTTTTAAATGATTTATCCTCAACAGATAATAAAATATTTGTATTAAAAAGCAACATAACCCATATGACATCACAACATTTTATTTCACTCAGTTTTTATCAATTTTTACAGCTTACCGAAGCAGTATGGTGCACACTTGTGCTGCATAATTTATTTGCATTCAAAAACAATGTAACCTTTGTTCCATTAATAAACAAACATCCTCACACAAACTATAAATGACTTACATGAGAAAGTGATCTCGCTACAGTACAAGAGAAAGACACTTCATAGTTCCTACACCTACAGTGTTACAAGCGCTTCATGTTTCGAGGTGCCATTTTGTGTGACAATTGCCATGGTTTCATCATCTCAAGTACAGTGAAACCTCTATTCGTTTTTCATGGGACCTACTGAAAAAAATTTAGCATACGGGAAAACTCAACATGTGGACCACTCTCCTCAAAAAGTAAAACCTAACCTCAAAAAAAAATTTATTTTCATCCTTGGGTATACTGAGTTGATTGCCTGTAATGAACAGTGGGCATATCTTAAATACTGGATGAAAAAACATATCTCAATCATTCAATATAAGTATTGTATTATAAAATATTGAAATGCACTTAATTTCGAAAATCCTCCGAAAGTTTACATAAAATTCACTAAATTTCTGCCAAATGTAAAAAAAGTAGCAAAAATCAAACAAAATTTATTAAAAACCATGATTTAAAATAGAAACATGCTAAAAATTGTTAAAATTTAAGTACAGTAATAAGGTACGTAGTTTCATCATAATAATGCTGTATTTTATATTTTTTTACTCTTCGTTGGAGGCAAATTTAACAGTTTATCTATACAGTTAAAAATGTGGTTTGGTGATTATGTTCTTACACCATATCAGTTTAGTAAAAGGTGATGTAACCACAGAGTGGGATGTGGTGTTTGTGTCTGTGCAGGAAGCACTGACACAGGCCTTTGTACTGCACTACAGCCGCATCTCAATGATGCTGGAGCGGTCACAGGACCCGGACACACTTTCCAACAGAGTGGTCCATGTAAGTGTGCAGTTATTCTCCAATGAGAGCCTCGCGTTTCGTATGGCAGTCAACTACAACTTGCTGCATGTCATGGTCATCAGCCTCAAGTACATGATGAGCAAGATCCTCATTCAGAACACCCTGCACGGTCAGTAGCCAGCTACTTTTTCATTTCACTGTCTTAACTAGTACTTAGCAATTAGAAAGTAAGTTTACACACAGTAAAAATTGTCTTAAATAGTGTAGCATTTTAAGTTGATAGATAAATTCTTCAAAGTTTGGAGCATTATAGAGTAATCATTAATGTTGAACCATGTGGGTTCCAGCATTTCTTACATGTTTGGCTTGCATTTGAGAGGTTGTCATTTACCATTATTAAATTGCACAAATCTTTACCATCCTTCTCTACTTTGCATTTGTAATAACTAGTACTAATCTACTCCGTCTTGAACTGACGATCCTTATTTCGTAGTAACGTGTACTAACATTTGATGGCTTGTGCCATTTTGCATTGTCGTAAACAGTATTTACTGTCACTCCTGCTTCACTCCATTGCTGAAGCGAAACAACTGTGTCTGTATCCAGTCAGTTTTTACAAAACTTTTGTTGTGTCTATATATTTACGTGACTCTGCTTACTATTTCCTCCTCTATTTTGCTTCTTTGAGCTTCCCACACCTTGCTTCTCTTTACAAGATTTTAAGCCTTCTCCACAAGCCATAAGGGCCATCACAAAATTTTTACCATATTTATATCTTTCCTCAATTAATTGCTACACTGCAAGTATAGGACCTGCCATAAACCTCCCCTGTCTGACTCTGTGCTCTTCATCTCTCTCCACCTTGCTTCCATCCTTTTTTAGTCTCTTTTTCCAATATCTTTTCATAGATCTTTACATTGTGGCACATCAATGTAATCCCCCTATAATTAGTGTTAAGTCATTTATACTTGCTTAGGTTAGTGTAAGTTAATGCATTTAGTGAAGATTTGGGCAAAATAGATTGGTGCATGTTATTACTGTAATTTTATGTTGTGACGCTTGATGTCGGGTGACTGAGGACGACGTCATGGTAGAGAAAGGTTTTGTGTGTCATTCAGAGACACTGGCGATATGACTGGGCTGTCTCTATTGGCTGCTCGATGGACCCCACCCAGCCAGTATATAAGCTACGGTGTGTGACTTGACGGCGCGGCACAAAGTCTGCTATGGGCTTAACTGTCCTTCGTTTCTTTACTTACTTGGTTGCGTGATGCACATGATGTTGGGCTTCTCATGCCCCTCGTCATGGTTTTTCTTGTACCAAGCTTTCAAGGGAACTTGAGGCCGTCCTTCATCCTTTTGGCTTTGTGGCGTGTGCTCGGGTTGCATATACCCCTGCGTGATCCGATCAAAGGACACTGCTAGGCTAGGAGTTTGACTTGGACGGTACATCTAGTATGGAGCAAAAGGGCAAAAGCTGGCTTGATCCCGACACTCTGTATGTGTAGGGACTGTGAAAGCACGGTCTATCGATCCTTTTGGCTTGAGGAGTTTTCAGCAAGAGGTGTCAGAAAAGTTACCACAGCCACTGGTTTACCTGTATTGGGCGTTGCCCGGGGTAGCTCCTGATTCGGCCGCTGTTGCTGCTGGAGCCGGCCGGAACTCGTGCCCAGTCCTTGGGCTTTGGATTTGGTTACCTCATGTGCATGACTGGGTCACCTGCGATGAGAGGGCGTAATCCCTCTTCCCCACCGATTGGACTGTCGTAGTGCGGGATGGCCAGCTGGCTAAGAGCGCTACATAAAAATATAAACGTACGTTGGCCGAGAGGCCGTGTATTTGCATCTAGTATGTGGGTGGTGTGGTGCTGATGGTAGTCCGCGGAGGGCTGCTGGTCCTGTGGTGCTGTGGAACCACGGATTCGCTATACCCAGTGGAACGACTTGGTGCGGCTCGCGGGCGGTCTTGTAGGGAGGCTGAAATAGGGAGTGTAAGGGTGACTGGTAGGTGAGTCCTCGCCAGTTGTTGGGCGTCTTGAGATCATTCCCGGGGGGTTAAGCTGTAGAGGGCAGTAGGGGCTGTGTTACAGCTCACGTTGGATTCGGAGGTAGTAGCTGTCTTCCTAGCTTGCCACTTCGCACCACTTTCATGGGTGTATGGCATAGAGGTAGGAACTAAGGTCTGCCACGCTAAGGAAGAGCAGGTGATAAAGATCCTAGCTAGGTGTAAAACCAGCCGGGGTTGAGCCACCCACAGTCGTACCCAATTACTTCAACCGGTGAAAGTTAAGCATGGTGGTTTGAGCGGTGGGTTTACCCTAGATGTCCTACAGCAATGTGGGTGTGATCCAAAAGTGGCCAGACCTTCAGAACCAGTCTATCACTCCTTCCGGCGACAGTTCAGCACAGTGGATGGAGTGAATTGGCTGGGCTGGTTAACTAGCCGCCTTGTGGATTGAGTTCCTAGTGGTTGGGGCTCAACCATACTGTACATAAGGTGCACAGTATGGGTGGCCGTCTAATGGGTGTGTTCGCGATGTACGTGCGCCCGGTTGAGGGAGCCCACAGTCCTACTCTAGGTTCAGCAATTGGGTTGTAATGACGCAGTCTCCTGCTTTCTCATGGTGGGCGGACGTCTACGGGGGATACAAGTCACATTCACTCTAGAATCAGTACTCGGATGTTCAATAGAAAACATGTTTATTCCTGTGAGGAAATAGTCATGGTGGCTCATACTAACCCCTAACTAACAAGGAATATAACGGAAGTAGATTATGATAAACTAGGTGAAGGGGATCTGGATCTAAACTAGACAGGAACAAATGCGGCTAGGAAGCTATGATACTAACTGACCCTAACTAACTCTATGCCGTTGTCCAGACGGGACTCGGGTGGCACTACCAGCAGGGTAGTGGCTGTTCAAAGGGTGAAGACTTCTTCGGGGGTTACTGGTGAAAGTCTTGAAGATGTCAATGTCTGCAGAGAGCTCCAGCACACGAGGTGGTGGAGCGAGCTGCGGAGAGAACTGCCGTTCTGCAGCTGTGCATGGAAATATATTTCACCTGCCCATGGGCTCTGTGGTGTGGGGGTGAGCTCTTCCTCCATGGATGAAGCTGCGCTGTCTGGTGCCATCTCTCGGTCCGTGGCGAAAGCAGGCATTTCTGTCATGTGGGGTTGTATCGGTGGCGTGAGCTTAGGCACTTAGCTGGGCCACTTGGCTGGCTTATATCACATGTGGCGTGATGTCTGACATAAAAGTGAACCAAACTTTGCTGGTGTGTCCGTGGGTTCCCTGGTAGAAAAAAATTTTTGGTGGGAGTGATGTACTGCCACTCGCAAGAAAGTAAGGTTGCCTTCTGTAGCGCTCCTCTTCTGTGCTCTCGGTGTGGTGTAGTGCTCTCTCTCTCTAGCATGCCGACTGTCTGGGCGAGCGATGGGCTAATGGGTTCTACCTCCGGGGGAGGGTATCTTCTGCCAAGTGCTAATGGGTTCTACCTCCGGGGGAGGGTATCTGTCATATGGTAATGGCCTGGTGTACCGTGAATGCTCGCATCCCTTTGTTTGTTACGTAATCAGCATGCCACTTGCACAAGTCAGCTGAGGACTGTGTTTATGTACAATAATCATTTAACAGATTTCACCTGGAAGAAAGCCAATTAACAGGCGGGCATTGATAAAAATAATCTAACACTAGTGTATATACAAGTCCTACTCGTGAGGGGTGCGTCACTTATGCTGGCTTACCTGCCGTAGCGTTGAAGGCATTTTAAAGTGGATCTGCTCTGTAACCTCCTACTGGTCGCATGGCAGGTAATTTCTTTACATGTGACAAAGCTCTAGTGGGGCCAGCTCTAGGCCTTCCGTTACCTAGGCTGGTCTGTATCTACCTAATATTTACAACACTAATACCCTTATAATGACTAATAATGCTAACCAATTGATGTATGGACCACCTACAGAAAATAAGACATACAGTAGAACCTGCTTATAAGGTTCCGTGTAAAAGGTTTTCCTGCCTATAATGCAGGATTTTCCCAGCCCTGAATGTTTATCCATAAGAACAATAACAAACATTCCTGGAAATAATGTTTTCCTTTTCCCACGAATAATGCAAGAAAGCACACTGGGAAAGGAAAACGCCAATGGAAAAGATGCTCAACTTGCATTGCCTTTCAAACAAAGTTTGTAGTTTTTATCCCAAGCTCCACCCTGCTGAGATAATCTACCAGCTTGACATTGACGAGGGTCAGTCGGCCTGCAAAGGGGAGGAGTGAATGTTTTTACAGCCGCCTGGGGCAGGTAGGCATTTCTGGAGCTGCAGCTGTGGTTGTGTGAAAGGTGCCTCCCCCACCTCATCCCTCCCCCGGTGGTAGGCTCCCCTCCCCATACCGCGCAAGCCTGATACTGGCGGTGGCCCGTGACGTGTTCCACTTAGATGTCACGGCCTGCTTTCCCTGTCTCTTCTCTTCCCCCCCCCCCCCCGCATTTTGTTAGCCTAACAAGACGTCATGTCTGACACACACCAGTGGAAGGCAATAGGAGGGTGACAGACCATAACATAACACAAATACAGTGTGGATTTTCTGTCTCGAAAAATTAATGTTTCTGTGCCTTTCTAATTTTGACATGTGTAACAATGTCATAAATTATCACGAGCCCGGCAGGGGGGGAGGGGGGAGTCGGGCAGCTGTATGTACCACACCACAGCTGATAGTCTTTTTGGAAGAACTTCACACTTTCTTTGTTAGCAGTGAAAGTGGCTCAACTCTCTTGCTCTGAGGCCCTAATACCACCACCATCCAGCAAGTTTACTATCTAGCCTGACATTGACAAGGGTCCTTGAAGGAGGAAAGGGAAGAGGTCAAATGTTGATAGGCATCCATTGACATCACTGTGCGGTGGTGGTGCCAAAAGGGACTGGATATATGGAGTATGATAGTTTTTAAAAAGTTTGTAGGTATCCAAATGTATAATGATTACTTTCTTACAGATTTTGATATTTCAGTTTTTCAGCAGTACAAGATTAGGATATGTTTTATTCCTATGCTCAGTGTCTAGTAGGCATACATTTTTTTGGCAGTAACAGTACAAACGAGTTGAATATACTTGAAAACTGTAGCCTACTATATATATTTTTTAATCCTTCAGCTTTGATTGCTCTTCGAAATTCCTCGCATGATGCAAGCTTCGCTTCGACTTCACATTTAAAAAACGATCTTCGCACATGCCCAGTTAATATTTATGTAGTGAAAATTAATTCATCCTTGAAACAGTTTTAGTGAAAAATTAAAATGAGTGCCTCTAAGAAAAGACAAACATTTTCATTAGCTGAAAAGTTAATCTTAATCAAGCACGTGGACAGTAATCCCGGTAGAACACGTACAGCAATTCCTCTGAATTTGGAAATCCCAGTGACTACTCTGAACCGAATCATTGATGCAACCAGGAGACAAACTTCCATGAAAGATTTTATGTTATGTATTTTGCTTGTAGACAATTTTGTGTGCTTTGGTACCAGGAGACAAACTGCCACGAACAATTGTGCGTGTTTTTCGTGTACAATAATCTTTTACTCGTATACTAATTTTATGATTTCGCAACCAGGAGATAAAATTTCTTAAAAGATTATGTATTTAAAAGAAACCTTTGTTTTGTTCATTATGTAGAGTTGTGTGTTTATTACGGTGCATAATTTTATTTCTTTTGGTGTCCAAATTCTTGAATTTTTGTGTTTCCCTCTTATAGTGTTTTCCTGCTTATAGTGTCACTTTCTTGTGGACCCCTCAAGAACCTTATAAGAGGGTTCCACTGTATTACCCTCAAAGACACACAGTAGCATTTCAAAGTATATACAACAATTTCAAATTTTTTGCTTTCGTTAGGGAGTCATTGAATAAACAGGCGTTCGTCTGGATTCATTCTTCACCTATGAGGAAATCCGTGCTTCACTAAGATAATCTTGTGTTTCACTGTTACCAACTAGGATGTCTATTGCATCGTGGCTCATATGCACTGTCACTAGATGCTTGCACTGTTTTGAATGGTTATTTGATGTAGCGTTGTGTTAATAAGTTTCTACTTTATTATACTCTGTTGCACTATAGAGTCTGTCCCTCATTGGCGCTTACTGGCTTTGACTAACATCACTGTTACTGATAATAGCTGTTTTAATACGGACGTTTATAAACCATCTCTGTTGAGTATTTGACAACTCATGTTCTCCTGTTACTGGCTGTCTCTGCTTGGAGCCTTGGATTTGCCTGGATGACCTCGCTTCCTAAAGGCAGCGTACTGGGGGTATGGCCATGTGAACTTGGAAGTGGTTCGCCATGGTGTGTCAGGGTAACATTCCGGCTGAGAGGCGCTGCGGCAGGCGGGAAGGCAAATCTCTTGTGGGCTGACTGCTGGTCTCTTGGTTCGCGTCCCCGGTAGTAGCCAGCTTGAGGCCACCAGGCACCAGGGGACGATCAGGTGTCTTCTCCTCCTGAAGGGGCGACGGTGGGGTAGACGTCAGGGGCAGGGATTCTTCTATTTCCCTGCCTCCTCGGCTCTGCTGGGTTCATACTCCTGTATGGAAGGTAACACGGTGGTCTCAGTGCCACCCGACATGACCCGGTGGATGACCAGGCCATCCTGGGTGGACGTGGCCTGGGTTGCCGTCTGAGGCAGGGGCTCTTCGGTCAGCTCTACTGAGCTCATCCTTCTCCTGGATGGGACTGGATTGCTGAGGTCGCCGGCGGGACTCCCTGTCTAAGGTCCTTCGCCACGACAGTTCAGACCCGGTAGCTGTCATATGGACCCGTCTGTTGGAGTTGAGGGTAATGTCTGGATGGTCATTGCTCGTAAAGGTGCTAGTCGTTCGACCCTGGTCTGGTTAGTCACTCCTCTGGTCAGTGTCCAATCGAAGTTCTGGCTCTTTTCTTCTCCCTCTGATTCCGGTGCTTCGGCTTCGCAGTCTTGGGTTCCGGCGGGGCAAGGGCAAATGTGCCCTCTTGTTGCTTTGCGGATTTATCCCCTGGCATCCTATGCCCAGCACACATTGTCTTTATGTCCCACAATCGTGTAGGGCCCTTCCAACTTTTCAGTGAGACCCGCCCTGAATTGACCTTTGGCCTTACCAAGTAGGTGGCTGCGGAGTACAGTCTCGCCCATTTGGAAACTTCTTACCCAATGCTGGGTTGCGGGTACTTGTGGACTATGTAATGGTCTTGGGCGGCGTGTGCCCTCGTGGTCCGGGCCGTGGCTGCCAACCTGACATCTTCCGGTAGCAGCATCTCTGTGGGAGCCTGTTCCCACTGCCAGTCACCTGGGCGGTGGAGATTTCCCAACTGCCAGTCACCTGGGCAGTGGAGATTTCTTCCCAGGAAGAACTGGCTGGGGCTGATATTTACTGTCTCATTGCTTCTTCTCCTGAGGGTGAAGAGAAATGTTGTGCAGATGCTTATCCCAGTGACTGTGATCTTCGCCCGCACTGAGGCGGAGGTTCTTCATCAGCTCCTGGTTTCTCCGCTCAGTGGGGTTAGCTTGGGGGTGGTATGGGAAGGTAGTCCACCTCTCTACCCCCCCATGCATTGCAGGCCGTTTGCTACTTGTGGCTGGTAAATTGAGTACCATTATCAGTCAGTATGGCCTGTGGGTACCCCCAGTGGGGGAAAATTTCATTTTCATATTTTCTGATAATGTTTTGTGTCATTTGGCTGGGTAGAGGAAATGCTTCCACCCAGTGGGAAAACTGGTATGTGACTACCAACAGGTATCTGTTTCTTTTCGAACTTCTGGGGTACGGCCCCATTAAAATGGCCACCAAGTGGGTCCAGGCGGTATGAAGCAGATGAGTTTTCCTGAAGGTTGGGGCACGGGGAAGGCTTTGCCACGACAGCACACCTCACAGTTGTTGACGTACTGTCGCACATCCCGGCTTATCCCGTCCCATGTGTACTGTTCTCCTATGTCCCGAAGCGTTTCCTTAATGTCGGAATGACCACCTTGTGGTTGGTCATGGTGGTGGCACAAGTCCGCCTTCAGGTTTCATGGTATCCAGATCTTCCACGGGACCCCCAGGTTGTCCCCTTCGAGACCAGACGACGTTTCAAAGTTCAAATTGCTCGGGTTGGTTCTGGAGGAGACGTTGGGGGTCCGGGTCTTTCTTTTTGTAGCTGATTTGATACCGGCTGAGTTGTAGCTGGAGGAGCCGGATGTGTTCCTCGGGACTTCTCATAGAGGCAGGAGGGGTTATTCTCTCCCATTCTTCATCTTCTTTCGCCCCCCGTCGAGGTCTGGCTGGCGTGAATAGGCATATGGCAAAAAATTTGACTTGCTCGGGCAGTGCTACACCACAAAGTCATACTCTGTTGGGAACATTTCCCATCTTCCTAACTTGGCCTTGGTGTTTCTTGACTCGCAGGGCCATTTGAGGGTCTTGCTGTTTGTGCAGAGTATAAATTGCTTCCTCTCTAGGTGATATTGGTACTTCCTCACTGCCCAGATCATTGCGAGGCACTCTTACTCGTTAATATGATATCTCTGTTCGTGGCGTTCAACCGGGTGCTGGCATATGCGATGACCTGGGTCGTCCGGCGGGGTCCGCCTGGTATAGGACCGCCCCCAGCCCGTTCTGGCAGGTGTCTGTTTGTAATATGAGGGGGCTCTCCCCTTGGGGTCTGTGGAGTTTTCCCAGGTGTTGGAAGCTTCTCTTCAGGGTGCAAAATGTGTTGCGGTGTTCTTCCCCCCACCACCAACGTATTTCTTTCTCTAGTAGGGGGTTGAGGGGTGCCATTTGTCTGGCAATATCTGGTATGGAGTCTCGCAACCAGTTGCACTGGCCCAAGAAGCGACGTAGTTGTTTCTTATTAGTGGGTTATTCTGCCTCCTCTATAGCGTG
>NQII01002475.1:148051-206384 GCA_002778355.1 Clitarchus hookeri | reverse complement strand
CGTCATGTCTGACCCAAAGGAAAATTAACTTGGCTGACGTGTCCATGGGTTCCCGCACGTCTATGGGCATGCTGGTAGGCTCTGGTAGCAAGTCATTTAGGATTCAAAATCTGCCTGGAGTGACGTGATGACGTGAAGATGAGGCAGGCGAAGTTGTGTTTAAATAAATGTCAGTACGCGTTACGCATCAATAGGCTCAAATAAGTACATAATAGGTTAGTTTGTGTTGAAAATGATTTTTGTTGGTGTTAAGTGAGAACTTGCCTTGCCAAGCAATTTTTTTTCCTGTAACCCAAAATTATTTGTAATAATTGAATCACCTGTCATTAGCTGTCACAAGTGGAAATTTGTTCTGTCTGGTGTAGACTATTACGGTCTTCAACGTGTTAATATTTTTTTTAAGTACCATAGTTTTCCTAATACCTTTGTATATTTTATACATTTTTTTAAAATTAGGGATGCAACTTTTATATGAATGAGTTAGATACTTCACAAAAAATACATAATCAGTGTATTTCAATGTAAAACTAATTATGTTCCTACTCAGCACTCAACATTCATCCCTGGTAAACACTGTAGCTTGTCTAATTGTTGGTTTTTGCAAATGTCTAAAAACACAGAGTGAACTGCCTAGTAACAAGCACAGCATTGATTATGCACTCACCTACATCTATTTGGCAGTTTATAGTACAGTCAGGCCTTACTGCTTCCTCCCCTTATATACTTGGTGAGAAGGGAGGTGATTGCCTAACAATTAGAGCAGCATTCTCACATTTTCCCTTCTCTGGATCAGCGGGTGGGAGGTGAATAATGGTTAATTTGGGCACACTTGGCTGTAGCTCATCATGGCCAAGCGCAATATTGCTTCCTTTCCTTACATGCGTGACAAGAGGACTGTGCATCATAACGTCCTCCGTCAAATGCATATAGAATAGTACCAGACACAGAAACCTTTTTCGGCAAAAACTGATACAGCATCTCCTATGGTTCAATATGTTGAACTGTTTATTTACGTACAGATTTGTATATTTAACGAAATATGTCCTGAAAACAGGTAAAAATTGATTTGTTTTAAATGATGTAAAGAAAAGATAACAGTTACAGCAAGGATGGTGGAATGTGTGCAATAACAGACATGTACAGAACTGTGTCAAATTATTTTATGTAAATCCTTTTGGCAAAAGAATGTGATTATTACTTGATATTAGACAGTTTTGTTATTTAGTATTGATGTATGCAGGATGTGTGAGTACTCAAAATTTAGTACAAACTAGAGTTCTGTAAATTCTCATCTTGAGATTGTATTATTTTCTAAAGCTTTTGCAAGTTTGGAGAATAATAGTAATCAGTTATGCTATGCTGGGATGTCAAGAATATATGACTGTCTGTTATTATTAATAACATTTATTGCCAGAAACTTAACCTACAAAGTCATATTGCAATTTCTAGGTTATCCATATCTGCAGTCATGTCAGTGTTGAGTAATGTTTACACTGTATTGTCCAGTGGTTTTAGAATTTATTAACACTCCAAATGAAATAGTAATAGCATTTCCAAGCAATATCACTAAATGAAGTTGCAAACAATCTTCTATTAGCTACTAAGACTACAGGGATTCGCTGTTCTAGAAGTAACACATTTTATTTTAAAAATTGACTCATCGTTAAAAATATTTATATTTATTTCCTATATGAGAACTATGCATAAATCCAAATCTCCATTGTCACAATCTTTTGCAGATACGTATATAGTTCAACACCTGTTCCATTTTATTTTCACTTGTTAACAAGGTTATGCCAACTGCTTGAAATTCGGCAATTAACCATGTTCATATAAAAAATTTTCAGGTTTAAATGATAAATCAAATTTATATATCTTCAGTTTTAGTAATGAAATCATAGAGAATGAAATTCTTAACATGATGATGATTACCTAGTGCAGGATGTGCAGAGTGAAAGGATAGGGTTTTACATGTAAAATGATTTTAGGAGTGTCTTGGCCACCTTCCACAATATCACTTTCAAACAAAAAGTAATTTGTCAATCTTTGCCTGGGCCACGTTTTTATAAAAAGTTTATCTGTAAAAGTTTTAATGCCCTGAAAATTGTGGGTAAATTTTTTTTTTTAAGATATATAGACTCAACAAAAACACTAACTCTTATTAATGTACTACCACTTGCTCTTGTGTAGCATAGNGGGGGGGGGGGGTCAGTAGCCTCCATAGGGTCCCATTTGCACCCAAATAGTGCATGACTTTACAGCTAAAGGATGGGTGGAAAGACTTGTGGAGGGAAGAAGCACTTCAATTGTCCTTGGCTACTTTCAGCTGTAAGTCATAACTGCCCAAAAACTCGTCCCCTCGTTGTGTTTTTTTGGTTGGGGTATCTAACAGAGAAACACAGATCGCTCTCCACCGAATTCGCTGGGAAGGGGTTTGGCATATGGTGTGGTCAACAAGTTCTGCCACAGCTGGGAGTGCCAAAAAAGTGCTGCAACTTGTAACCTGTACATTTTTTTAAACCTTTTTCAGCCCTGAAATGGTGCAACTAAGTATCAGGCAATTATGCAGTAAAGTACTGTAATCTGAAATGTTAAACAGTTAACAGTCCAAGCACTCGCAGTACTTGCAGATATAGTCAGTTCACGACTGGAAGAAACTTTTTAAAATCAACCTTTGAAAAAACACCCTAGCCGTTAGCTACATGCATATAACTTTACAAACAGCGGCGAGCGCGGGTACAGTTATGCCGTTAGGTTGCCAGCACAAAGAGAGGAAATAGTTCCAAAGTTTTAACGTAATTGTTAATTTATCGCTTACAAATGGGTGTCGAAAAGAATTGTATCTTATTATGCCAATTATTAATGACGTGATGCTAACATATTTAGATTTCAACGTTTCTTGCATAGTCACATGATTACGCTCAAGGTTAAAGTAACGCGGCCATTTGTTTACTAACCTTCGTAGTCCTTGTGTTGTTGACACACGTGCCAGAGAATTTGTGCGATTATCTCGTTTAACCTATAATAATTCATTTATTTGTCTTGTTTTACTAATATCCGCTCTTTATTATTTGGTTTTTAATAACGTATGATTTTAATTTGTGCTCACTTTCAGTTCTAATTTCTTTTGTTTATATGTGTTTCGTGTACGTGTCTTTCCTTTGCCACTTTATTCTAACGTTGCAGTATTTGCACATAAGAATTGTTTTCACATTGTCGAAGACGTAGAATCCTTCACTCGCAAACTCTGCCGTCCTGTCGAAAACCGTCACAACCATTTTTTAATAACGTTTTACAATTGCGCGAAACATCCGACTCAACCACCACGCCATTTTAACGTCTGTAGCAATTTCGATCAATACTGATGATCTTGCCTTCGATGTACGGGAATTTATCGAAAGTCACTAACAATCGATTGTAAATAGACAACTACTATCGATTCATCAAAATACTCGCATTTTGGGTTTATAGAATGAAACGTTTTTTCGCTGGCATCGCATATTCTTTTGTGTGAAATTCTCAAGATTAAAAATTTTACGCTTGTGGAATATCCTTTAATAATATATACATTACATGACTTTTATAATGGGTACGTGCATGTACGAACACATGTACACACACAGTGGAATGTAAACATTGCATGTAAACATTGCCATGTGACTGTCACATGGCAATGTTTGTTTACCTTTGGCGGAAGGATACGAAATGGGCTAGAAAGTAAATCTTTAGCAGGGCTTCAAGAAAGTCTCTTCCAGTCGCGAACCGACTATAGCTGCGCATTTAATTTGTCTGAATACCCATGTTCATGTGGTTGAAGCAACTATTCAAAGCTGTTACTTTTGGTGGCATATTGCAATGTGGCAGGTGATGTGGTATTACCAATACACCAGTTGCATTTTACTATAGTTTGCTCCCTCTGATCTTGTAGGTCAGTAATAATAAGAACCAACTGCCAGACTGGACCACAGCTAGCCAGCAACATCATCTGAGAAAGTTTGTCCCACCAGTAAAATATCATGATTGTGCACTGCATCAACTAGCGAGTACTTGTACTCGTGTCTTTTTAACTTTTAATATTATTGTTAATAATAATCTAGCAGCTATTTATTATTTAGTTTACATGTTTAGGTATATTGAGAAATTCAATTTAGGACAGGTTAGTTCAGTTTTGGGATATGTCGGTTGAGGGATGTAAAAAATTATCAGCTTACATCCATTTCCACCACATAAACAAACCTAACCACTAAACTTCATTAACATGTGTGTTAGTAATTTTAATTTAGTTTGGGTCAGGTTTGATAGGTTAATTTTCAGTTGCACTTTCTTCATAATGACACTTTTTTGCATGCAGTTGCAGCTTCTTTAACAGTTAAGCTTTGGCCACACTGAGTTGAGTTTGTTAGCATTACTCTTTCACTTGCTCTCATTTTTGTGAATACTAACTAGCGCCTGTAATAATGGTCCAAAGCAGAAAAGTGCTGCTAGTGCAAATTATTTAAAGTTTCTCAGTAAAATCGTGGCAACTTATTCCCATTTTCACTGGTAGAAATTAATTTAACAGAAAATCTACTATGGTGTGTTATTTAAGGTTATATTGTGTTTGGTTAAGATGTGTGGGATAAAAATTAATCTCTATGTATGCCCATATTTGTGTTAACTAGAACAATCTCAACCCAAACAAACACACTGTAATATAACCTGCTCTACACCAAATTAAATTAACTCTTTTATCATTCTTTGTATTATAATTAGTATCACACACTAAGTGTGTGTCCTAACTGATCTTGTAGTTGTTTTATAAACTGTTGTGATTTTATTATTTATACAAGTAAACACAGAACACAGTGCTTAAACTTAATCACATAAAATTAATGCCATAGGCTGACACATTGACTGGCAACAATGCTACACCGTAAATGTTCATCTTTGTGTTAGGCATAATTCAGCTCGTTAAGTTTAGTTCTTAAAATCAGAAGCAGGTGGAGGTTTCAAAGTCCAGTGTCTCTTGGCTAAAAAGGAGAAAGTATTGAAATTTATCTATCCGTTGTTTGGAAGGGTAAGTGTGTGCTAATTTGTGATTTCAGGTTACAATGTTATACATTACCCAAGTCACAGATGCTGATAGTAAATTTGTACATATTAAAAATAGGTTTGTGGACAAATTGATAGCAACTTTTAAATCAGGAACATGTTAAAAGAAGAATTATTATATTGTTATGCATCTACTGCCGCAAGGGGCGCTGGCACTATGCACGGACTCGGCTCTGTGAGGGGTGACCCACCTCGACCCTCTCCTCACCCTAGGCAGACCTGTTCGCGGTCCTGTCGCTGGGTGGCCGGGAATGATTGACAGCTGATCTGGCTGGCATCACAGCCCCTCCTCCCCCCTGTTGGAGAAGCCGACAACTTTAGAAGATGTGCAAGAATATTCTGGGAACTAGGACCATTGGTGCAATGCTGCATTTGGAGAAATTTCTGGGCAATGACCTACTACCCTATAAATATCACAGCAGAACGAGGGTCGGGAGTCTTTTGGTAGAAGCCACCTGGCAAGAGTGCGGTAACTAGAGGAAGTCTGGTGCAGTGAGGGACATGGACATGGGTGAAGAGGACTGGTGACGACGGGAGATTGCAAGATGACGACGGACGAGGTTTTTGTGGTATGAACGGACATGAGGTCGTGAAACCCGATTAGTGAAGACTACTGTTCATGAGGGCGCTCTGAGAACTCTAGAACATTGCGGACTGGTGGGACCTGGACTGAACTGAGGTGGGACTGTATGAACATGTAATATGGATTTTATTGTAAATATTGGAACTGCTAAAGATGGAAATATAATTTATAAAGTAATTAAATAGGTTTGATACACTGTTTATGGGGATTAATTTTTGTTATTTAATTACATTAATTTCTTTGAAATCATTGTAAATTGTACTGATTAAATTTAATGATTGTAAATAGCAAGAGATATTGAGGCAAGAGTATTTTCTTTGTAATTATTGTAAATAAATTAGGAAAATTATAATTAACTCTTTTATTTAATTAAGACCTCCATCCCTTGACGAACCTCGTTTAGCTCACTCACTTTAGATAAATTTTAACGCTAGTGTCAGAAGTGGGATGGAGGCATTTTATAATATTAACAATCATAATTGTATAGAAGATTACAGTAGGATGTTATCAAGCAGGATAAATTTGTAAATATAATAGTTGTAGTAATAGGTTATGGAATTATTTAGAAATTTTTGAAAGCTTACTATGGAAATGTTGACAGACATTGAAGCACTCTGCTGTTTGATTGAAAGTCTAAGTTGCCAAATAAATAGCAAAATATATAATGTAAATGGTCAAATTAGTAATGTTAGGGAATCTGCAAACAGTATACATAAATGAAAATGTTAATAGTCAAATTAATAATGTTAGTAAATATGTAAATAGTCAAATCAGTATTGTTAGTGAATCTGTTAGTAGTGTTAGTGAAGTGGTCGATATACTGGATAAGAAAATAGACAATGTGAATGAAAATGTGAACATAAAGATAGCAGGATTTAATGAGTTAGTAAATAATAAAAATAGTCTGTGTGGACAAGAAGAAAAAAATTGCTACTGAAAGGGTGGACAGTGTTAACGAGAGATTGGACAGTGTCGAGTGTAAGGTGGAACAGGAAGCAAGCGCTTTCAAGAACGAGCATCAAGAATTATTATAGCAGCAGGGAAGAAGACATGCAGCGGGTGAGGAGGAGCTGAAATTGACCCCTGCCAAGCCGACAAATGTGGGCAGCGAGGAGAAGGTAGTGGTCGTCGCCAATACAGTCATCGCAAGAGAGGACAAGCCATTCTGTAGTGTGGGTATGCCTCAGCCAGGGCTGGGTAAAGGTGTCACAATAAAGCCTGCCTCCATTGATGGATAGACACCTTGGCACGAATACTGGCATCAGTTCGAGATTGTTGCTGCCCTAAATGGCTGGACTGACAAACAGCGGGCATACTACCTGGCGGCTGTACTGAAGAGACCTGCACTGAACATACTGCTCTACATTGGTGTCGGCCTTGGAGCTGCGATTAGGTTGACAGACACCTGCGACATGCCCACCACGCCCAACTGCGAAGCCACATCTAGCAACCAGGGGAACCATTGCAGGAGTTGTGACTGGGCATCATGAGGCTTTCACACCTGTGTCTGGAGGGGTGCTTTGAGGAGACACGAGATGTCATCGCAGTCAGCTTCTTCGTCAGTGTTATCGCTGACACCGAGATGCGACAAGCTGTACGTCTGGCTGCGCCTCATACCATACAGTACGCCTTGGCCTGAGCTCTGGAGGTGGAGTCAACAAGGCAGGCATCAGCGCCCTGACGTCCAGTGCGGGCAGTAATGCTGAACAAAGAGGACGACGACAGCAACAATAGAACGCTGATGGAATTGCAGACCACTATGAGGGTCATCGCTTCCAGTGTCTGCACTACAGAGATTTGCTGTCCCCTACCGAAATGGCCTGAATGTTGGTCATGTGAACAGTATTTTCTTTGTAATTATTGTAAATAAATTAGGAAAATTATAAGTAACTCGTTTATTTAATCAAGATCTCCATCCCTTAACGAACCTGGTTTAGCTCACTGACTTTTGAGAAATTGAAACACTATTATAGCAGGTTGTATTTTACAAATATCAAAATATTTCACAGCCCTACTAATTATTCTTTTGTATAATTAAGTCTAATCCTTTTATTTCTTAATCTAGTGTGCATAATAAGATACATAGTATAATTGATTGTAACAGTGTGTGACAGAGATAAAATTGTGTTCTGTAATCTAGTAGTGTGCATTTTAAGGGATGTCAAGTTTGCAAAACAGGTTGAGATGTCTGCATGAAATGTTTTGCTGGTGTATGTGCAGATGTGGACAAGAACTTCCACTACGTTGTGGACTGTGGCCGGCAGGTCATGAAGGAGCATTGCTATTGGCCAGTTGTCTCCGACCTGAACAACCTCCTCTCGCACCGACCTGTTGCCATCAAGTTCATGAGTGATGACAACCTACTGGAGATGTGGTTTGCCTTCCTGTCCATGTTTCAGGGTAAGGTTCTCTCTCTTGTTGTAGTAGTGTAGCTAACAGTATGTGGTCCAAAAACAAATGCTGCAATATGGTCACTTATCTCACCTCAATCATTGAAAGATAAGAGTTATGAGGAGTTGACCTTACTCCTTAAGCAATATATTTTTTAATTCCATCACAAATATATTCACGGCTCAAATTTCACCCCTGTGTTCAAAACCAAGGTCAGTAAATTTCAGAGTATTTTAAAGAATTGTCATCTAGTTGAATTCTGCAATTTTGGGAACAGTTTAGAGTCAACCTTGCATGGTAGACTAGTGTATAGAATGTTGGATGAAACTACATAAACTGTTACTGTCTGAAACATCCCTAAAATGAGTACATGGAAACACTTACAAGGTCCCATCTCGCTGAAGTGGCATCAACAATTCCATGACGTTCATCATGATCATACACTAACCTTGGGCTCAGTAAATACAGAGTATGTGTCATTGTGTGAACAGAATAACATTATGAAAGAAAAGATACCATCTAATAAATTTTAACTGTGTTCAATGAGTGGCATAGCACACTGCTGTGATAATTGCCCATTAAAAAATGCAGTGTGTTACTTCTGCAAGAAAATATGTTAAATCAAATAATTTATCTTGGGGAAACAAATTAAGGAATAATTAAATATCCATTTGGTAACACCAACACCAGTTCAAGGTTCATTCCGAAATTCTGAGTTGACAGAAGAGATGCACAGTCAACTCTTAATTTTCTGGCGGTGGTTCTACTGGTTTGCAGCTTATCAGGGCTATATTTTCTTATCATGAACAGTTTATACTTTATAGACCTAAACACAATAATTTTAGTAACATTTGTTTTTATGTGGCAACAACAGTACACATTGTAATTGTGCCCATGTGAACCATTCTCACATTTCACGGCCCCATTGTGTGAGTGTGTGACACGTGGCAGGCGGAAAAGGAGGGGGAATGTTGAGAGTTGTGCTAGAAGGACAAAGTTTGAGGGATAGTTGCCAGTTAATGCATTTGGTGTAGGTCTATTCAGTTCAAAAGTGCAATAAATATTTATTGTATATTCAAAATATTTGCATTCTAAATGCCAGTGCAGTGTTATAATTTAATACGAAGCACAACATTTCTCAGCCAATTATTGTAAGTACAGTAGAAAGTAGATTATTCGAACGTCGGTGATATGAACAATCAGTTATCCGGACTTGTTTTAAAAATAAAGAGAATAGAAAAAATATAAAAGTCTCTTTCGTTACAGCGTTTCCCTTACCTGCAGAGTAGAGACAAGCACTTGTGTCTGTACTTGTGATGTGCCCTTTCACGTGTTGTTCATAGTAAACTCGTCCGTAAGGGGGGTAGTTACTTGTTAACTTATTTAAGTTTGTGTTATGGATAAGCTTACTATGTTCTGTGCATGTGTAATAAATTTTACGTTGTGTGAAAATTATTTTTTACAAATTCCTTTATCTTCATTTTCAACATGTTTCCGTTATCCAGATTTTCTTTGGTCCCTATTAGTTCGGATAATGAACTTTCTACTGTAGTCTGTTGACGGACAGCTACTTACATCGTGGGCATTCGGTTAGATGAGGCAGTTGTAAAAATAAACAATGTAAGGACGGCTTGGTTCCTCTGTATCTGTTTCCCTTTCACTCATGACCGTCAATCAGTATATTTCTCCTCCCCTCCATCTGTTACGAATGGAACTCCACCCTGAAAAGGACAACAGCAAAACATGAAAGTGGAGGGGAGGGAAGATGCCGTACGCAGTACCATAATGTGAATGAGTGTAGCCAAAAATTCTGCACATAGGAAACTAAGAATAAATCATTGTTATTGTTTAAACTTGTGTATTTTGTGTGGTGTGCATTGTAGACAAACTTTAAAATTTGTTTTTCCCATCTACTTTTTGTGGATGCCATCTTATCTGCCATATTGAATAAACAGACAAGTGAACAAAAAGGAGTAAGTTTTGCACAATACGGCTTCGGCGCATGTTGTTTCGTTGTGCGCAATTGTTTCAACATCGTTGTAATGAACTATATAGTATATACAGTCCATTCTGGTCGTCCTGCGCTCAGACATTTTGGTCCTCCAGGCTGGATCATAAACATTTCGTGTTTTTGTGTGTATCTTTTTTTGCTGCCAGTTACTTTTGCTTACCATTCACGCGTGGCGTGCAGTTGCATTATGGCTTGATGAACAGCTTTTATTTCGGTCTATGACCTATCACGGCGTATGATTTTCATGTGATTTTGGAAGTGTTGTTGGTCACAGTAAATTGCGTGCATACGTATCTGAACTTACCTCCACGTGTTGTGAGGTCATGTTTATTTATCTTTGGCAACTACTGTGATATATACCGTTAAAGTTTTGTGTAGCTCTGAAACTCTGCACGAACAATGGCAGCGATAGCTACAGCACACTTGCGACTGCAACAATCCTAAAATTGTCTCTACATAGCCTCGCTGTTGGCAGATCAAGCCCTCAGTGACCCCTCACAACAACAGTTGTTCCAAGCCACCTACCGGCATCTGCCTTCTATCAAAACAAGTTACGAGGATGATTATCTTCTAATCGAAGCACATGTTGGTGAGGACACATCTTTCAACAAGGTGGAACACAGCAAGTGGCTTGAAAAGTTCGATGATGCTTATTATAAGGTTACGTGTGTCGCCAAGTCGCTAAAGCAGCTATCAGTTTCATCAGAAAAGCAAACAACCACCAGTCACATGCTAGAGTCGAATCAAAGGTTGGAATTTGTTCACCACCTTAATTGGAGATAACAAGGACCTCAGTAATGTGGAGTATTTCACTTACTTAAAATCTTTGTTTTCTGGAGAACCATTATCTCTCCTTCAGTCACTTCCAATGACCTCTGATAATTTTGACATTGCTTAGAATCTGTTGATTAAACGGTATGATAACAAACGGGCCATCATGGCAAATCATATAGATGCACTTTTGCAAGCTTCTGTGGCTACTACAGATTCAGCCCAATCCTTGCGAGGCTTGTTAACTGCTATCATTGAAAATGCAGCTGCTTCGAATGCATTGAACCTGCCAATAGATCAATGGGATATGTTGCTGCTGCATTTGTTGGAGAAATGCGTGGACCAGGCATTAACTAAACAATGGGAACTAGTGGGTGGTTCATGTACTTGACATCCCTACATTGAGTGACTACAGATTTTCTTGAAAAACACTGCACTTCGAGCAAAGTCATAGTCAGTTCATCTCAGAAGTATAGCCAGCCTAAATCAATTAACAATCGCAAAGTGCCTGAGTAGCATCGTACTTCATCAGGTGGTTTCTTTTTTTTTTAAGTACCTTCCAGAAAAGTGTTACCTTTGTGAGGTTGATCATACAATCCACAGATGCTCTGAATTTGTGCAAAAGGACTCTCAGGACCCACTGCCCCTCAAGCCGCTCACCAAGTGAAGAGTTGCCCATCAACCAAATCTTGTCGATTTTGTAATACTCATCATAACACGATGCCACATTTCCCATCAGATAAACCCACTACCACAGTGGCACAATCAGCACAGGATGAAGGGCCTGTTGATACACCTTCAAATGAGGACAGCACCCTTAGTGTTCTGTCTGCCTTTTCCAAAGATTCGTAGTGATCTGCTTTAATGTTATCCACAGCTGTTGCTTATGTTCAGGATGTTTGTGGAACTGCCAGCCTGTTAGAGTTCTGCTAGACTGGCAGGCAAGCCAATTTTATTAATGAATCATGCCTGTCTCGATTAGGTATCAAGCATCAAAAACTGTCAATTCCTCTTCATGGACTTGCCCACACCCCTCTTACCAGAGCGAAAGGTGTTGCCTCGTATATCATAACACCTAATGGAAGGAAGGAGCCATGTCTGCCCATTGAGGCCCTAGTTTTGCCACAAATTACCTCACATGTTTCTTCAACATTTCTTAAGCCAGATGCTTGGGAACATATTAGACAGTGCAACTGGCTGATTCCACCTTTGCCACACCAGGAGAAATTGACATTTTGCTGGGTGCATAAATGTTTCCCCAGCTTCTGACAGGGAAGAAAGTTATGGGCCCCCCAGGAATGCCAACTGCTATTGATATGTTGCTGGGTTGGGTGCTAATGTGACGTGTCCAGATTAACACAGATTTGCAGCCATATATCTCGTCCTTCAGCCCACCTTGGTTGAAGTGTTGAAAAATTTGGAAATTGAACTGCTTGCGGTCACAGAAGATGTGTTATGTGAAAAGATGTTCATTGAGGGCTGTACTCTAGCGGACACAGATAGGTACACTGTAGCCCTACCATTTGAATCTCCGGAGACAATATTAGGAGATTCAGCCTCTTCTGCTCTGCACCGTTTTCACTCTTTAGAGTGCCGGCTGAGACCAACCGGAGGTGAAGGCAGATTAGGTTGCCTTCATGCAAGACTACCTGGCTGCCGGTCACATGAGCCATGTAAAACGAATATTATATTTCACAGCACTGTGTGCAAAGGCATGACAACACTACCACCAAGCTACGCGTAGTGTTTGATGCTTCGTCAAAAACAGACTTGGGTGTCTCTCTTAATGATTTCCTTTTTTAACTGGTCCAAAGTTGCAGACAGACGTTGTTACTGTTTTGCTTAATTTCAGAATTCCACACATTGTTTTCATGGCAGAGATTAAGCAAATGTATCGGCAGATCATGGTACATCCTGAGCATCGTGATTATCAATGAATCTTTTGGAGAGCGTCAGAGGAGCAACCAGTTAATATTTATTAGCTAAACACTGTCACTTATGGAGTCTGCTCAGCTCCGTACTTAGCAATTAGGACATTGAGACAGCTGGCGCAACATGATATGACCAATTTTCCAGATGCTTCTAAAACACTTCTTACGAGCAGGTATGTTGATAATTATGATACTGATGCCAATGACCTAGCCACTACCCTCAAGCTTAGACGATACCTTCAGTAACTGCTGGACCGTGGGGGTTTTCAGCTTCGAAAATGTGCAAGTAATTGTCCAGCTTGCGTGATGACTTGCCACTGCAAGATGTCCATTCTTCTGGTGAAACATACTCTTTTAGCGAAGACTCCTGCATTAAGGTATTAGGCTTATGCTGGAGTCCCAGCACTGATGCCTTCTCATATAAATTGCAATCCAAATCTCCAGTTTACACAAAACTATGTATTTTATATCAGGTATTGCCAGAATCTTTGACTCATTGGGGATGGCTTGCACCATTGACATTATTTACAAAACACCTTATTCAGTTACTCTGGCTTGCTCAAGTAGAATGGGATTCCCCAGAGCCACCTGATATAATTGCCAGATGGAACATGTTTCTAATAGTTACCTCGCTGTTCAGCCATCTCTATTCAGCATTGTATCGCCCACAACCTCTCAGATGCTACTTTTGAATTGCATAGATTCCCTGCTGTTGTGTACCTTCAAGCTGCATCTAACTCTGGTACGATCACCACTCATTTACTATTGGCTAAAACTAAGGTAGTTATATTGAAGCGAGTTACTCTTCCCATGTTAGAGTTGTGTGCTGCTGTTCTGCAGTCTAGATGTTTATGTTTGCTGGTTGACACCCTTACAGTCAGTTAGACAGCATATATACTTGGTATGATTCATCAGTTGCTTTCTCCTGGATAAACACGTCCCCTCATATTTGGAAGACATTTGTTGCAAACTGGGTGCTCAGATACAAAAATGCACCTCAGTGGACCAGGTGTAAGGCCTTGATATGCACAGACAGCAGGATTATCTTCACTTGCTACATGATGCCTCCAAGTGAAGATAATCCTGCTGACTGTGCATCTCAAGGCCTTACACCTGGACAGCTAGCAGACCATTCACTTTGATGGTCTCGACTCATGGTACATCAACCGTAGAGCGAATGGCTGCAGAGCAATCATGTCGTTCACATACTCACTGTTAATGATGAACGCAGAACTCTTTTCCTGTCAGCAATCTCAGAAAAGTCATGTCTTTTGGAATTTATTACCAAGTTAAATGGGTTTAGCGAATTGTTGCCATTTGTGTTCGAGTTACGAAAAATATTCACCCAAGACTAAACTCAGTTTATGGCCCAGTCTTGCCTTATGAAATGCAGCATGCATTAATGCTCCATAACAAGGCTACACAGAACCAGGCATTCGCAGATGAAATGTTAAGATTGGCTGACCAGCAACTCTTTTCACCTGCCATAAGAAAATGATCTCCCTTTGTTGATGCAGAAGGAATCCTGCATGTAGGTGGCAGACTTCTAACATACGATGAGAAAAATCAGATTCTCCTCCCAAAGTGCAGTCGCCTTGCAGAACTTCTAATTGATCAGCTTCATGAAGATTTCCTTCATCCTGGACCCAGTACAATTCAGTCAATAATGCAACGTTAATTTTGGTTACTGGGTGCACAAAATGTGATTCAAGGTAGTCTTCGTAAGTGTATTTGTTGCTTTCGTGCTCATCCGACAAGTCACAATCCTGCAATGGCAAGCCTTCCAGCCAGTAGAGTGTGTCAAGCTGAACCCTTCCTCACCTCTGGTGTTGATTATAATGGGCCAATCCCAATTACTATGGTGCGAACAAGAAAACCTCTCATACTGCAGGCATACATTTGTCTTTTTGTATGCTTTGCCACAAAGGCAGTACATTTAGAGCTTGCTTCTGATTTGTCGTCTGAAACCTTTCTTGCTGCATTCAGACGTTTCATTGCAAATGGTGGGCAGTGTACTTACTTGCATAGTGACTGGTACATACTTTGTAGGGGCTAATCGTCACTTGTCAAAGCTGCAAGAGTTCTTGGCTGACAACAAGTGTCTTACTGACAAGCTAGCCATACAATCTCAGAGATTGCTGTTACAATCAAGTTCCAGTGACTAGGATGGGAGTTGGGGAAATGTGATATGGAAGTTACAGTGGGAGAATTCCTCTAGTAATCACAGATGAAAACCATACTTTCTACTTGATTGTAGCTGGCTTAACTTGTAATGACGCAATATTCTTAATTTTCGGGACACGTGTTTAAATTTATTTCGTTTTTCTTAAGCTTCGCTAAGCTTCATAATATTTTTATCGGGTTTCAAATTAAAGCCGCGGTGGTTTGTTTTCCCATGATAGTTTGTTTATCGGGCAGATGTTTGCCGTTTTACGGTTATCAGGAGTCCGGTTGCCGTTTCGTTTCGAACATCGTCGTGTTCAGTTTTTTGTGAAGCGTCAGCATTATTTAGATACTTTCAGACTGCATCAACAAATTTCATACAAGAAGTTCATTTCTGTGGATGTTGACGGTGTCAACAGTTTTAGTTCCTCCGGCGCAGTTTTAGTATGTACAACGAAGTTTTGTTAACATGTCAGTGTTGATAACGTGTTGAGAGCGTGCGTGGCTTGTCAGGCCTTTATCTCAGGAGAGGGGGGTGATAGGCAGCACAAAAGACGCGTTTGTCTGTCGCCCTTCCAGCAGTCACTTCAAGTCGCCCTTCAGGGCTGGAGGTCAGTTGATATCGAGCAGTGCTTCAGAGTCAGTCGGCGGCGAGGGTCGTTAGGGTGCCAGGAGGGAACTAACATCCCTCCTGCCTTCGTAACTTAGTCTTGCGATGCTAGTTTTGAGACATTAATAATCTGTAAACGACTGTGGCGCTGGTCTGTACTTGTATATTTATCTCTGAACGGTTCGTACTCTGCATACTGGAAATTCGTATGTGAATTGTGTCATTCAAATTATAAATAAAGTATAGAACAAACTATGCTGGAACTTGAACTTATTTCTCAATTAATCAGCGTCAATTGTACTGAGTCTTGTGTTCTACCTTGAGCTAGACGTGGCAACGTAACATTCGGCAGTGTAAAAAGCCCGAACGTTACAAACTACTCAAGATTTCAATGAATGGTATCAGGAAATGGATACTTTAACAATTCTAAACTGAGAGCAATAAATTTCTAATGTCTTTAAAGATTAAATTGAACTTGGACCCTCCTGTTGTTCAACCTATTAATTTGCGAGCTTGCCTTTTGCTCTTTTAGGTAAGGTTGAGGAAGAGATTGCCAGACTTACAAGAAAAGGATCACTTAAACCTGTAGCTCATTCAGAATTGGGTATCCTTATTACGTATAGTAATCTTAAAGTCTAAAGAAAACATTCAATTGTGTGGTGGTTGTAAGGACACAATCAACAAGGCACTCAAGCATGACCTGTATCCAGTTCCTCCTATCAATCAGCTGCTAAGTGAATGAAAATAAGGAAATACTTTTGCAAAACTAGACCTTGCACAATTATATCAACAATTAAGTTTGGATGGATCTCCTTTGTTGCAGTTCAGCCATTCAAGGTAAAATGGTTATATTTCATAGTGAGTTTGGCACCAGCCATTTTTCAATGCATGATTGATGAATTCCTGTTAGGAATTTGAGTGATTTCTATTTTTATGATATCCTAATCATGACTAGCAAAGAGGAGGAGTTAACTATGTTACTTTGTATTGCCCTGAAATTCCTCTCAGTTGCAGGGTTACATCTTAAGCATAAGACGTGTATGTTCCAACACTAAATGTGTGACTTTTCTGGGTATGCGATTGAGATTGATGGTGTAAATCTGAATGAAGATAAGGTGAAGGCTGTGCAGGATGCATTAGTGCCAACAAATAAACAATAACTTCAAACATACCTCGAGTTTCTTAATTTCTGCCATTCTTTTTTTCTAAATACTGCTACAGTCGCAGAACCACTTTATCAGTTACTTGACATGAATGTGAAGTGGGTTTGGACAAAACAGCAAGCGCATTCCCAGCTACAAATGATTTGTTGGTTTCAAATGCTGTGTTGGCTCATTACAATCCATTACATCTTAGTGTTATACACTGAAGAGTCAAAAAAACTGATATAGGCGTGCATATGCAAATAACAGAGGTATGGAACCAATCAGAGTAACGCGATGCGGTCAGCAGCTAGATCGGTTACTGCTGCTACAATGGCAGGTTATCAAGATTTAAGTAAGTTTGAACGTGGTGCTATAGTCGGCGCACGAGAAATGGGACATAGCATCTCCGAGGTAGCGATAACATTTGGATGTTCGCAACCGACCATTTCACGAGTGTATCGTGAATATCGGGAATCCGGTAAAACATCACATCTTCGACATCGCTACTGCCGGAAAAAGATTGTGAAAGAATGGGACAAACGACGACTGACGAGAATTATTAAACGTGATAGACGAGACGTGCAACCCTTTATTAAATTGGTGCAGATTGGATTTGTGGACTGCCTTGCAGGGTTCATGGTGTGAATTACTTCCTGCATACCTTCAGACATTAGTCGAGTCCATGCCACGTTGTCTTGCGGCAATTCTGCGTGCTCGGGTCGGGGAGGGGGTGGGGGCTACACGATATTAGGCAGGTGTACCAGTTTTTTTATGCTTTTCAGTGCACTTGATGCCTTTCCAGATGCCATAGAATGTATCCTGAATCAACTTATGGAATCAAGAAAAATGTCAGTGCCATTACACTGGAGAACTTTAAAGCAGAATGAGTGTATGCACAAATTAATAGGGAAGCACTTAGGTTTGTAGCAGGAGGTAGGAAATTTCACAACTGCCTGTGTGGACAGCATTTTTAAATGTTCAAAGTCCACAAACCTCTACTGGCCTTATTCTCAACACCTGCAACACTATCTCCATGCAAGCTATGCTAGAGCCTATTGCGTGGGAGATATATTTATGATCTGGTGCATTACTTTGGCAAAAGAATCACAAATTAATTTGGTCTGAGCAGGCGAACATGCAACGATCCTTGTGAAAAGGAACAACATTATGAAATGTCACTCGAGGGAGATTTACTTCTGGATGCATTGATTCAACCACCTGTGAAGGCTGAGCAGATTGCATTACTTACCAAAAAGAACCCAATATTATCAAGAGTCGTAAATTGGGTTTGGAAGGGATGGCCATTGGGAAAAAGAGAACAAGAAGTTCAGCCATTTGCTATTTGTCAACATGAACTTTTTGCATGTCGTGGCTGTCTGCTGTGGGTTTGTAGAGTTTTTATTCCATCTAGTGCGAGAGAGTATGCCCTAAAAATGTTTTATCAAGGTAATGAAGTCATAGTTAGCACAAAAGCTTTGACACATAGTTACATGGGGTGGCCTGGCATGGTCAAGAATATTGAGGGTATGATGAATAACTGTTTATTCAGTATGTCAACAGTCTCAACATGCATCCTACCTTTCCTTGGGAGTATAGGAATTGTCCATAGGCAAGACTTCATATAGACTTTGCAAAGCAGTATGGAGGTAAAATATTTCTTATTTTAGTTGATTTGTACTCTAAATGGCTAAAGGTTATACCAGTAAAATCAACTGTCTCACATGGTGCAATTACGGTCTTGCTAACCAAGGTTTTTTTTGTGTTGTCATTTTAGATAATGGAATCTTCAGAATTCATCCAGAAATACACTCCATACAGGAGTTTGCATCCAGAAATGCACTCCATACAGTAACCAGAGCACTTTTCTACCATTTCTGGAATGAACAGAAATGGAGAATGGTAAACTATAAAAGATGCCATGCAACTAATAATTTCAGGCATTTGGCCTACCGAATTGGTAATATTTCTGTGGTCTTCTCATTGCGACTCCTCACTGCACAATCAGTGTTAGCTCAGCTGAACTTTATTTTGGTCGCAGAATGAGAACATGCTTGGATCTGTTTTACCCTGACTTCACATTGGAAATGAAGAAAAACCAGAAAGGAAATTTTCGTGCTAGAAGAGTGAGGGCATTTGTTAGAAGGTGCCATAGTTCAGCAAACTGGACCATTGTCTTGTAATGTCAAAACTTTGAAGGAATTATATTAAGAAGACGTATTGTTTAACTACACTGCTGTGATACTGATTGACCATGCCACGACCGAATAAAGCCACAGCAGGAAGCAGCATGTGCTACAGTGGTAGAGTTATAGAACTCTGCTATCTCTGCAAATCCTACCGCAATGAAAAATACAGATAAAGCTCTTTTAATGACCTCTGGTACTATTCAAGAGGGAGTTAATTCACCATCAACAAATGTGTTCGGCCAGGATTGTCAACGTCGTCTAAGAATGCTCGGTGTTATAAAGACTGTGTGTACCATATTCTGTAACTGTTAAACTTAAGGCAGAGGAGTGCTAGCTATTAAGAATGTAAATATTTTATTTTCAAAATTTTCTATATGTAAATAATAACTAATGTTAAGGGCTCATGTCTCTTATTATATTTATAACTCAAGAATTCAGTATTGGGAATTACACATATATCTTTTAATTGGAAATAAAATCAGGTTAATGGGTTACAGGTCACTCTCTAAAAATGGAGATGTGGGAAAGACCTTGGTTGAGAAATCCTTTCATATATCAAATTTTGCCATCTATGAATATTTATATAATTGGGTATGTACCAGATGACTGTACTATACAAATTAAAACAATTGAATGATGAAATCTTAAAAGTGAATGTCTTGCACCATATCTGACTTTGTGATTTGAAGTCTGTTAAATGAGCCAAGTTTTCTAGATAAATTTTAAGGACAAACGGGTGCAGCCATCATCTCGACTAGCGTGCAAGTCATGATGTAAACATCCTATATAGTTTTTTCACAGAAGTGCTTTGTATTAGCCAAGCCTAAAACCCAAATGATTGGTACCCGTGGCTAGGCTATGTGTAATTTAATTACATTTTTAAAAGGAGACAACAAAAAGTAGTACTCACAGGATAGTACTGATGCAAGAAATGGGTTTGTATGACTTTAGTTTTGGTAGACCTATGTGTCTATGTGAGAGTACCAAACTGTGAGTATGTACTTGTGTTCTCTGTCTTCTCTGTCTGCTTTTTAAAAATGTTTGCGTGACGTCTGTGGAGTTGATGACAACTTCAGTGTCAGACAAGGTTCTATTGTGCTGGTCAGAGACATGGGCTCACTAACTGAACTGACTTTATTGGCTGCTGATTGTTTCCTGGCTGTGATACAGACTGGGGCATACGGCCTTGTGGTACGGTACAAAATCAAGTGTGGGTTGCACAGTTCTCCACAATGTTGGAGGGCACACACACTAGTTTACCTGTAGGACCTGGGGTAGCTCCTGGCTCGGCCGCTGCTGCTGGTTGGATCTCAGGCCTGGTCCTTGGGCGGTGGTGGTGCTGTGACTGGCTGAGCTGGTTGGTGCCTGCGGTGGGCTGTTGGTCCTGGTGTGTCTGAACCACGGATTGGCTATACCCAGTGGTACTGGAAGTCCCTGGCGGATGTGTATGACGATGGGATGCGACTCGCCGGCGGTCTTGTGGGGTGGCTGAAAAGAGGAGCATGGAGGGACTGGGAGGAGAGGCCTCTCCAGTTGTTGGGTGGCTTGCGCTCGTTCCCGTGGGGACAGACTGCAGAGGGCAATTGGCACTGGGTTGCAGTTCGCTTGGCTTTGTTGGGAGGCAGTAGCTGCCCTCATAGCTCTCCACTTTACACCACTCCTATGGGTGAAGGGTATAGAGGAAGGTACTAGGGTCTACCACGCTAAGGAAGAGCAGGTGACTAAATTCCGTAGCTAAGTTGTTGGCAGCTAGTCATGGCTGGGCCACCAAGATTCAGTCCTACGGCTCCAACCGGCGAAAATAATCCAGGGGATGGAGTGCTTGGCTGATCGGGATGTCTAGTCACATCGTGGGTGTAGTCCAGAAGAGGTCAGACCGCCAGGACCAGTCTTATCACACCAACTGGCGAAAATAACGCCGTAGATGGAGAGAATCGACTGCGCTGGATGACTAGCTGCCTTGTGGATTGAGTTTCTAGTGGTTGTGGCTCTACCGTACGTGTGCACCAGGTACCTTTGTGTCCCTGGTCCACAGTATGGGTGGCCGTCTAATGTGTGTGTTTTGTGACGTACGTGCGCCCGATTAAGGGATCCCGCAGTCCTACTCTAGGTTCGGCACAGAGGGTTTCAATGACGCAGTTTCCTGCTTTTCGTTAGTAGGTGGACATCTATTTGGGATTGAAGTCAGTCACACTAGAAATAAGTACTTGGAGGTTAGGTAAGATCACGTGCAAGAGGAATAGACACAGTGGTCCGTACTAACTCATAACTATGAGTGAACTGTAACGGAAGTAAACTACGGTAATACCAGGTGAAGGGGACCTGGGTCTAAACTAGACAAGAGCAGATGCGGCTAGGTAGCTATGATACTAACTGACCCTAACTAACTTGATGCTGTTGTCCAGAAGGGGCTCTGGTGTCACTACCAAAGTGGTAGTGAGTGTAAAGGGGGCTGAAGACTTCTGCAGAGGTCACTGATATCACGTGCGGGGGTGGCGTGATGTCTGATATAAAGGTGAAGATGGTCTTGACTGCTGTGTCAGTGGGTGTGCTAGTTTTGCTCTGGTAGCAAGTCATATTTGATAAATATGTCAGTACCTGTCACGTGTCAATGTCGTTAGTAGCCTATGGGCATATTACCACCATCTCTATGTGTAATTTAGTTTGAGATCACACAGAGTTCTGTGAAGCAGCAGCCAGAAAGTGCAGAGCCACTGCTTCAAGATCTGTGCCTATCCCGAATACTTTTGTGAACTGCTATCTGTGATGTTTTCTTAACTTATTGGAAGTGAAAGTCAGGCCACTAACAACCACTTACTCTGCTGTGAATCACAAAGCCACAGAATCATTACTAGTAGAGATGAGTGTTAAATGCTTCGGTGCTGGAGTACACACTGTCACCAAGTAAGACAAAACTCACTTGATCAGACTAGAGTGAAATAAGACTGAAACTTTAACAAACCATTACGCACCAAAAAGTGACACCTGCAAAGCCCTGAGTAGTGGGTCATGCTCCAAAGTAATTTTTGTTAACAGGGTGAAATTTGTGAGGGGGGGGGGAGGCATGAATGAGTCAAGATCTTTGGAAGCAGCATTTACATCATATTTGAACAAAAAAAGTGAAGCCATATTCCAGTAAACCTCAGTTTTAGATTTCCAATATTTTTTCTTCCTACAGTTAGAGAATAGAAAAGGGTGAGAAACCATACCACATGAATATCCTCTAAACTCCCATTTTCCAAGCGTTATCATACAGTATTAAGTTTGTATGTAATCTGTTATGTAATATTAAGATTGTATGTAATCTGTTATTTAACTGAGGGTTAAACTGCTGTACATAACCAAGGTAAATGGCCACAATAAGGGGATGATGTTTTGCTGGCAGGGATGAATGTGAACCAGCGGGAGTTGACTCAGCATGTGGAGTTTGAGCCAAACACGTACTACGCAGCCTTCTCGGCAGAGCTGGAAGCGAGTGCATACCCCATGTGGGGGCTGGTGTCACACCTAACATCCAGTGCCACTGTTGACCTGACCAAGCGGGTGCTGGCGAGCTGCCTCGTCGCCCTGCAGGACTGGCTTGATGCCATCAACTTCACGAATCCCAGCATTGTGAGTGCACATGTTAGTCTCATTGTGTTATGGGTCCGATAAACATGTGGATCCACAAAGATTGACAAAGTTAGAGAGTTGTGTTAAGAAGCCGGGAATTTTTTTTTTTATATGCAGTAAAATACAACTAAAACATACTTCACATTGACATAGCTTTCACTTTAATGTAAGATTTTCAATTCCCGCCCAAATATTTTACGTAAACTATGTAAACATATTTTACTTTATCATACAAAATTTAGGTTAACTTTCAGTACAATGAAGATATTTTTACCACATGTCTTCCAAACTGGAATTAATTTAATGTCGATTTGCGTGCTTTGTGTAAAGGTATTGATTTTTTAATCATTTCCAACCTTATTTAGTTTTATGTACTGAATACGACATGTAAAAAACATGCTGAATGCAGAGTCACATTTATTATATTGTTTACGTATACGCTGGAAACAATCGACTCCCACTGTCAACCCTCAACACCATCAATCCTCGTATGTCGACTTAGATTATTTAACACTGTTGACATGCTGCACGAGTACCATCTTTCAAACATAAAAACTTGACTCAATAAATAGGAAGTTGTATATACGTTTTTTGATACTGTATCTCGTAATGCTCTTACGAGAATGACCTTGTAGGATCGCTATCCTAGTAAACATCTATAAACTGATCAATTTTAACCTCTAAAGAATTGTGTGTCAAAAGTGTGTTTCATGATGACAGTGGTTAAATACCTCCAGCGTAAATTCAAAATTATATTTACTGTATATGAAATATTAATTTAAATCAATAGGTAGACTTCTTACAAATAAAATTATACACACTTTTCGCTAAAAATGTGTATTAATATTGAGTGGCGTGTTTTAACGTATGCAATGTTAATGGTATTTCTTGCAAAAAAATGTAGAATTTTTTTCTCAGAAATATTAATTTATTTCAAAAGATAAATATCTTTTGAGTAAACTTCCTTCAGTGTTATTTGTTAATGGTAAGTGGTATGATTTTATCAAAGAATACTTCACCAATAAGAAGCAGTGTGTACTATTTGCAAACCACACATTTTATGTTTGCAGGCTGTAAGTTGTGCATTTTCATATTTTAGAAAGTACAGTTTTATCCTTTTTTTAAACATTTCTTTGTAATTACATATTAATTTTGTTTACTGAAAGACTTATAATTAGGGTCTAGAAATTTTTGCGAACCGAAAATAATGCAAAATACTGAGAAAGTATGTTTATTCCGAAATTCGGTAATAATTTCAGTATTTACGAAACATCAATGAAATTACTTGTTTAAGTGTGTCTACAACCATAGTTCGAATTTACTTCATATACTTTGGATAGCAAAACAATTTGCCTGGCGATCACGATTTTGTCTATAAAAACGGAACAAAATTGTACGTCACAAGAACGATTCATAAATCGATTGGTAGCAAGGTCGAAAGCTAAATAATGATTCATGATTAGGTAGAGCACGACAGTATAAGATGGGGTTTATTGAACATAAGGATTATACAATAACTATTTACGTGACTATTGATCAGGGGAGCTTGAATGGAATACCAAGATGCTAATAAATTATAAGTTTTATTACAGCATGCCACTACTATTACAATCTAATTGGAAATTTCCCACCTGGTTCATGTTGCCAGACACACCCATCTCCACGTCTTCTTGGTTCGCTGTCCCAGTGTTACGTTTGCCTCTATCTGGTGCGTTGTGTAATATTTTCGGCCCCGTTTACTGGCTGGTGGAGGGGGACCTGCAACTGTCTTTCGAAATGTGTTATTGCAATTACGCTAGTGCCCTGGTTCAATTTCTGAAGGTGTGATCAGGCAGGCAGGCAGGCATACATTTTCTCTCCAGAAGGTCAAAGGATCATCAAAAAGTGAAATAGTAGGCTCAGCCAAGTACTGAATCAGTTTTGGTGTGGGATGCATTTGACATCTGAATTATTTCAGCACATATCTGCTGCAATACTGATTCTTCATTCAATGGCTGAGGTGTTGGTGCTACTTTTGTTTCTTCTTTGGTGACATTTGTTCCAAGCTGCTCATGTATCCATGCTTCAGTCTCTTGTGCTGATCCAGAATTTGTGAAAACCCTGGAGCGAAATGTATTTATAATATACTGTAGACCTATTCTATAATGTCACTGTTTAGTATTAATTTGTAGTGAAACTATAACTATATCATTAAACAAAACACACACAATAGGTAACTTTGCTACCGTCATATTCCATAAGCTTACCTGTTCTTAAAACGAAGGTCCAATATACTTGCTGCAGCATACTGCTCAATATTAGCTTCCATATCCAAAAATCTTCTTTCAAGTGCAAAATGCATGTCACAAGCAGTGGTTTTAAGAGTAGTATCTTTCCTTGACTTCTGCTTTTGCAGACCACATCACAAAGTGTTTATAATAAGTATCACTTCCGACACAATACAGTTTTTCTTGCTGAGAGCCAGCGTTGCATCTTTAAATAGCCGTAACAGTTCCACAATATTTTCAGCAAGTGTCCAGTCTGCAGAACTTAAAGTGCATAAACCTGAAATCTTGTGAGTGATGTTTTGGACAGCTTCTTGCTGCTCAACCAATCTCTCCAGCATGTTATAGCATGAATCCCATCTTGTTACCTCTTCTTTTATTAGAGCATGTTGGGGTAATCCATACTTTACTTGAGCTTCTCTCAATAACTTGGTGGAGGCCACCGACATGTGAAAATGAGACACAATACGTTTAACATTTGCCACAAGTTTAGAAACACTTGGCTGATTAAGACAACCCTCTTTCACCACTAACTGAAGCCTGTGTTGAACACAAGGAATGTGAGACACATTATGTAGCTGAGAGATTGCACTCTTCATATTTGCAGCACTGTCAGAGATGGTAACTTTAACTTTCCCACCTATTTCCCACTCAGCAAATGTCATAGAAATGTTTTCAGCAATTAGCTCTCCTGTGTGACTTGCTCCACAAAAAGGAATTACTTCCAACGATAGGAAATAAAAGGTCCAACTGCTGTCAATGAAATGCGTTGTTATACTGATGAAATCACCTCCAGCTCCAGATGTCCACAAATCTGTGGTAACTGCTAATTCATCAGCAGTTTGTAAAATGTCCTTAATTTCGATTTTGACATTTTCTGAAAGTACAGGAAGTTGTTTACCTATTATGTCTTGCCTTGTAGGCAGCCAATATTTTGGTTGAAGAATTTTAACGAAAGATTTAAAACCTTCATCGTTCACTATCGAAGCAAGCTGCTTGTCAGTGCATATCATCTTGGCTAATTCTCTGTCTATTTCTATAGATTTAGGATATGATCTGTTCCAACTTGCAAACTTTTCTGAAAATGTTTTTAAATTGTACTGTTTAAATTTTTTGTGAGGTTGATCTGAATCCTGTGTAACACTATTACTTGAAGTTGAACAGTGTGCACTAGATGAAGGCTGGCAGGAATTATTCATTTCATAGAACTATTTGGACCATGTGTGTTCAAGGTTGGTAGTGTTGAATTTGCGAGACGTTTTGCCACAGCGACCCACTTCTTTAGAGCAATGGAGGCATACAGCTTTCGTTTTATCATTGGCTTTGACCATGAAATGCAACCAAATATCGCTTCTTGGTGCCATTGTATGTTTGGAATCAGTCGTGATTGACGCAATCAACTCACAATAAAACATTTACATGTAAAGAACTATCATTGCGATGATGATCCTGGCAGCAAAACAGTGAAAATAATTTATTTTCTGAAAAATAGTTAAACTTTTGTAACGTTCCAATCTTTGCCACTAAATATTACCACAAGTAAACATGAAAATATCTTTTCAGGCAGCATTTGTAAATAATGAATTCTGAAGAATTGCCAACCTGTGTAACATTACTAAACATACTGTTACACTCGTCGCTGTGCAGCGTTAGTAGAAGAGGCTTGCTTCTGATATTTTTAATTCTTACGTAAAAACTAAAACATAATTAAATTAAATTTATGTGTACCAGTAAACTACAATTTAAGCATAAAACCAATATTCAAATACCATTGAGTCACAGGTCTTTCTTTTTTAAAATAGTTTTCTACAATATTCATTTTTAGGACATAATTTGGGTGCTTGCTAGTTGGTACTAGCCATGATCATTTTGTTTACTTTGAGAAACGTACGGTATGTCAAACATAAAACTGCTTTACCAAAAATAAAAATGTAATTTGTGAAGTGAGAAATAGTGATGGGCATGTATATTCTAATTTGTTTTTATCGTAAGGAAATATTGTTTCCAGCAAAATTGCTGTGGCCATCTAAAATTCTTACCGTGGTTTAGGTGTTTGTTTGTGTTTTTTTTAGGTAGTAGAGTGTGTTGTTAATTGCTTATCTCATCAACATTTCAAATTAATGTTCTTTTTAGTCGCATTGCCGCACCCTGATGTTAAGAGTTGAGAAAATTAAGTGTGTAGCAGAGGAGAGAAAATATTTTAGGTTGAGGTTAGAATGGCCATTACCGATGTGCCGATATTTTAGTGCCAATCTCCGATAATGGTAAATGTACCGATAATACCGATATCCGATAATGGTTATCAGCTATCGGGCCATCACTGCTACAAAGTGTGTTTGAAGGCAGACTTTTATTCCCAAAATGAGTGTGTCACCATTATCTATATTCCTAATAAAGGAGTATAAATGAGCCATAATTGCTTTGGCTATCTATACAAAATGTTATTAGTAATTAAATTTAACAACTTTTATTTTTTGGAACCAGTTGAAATGTGCACAATTTTGAAGCCAACTAAATTACTTAGTAAGTATGTTTATAACATTGTTCTATAGAATGGCTGGTTTGGTTGTAAATAAGTGGTTTTATTTTATTTGGACACTTTAACAATAATAATGTCACGTAACAAAAACTATCCTTTTTAATGATAGTGTGTGCATAGCCAGAGAGGATTTCGTAAAGTGTTAACTTTGAGTGTTCTTATTAAACTGTGACAAGCTAGTTGGAGCAAGCGGTTGTTAGAGCTGGGGGCCTCATGTTGTCTTGGATTTGTTAACACTTGGTAAAGACACTTGTGCCAGTGGATCGTTTTATAGTAAAATCTATATGTAGTGAACCTCTTTATGACAAAGCCATTGTATAACAGAATCTATCTTCAGTCTGGTTAAAATTGTATATTACACAAGGCATGTTACTCTTTTTAAGAAGCTATTTTTCCCGTTCAGACNATCTTCAGTCTGGTTAAAATTGTATATTACACAAGGCATGTTACTCTTTTTAAGAAGCTATTTTTCCCGTTCAGACACAAAATTACTTTATAACAAAGTGTTTCTACCTTTTTACAAAATTGTATTAAAAACTTCAATAAACTTCCATTTTTGTATATTTCAGAAAATAAAAAATAAAATTCTGTGTAAGATTTTTTAATTTAAGTGTTATTGATGTTTGTCAAAGAACTTTTCATAATACATTATTTAAGAGTTTGACGAATTGTTTACATAATAGTTGTTCCAAACTGATTTAGTGGTGTATTTTCCTTTGGAAATGCTGAATTTTGAATAGTGGCCACAAGAATTTACTGTAATGCTAAAAAGTAAATCAATTTTTAAAATACCTTTCTTAGAATTCATATACAAAAAAAGTACAAATCGATTCCTGCAGCATCTAGATTTAGAATTTACTATGTGAGAGAAAAGAAAAACCTCTCAGTAAAGCACCGCTCTACAACAAACATACAAAAATTTAGTCCCTTCAGTTTTGTTACATAGAGGTTTCACTGAGTGGTAATGCTTGTTGACAGGATGACAGCCTGCAAGTATCATTCCATCTGCCGCTGCATCGTTACTTTGCAGTGTTCATGTGCCAGGCCATCAAGCTGCAGGGGCTGAGCTTGCAGGAGGTGCTGCCCCCCAGGGATGTGCTCACCCTCATTATGATGCATCCTCTTCGTGTGCAGGTCAGTCAACAGCTCATTATTCTTCACCAGTACACTGGCTATGCAGAGTGATGGGACAGTTCTTCAGTCATAGTTGCTGCTTATTACTATTATGGAGAATTGATCTGATGTACATGCACATAGTGTACATTATGGCATTTTTCCCATTCCTGTAGAATTTGCTAAAAAAATTTAATGGGTATGGTTTCATACCAATTATTTTTATTTTGATCTCTCAAGACTTCAACACTAAGAGATGCCCATAGATATATATATGTGTGTGTGTGTGTGTATACACACACACACTCTCTCTCTCTCTTTTTGATACAGATTCTCTTGTTGACTTTCAACCCCGATTTCTGTTTTGCACAGCCAAAATGTTTAAAAAGCTCAAAGTATTTAAATGCGAGCCCAAAATGGCACCTGGGAAAATATTGCAGAAATGAAATGTGTCAAATAAGGAACGGCATAGTTATTAGATCTTAGGTAACTGTATGATAGTGTCAATAGGCCTATATAAAAATCTGAGATGACCATGACATTTATAGCTATACTTTAGGTCAGGGGTCCCCAAAATACGACCCATGGGGCAGACCCGCCCCGCAAAGGTGTTAAATACTGTCTGGGGTATGTGCGGAAAAATTAACTTTGAAAAACAAGTAAACTTCAGTGTGATCACAAACAGTAACAAGCACAGATTCACAGAATCTGAGAACCTTACCTCCTGCATGAGAATTCAATATACATGGGATTTCTTATCAGAAAACCTCAGGTAACCATATATTCTAAAAACTGCTGCTTTTCTAGTGTGGTAATNTATACATGGGATTTCTTATCAGAAAACCTCAGGTAACCATATATTCTAAAAACTGCTGCTTTTCTAGTGTGGTAATGCTGATAACATGCAACATTTGATCTACAGGGATAGGGTTACTTAAATTACTGTAACATGTACATCTACTATTTTTGATCTTTTCTTGTTCATAAACAACAGAGGTCTCTGGGAGCTTTCTGTGTTTGCTGTGATTTCATCAAACCGTACAGGCCATGTTGTGCCTTTTTTTCAAAGAGCACATAGTGTATTAATTTTTTTAAATTTGGTATTTTTTATTTTTAACTATTTTGGATGTAGTCATACTTAATTAATTCTAGAGTACAGATGTGCCATTTGGTTCTTCAATTCCTTGATACCTATCGATTTTGTGATGTATTGATGTATCGAAAGAATAGAAAAATCTTATGAAAAGAATTGAGAATTCAAAATTAACATGAATTATTGTTTCAACCATATTTATTATCAAGAAAATACAACTGATTTGTGCAGGAAAAGCTTAATTACTATCCAAATGTGTGAATGCCACTGTAATAAGAATCACATTGTTACAAAAAAATTGGTCCCATCATAAACTACAATTGAGGAGCATTTTTTTGTAGGNAAATTTGTCCCATCATAAACTACAATTGAGGAGCATTTTTTTGTAGGGCTAGCTTCATTGCTAGGCTTCTCGATGCTTTGAACGTAACGAATCTCACATAAAATCTTAAATTATTCAAACAATTTCAACGAATGGAATCCAGCTTGATGAAAACAGGTTCACAAAGTAGTCCTATTATTATTAACATCGGTGTTTAGTAAATGTTATTTCTATAGGGATATTACTTGTTAAACAACGTAAAAATATGTTGAAGTATGATTTGACAGCAAACTAAACAATAACATTGGTTACATACTTCTTTTTTTACGGTATGTTCAATGTATCTACGTCACTGCTTATCAGCACTTGTGAACATTCAAACCTCTTGACATGCAACTAAACACAATGGCAGTTATAATTACCGGGCTTGAATATTGATGATTCGTTAGTATAATATAATATTTGCGTGCTTTTTTTATATATATTATGACACAGTCATGTTTACGTACATATACTCTGCAAACATTTTTTGCAAACGTAGAGAGAATGTTAAACACCAAAAATGGTTGCTAGCAATAGCCAAGGGATTCGCAAGGTAAAAGTCTGAATGTGTGTCATGGTGCAAAAGTACTGACGTGGTAACAACTGTAATGAACGTTCGTTTATCGCAGTACAGTCAGGTCGATTGTCACGTTGACGTACCTACGTGAAAAAAATTAAAACTCGGGATATGGAGAAGTGAAACGCAGCTTGTTTTAAATATTGCTTACAACATTTAATGATAGTTTAAACCAGACGATAATGAATGTGCAAAGCAAAATAAAGCCAACACCCAAGGGTAAACACACATTCTGCAGTTGAAACGAAATGGAACGCACTCTCATACTCTTGATGTGTATATTGATCTTCCTTTGTAAGTTTTGCTCATTGTGCGATAGCCGTGCTTGTTTACGTTAAGTGATGTTGGTACCATTGTACAGTATCCGATTCCGGTTATTATTTTACAACTAATTTTTACTGTGAAGTTAGCAAAGTGTCTCGGTGATTTGTATAAAATTGAAATTCGTACCTACTAATTTTCAGTATTTATTAGGGGTGTGAAAAGCCTTGCATTTTCAAAGTCGAATTGAAGACTTTTGTACCTTCAACTTCATCTTCGAATAAAAAAACTTTGAGTGAAAAGTCATAAAGATTTTCACCAAGTGTTTTTTCCACCAAAATTAGTATCAAAACCAGCAGCCAGTATCATTAATAGGGGTGATGCGGATATTCGAAAATTAGAATAGTCGCAAATAGGAATTCACGAATTATTCGCATTCGAACTTAGAATATTATGCAAAAATTGTGAATAATTTACATGCCCGTTGGAGTGGTTGCAGAGATGTGCTGGCCTTTTGAAAGTTTTNTGCCCGTTGGAGTGGTTGCAGAGATGTGCTGGCCTTTTGAAAGTTTTCCCATGCTGGGAAAGGAAAAACTCAATGGAAAAGAGGCTCAACTTACACTGTGTTTCAAACAAAGTTTGTAGTTTTTATCCCAAGCTCCACCCTGCTGAGATAATCTACCAGCTTGACAGTTTTTACAGCCTTACAGCATGCTTTCCTTTGTTCCTTTTTTTCTCTTTCTCCCACTCTCTCTCTTTTCATGCCTGACACACACCAGTGGAAGGCTGTTTAATAGGAGGGTGACTCACCATAACATAACACAAATACAGTGTGTATTTTCTGTCTCGAAAAATTCATGTTTCTTTGCCTTTCTAATTTTGACATGCGCAGCGATGTCGTATAACAGTTAACGCATTTATCACATGCGGGAGTTGGGCTGACGTACGTGCCACAGCTGATACGTCATTTTGGAAGAATTGCACACTTTCCTTGCAAGCAGTGAAAGTGGCTCAACTCTCTTGCTCTGAGCCCCTAATGCCACCACCATCTAGCAAATTTACTAATTATAATTAGCCTGACATTGACCAGGGTCCTTGGAGGAGGAAAGGTAAGAGGCCAAATGGGACTGGATATATTGAGTATGGTAGTTTTTATAAAGTTTGTAGGTATCTAAATGTATAATGATTACTTTCTTGCAGATTTTGATATTTCAGTTTTTCAGCAGTACAAGATTAGGATATGTTTTATTCCATTGCTCAGTGTCTTGTAGGCATGCATTTTTTTGGCAGTAACAGTACAAATGAGTTGAATACACTTGAAAACTGTAGCCTACTTACAATAAATTAATATATACATTTTTAAATCCTTCGACTTCGATTTTTTTTTTTTAATTCCTTCACATGATTCAAGCTTCGCTTCACATTTAAAAAACTACCTTGGTACATGTGTAGTATTTATAGTAGTGAAATAAAATGGCGAGTGAAGTATGGAGATAGTTTTGTATTGATCCATCTNTAGTATTTATAGTAGTGAAATAAAATGGCGAGTGAAGTATGGAGATAGTTTTGTATTGATCCATCTAATGAAAATTAGGCAGTTGGTGTGATCTGCAAGATGAAAATTTTACGTGGTGGGAAAAGTCATAACGTTAGCAACATACAAAAACATTTAGACATGAGGCATTCTGCATACATTGCAATCAACAAAAAGAAGTGTAAGTATCAAGGAACAAATCCTAGGCTGAGTAGTGATGAGAAGACAGACGTTGAGGACCTTGCTTCTATTGTTGGTACTCCTGCAACACTTAGATGGGAAGAGTTTGCCAGCCAACAGTTAAGGGTTTTTTTTTGATAAAAAAAGATTAGACCTGAAGATCCTCATGCCAAAGCAATTGAAGAGAAAATTTGAAGAAATATATGTTTAGATNGCTTGCCAGCCAACAGTTAAGGGTTTTTTTTTTTATAAAAAAAGATTAGACCTGAAGATCCTCATGCCAAAGCAATTGAAGAGAAAATTTGAAGAAATATATGTTTAGATAATCAGCCCTTCAGTGTCACAGAAGACAAGAGGGTTCAAGGAATTGTTGCACCATCTAGAACCCAGATATGTAGTACCAACGAGGAAGCATTTCCCAAATAAGATTGTACTGCTGACTTATTCCAAATACAAGGCTGAGGTGAAGAAGAAGCTTGAAAATGCAGATTATGTTATTTTAACTACCAACCTGTGGACATAGACAGCCAATGATGATTATTATTTAAGCATAACTGCCCATTATGTTGAATGTATTTTTGTTTTACAGCATGCGNTGATTTCATCAAACCGTACAGGCGATGTGCCTTTTTTTCAAAGAGCACATAGTTTATTAATTTTTTTAAATTTTATATTTTTTATTTTTAACTATTTTGGAAGTAGTCATACTTAATTAAATCTGGAGTACAGATGTGCCATTTGGTTCTTCGATTCCTTGATACCTATCGATTTTGTGATGTATCGAAAGAATAGAAAAATCTTATGAAAAGAATTGAGAATTCAAAATTAACATGAATTATTGTTTCAACCATATTTATTATCAAGAAAATACAACTAATTTGTGCAGGAAAAGCTTAATTACTATCCAAATGTGTGAATGCCACTGTAATAAGAATCACATTGTTACAAAAAAATTTGTCCCATCATAAACTACAATTGAGGAGCATTTTTTTGTAGGGCTAGCTTCATTGCTAGGCTTCTCGATGCTTTGAACGTAACGAATCTCACATAAAATCTTAAATTATTCAAACAATTTCAACGAATGGAATCCAGCTTGATGAAAACAGGTTCACAAAGTAGTCCTATTATTATTAACATCGGTGTTTAGTAAATGTTATTTCTATAGGGATATTACTTGTTAAACAACGTAAAAATATGTTGAAGTATGATTTGACAGCAAACTAAACAATAACATTGGTTACATACTTCTTTTTTTACGGTATGTTCAATGTATCTACGTCACTGCTTATCAGCACTTGTGAACATTCAAACCTCTTGACATGCAACTAAACACAGTGGCAGTTATAATTACAGGGTTTGAATATTGATCATTCGTTAGTATAATATAATATTTGCGTGCTTTTTTTATATATATTATGACACAGTCATGTTTACGTACATATACTCTGCAAACATTTTTTGCAAACGTAGAGAGAATGTTAAACACCAAAAATGGTTGCTAGCAATAGCCAAGGGATTCGCAAGGTAAAAGTCTGAATGTGTGTCATGGTGCAAAAGTACTGACATGGTAACGACTGTAATGAACGCTCGTTTATCGCAGTACAATCAGGTCAATTGTCACGTTGACGTACCTACGTGAAAAAAATTAAAACGCGGGATATGGAGAAGTGAAACGCAGCTTGTTTTAAATATTGCTTACAACATTTAATGATAGTTTAAACCAGACGATAATGAATGTGCAAAGCAAAATAAAGCCAACACCCGAGGGTAAACACACATTCTGCAGTTGAAATGAAATGGAACGCACTCTCATACTCTTGATGTGTATATTGATCTTCCTGTGTAAGTTTTGCTCATTGTGCGATAGCCGTGCTTGTTTACGTTTAGCGATGTTGGTACCATTATACAGTATCCGATTCCGGTTATTATTTTACAACTAATTTTTACTGTGAAGTTAGCAAAGTGTCTCGGTGATTTGTATAAAATTGAAATTTGTACCTACTAATTTTCAGTATTTATTAGGGGTGTGAAAAGCCTTGCATTTTCGAAGTCGAATCGAAGACTTTTGTACCTTCAACTTCATCTTCGAATAAAAAAAACTTTGAGTGAAAAGTCATAAAGATTTTCACCAAGTGTTTTTTCCACCAAAATTAGTATCAAAACCAGCAGCCAGTATCATTAATAGGGGTGATGCGGATATTCGAAAATTAGAATAGTCGCAAATAGGAATTCACGAATTATTCGCATTCGAACTTAGAATATTATGCAAAAATTGTGAATAATTTACATTCCCGTTGGAGTGGTTGCAGAGATGTGCTGGCCTTTTGAAAGTTTTCCCATGCTGGGAAAGGAAAAACTCAATGGAAAAGAGGCTCAACTTACACTGTTTTTCAAACAAAGTTTGTAGTTTTTATCCCAAGCTCCACCCTGCTGAGATAATCTACCAGCTTGACAGTTTTTACAGCCTTACAGCATGCTTTCCTTTGTTCCCTTTCTCCCACTCTCTCTCTTTTCATGCCTGACACACACCAGTGGAAGGCTGTTTAATAGGAGGGTGACCCACCATAACATAACACAAATACAGTGTGTATTTTCTGTCTCGAAAAATTCATGTTTCTTTGCCTTTCTAATTTTGACATGCGCAGCGATGTCGTATAACAGTTAACGCATTTATCACATGCGGGAGTTGGGCTGACGTACGTGCCACAGCTGATACGTCATTTTGGAAGAATTGCACACTTTCCTTGCAAGCAGTGAAAGTGGCTCAACTCTCTTGCTCTGAGCCCCTAATGCCNGCGCAGCGATGTCATATAACAGTTAACGCATTTATCACATGCGGGAGTTGGGCTGACGTACGTGCCACAGCTGATACGTCATTTTGGAAGAATTGCACACTTTCCTTGCAAGCAGTGAAAGTGGCTCAACTCTCTTGCTCTGAGCCCCTAATGCCACCACCATCTAGCAAATTTACTAATTATAATTAGCCTGACATTGACCAGGGTCCTTGGAGGAGGAAAGGGAAGAGGCCAAATGGGACTGGATATATTGAGTATGGTAGTTTTTATAAAGTTTGTAGGTATCTAAATGTATAATGATTACTTTCTTGCAGATTTTGATATTTTAGTTTTTCAGCAGTACAAGATTAGGATATGTTTTATTCCATTGCTCAGTGTCTTGTAGGCATGCATTTTTTTGGCAGTAACAGTACAAATGAGTTGAATACACTTGAAAACTGTAGCCTACTTACAATAAATTAATATATACATTTTTAAATCCTTCGACTTCGATTTTTTTTTTTTAATTCCTTCACATGATTCAAGCTTCGCTTCACATNTCTTGGAAATTCCTTCAGATGATTCAAGCTTTGCTTCACATTAAAAAAACTACCTTCGTACATGTGTAGTATTTATAGTAGTGAAATAAAATGGCGAGTGAAGTATGGAGATAGTTTTGTATTGATCCATCTAATGAAAATTTTACGTGGTGGGAAAAGTCATAATGTTAGCAACATACAAAAACATTTAGACATGAGGCATTCTGCATACATTGCAATCAACAAAAAGAAGTGTAAGTATCAAGGAACAAATCCTAGCATGAGTAGTGATGAGAAGACAGACGTTGAGGACCTTGCTTCTATTGTTGGTACTCCTGCAACACTTAGATGGGAAGAGTTTGCCAGCCAACAGTTAAGGGTTTTTTTTTGATAAAAAAAGATTAGACCTGAAGATCCTCATGCCAAAGCAATTGAAGAGAAAATTTGAAGAAATATATGTTTAGATAATCAGCCCTTCAGTGTCACAGAAGACAAGAGGGTTCAAGGAATTGTTGCACCATCTAGAACCCAGATATGTAGTACCAACGAGGAAGCATTTCCCAAATAAGATTGTACCGCAGACTTATTCCAAAACAAGGCTGAGGTGAAGAAGAAGCTTGAAAATGCAGATTATGTTATTTTAACTACCAACCTGTGGACGTAGACAGCCAATGATGATTATTATTTAAGCATAACTGCCCATTATGTTGAATGTATTTTTGTTTTACAGCATGCGNGTAGACAGCCAATGATGATTATTATTTAAGCATAACTGCCCATTATGTTGAATGTATTTTTGTTTTACAGCATGCGGCTGTTGAGGTCATTCAATTTCCAGAAGTTTCACACACTCAGCAAACATACGGGATTTCATAAATGAAACACTCAATTACTAGGATTTGAATGAAGAGATTGCTGGTATTATGCGAGAAAATGGAAGAAACAAGGATTTCCCAGCATCACATGTCTCGCACATACATTTCAGTTGATTGTGAAAGATGGCCGACTCAACAAAATAATTTCCAATTTAATTAGTAACTGCAGACGTATTGTCAGCCATTTCAAGCACTCATCACATTCCTGCAAAATATTGAAGAATTGTCTGGAAACTGTGAAGGTGAAAAAACAGACTTGTTCAAGACGAGCCTACATGCTGGAATGTTACCTGCCATAAGTTGAAGTACTGGAGCAGAAGCAAGCTGTAAAACTTGCTGCGACATCACTTTAAGTTGCCAGTCGAACTATGCATCTTCAAATGAGTAGGAACTGATGCGTAATGCAGTTGACTTGATGGAAATTTTTGACATCACAACACATGTAGTTAGCTCTAATAAGGTGACTGCATATGAAATAGTTTCCATTGGAGAAGCGTGGTCTGGCCTTCAAGGAGTTGTAAATGATCTCAAAGCTTCGCTGAAATTACGCTATACTGCAGCAGAAGAAGATACACTCTGTGCTGTTTCTGCAACTCTTCTGGACCCAAGACTCAAGTCCTGTGTATATATAATCAGGATAATGTTACTGCAGCAGAACAACATTTGCTGGATTTTATGGAGGGTGAAGATAGGTACTTCAGGAAAAGTGCAGGTGATTGAATTATGACACATCATAAAAAACTGTAAGCCATTTATTAATTTTAAATCATTGGAAGTGTATTGTGTTATTTTTTCCTTAACAGGCCCATGAAGTGCAACAAGCAGAAGGTGCTTATGGCCATGGAATATAGTCATACTATTCCAATAAAATTCAAGATTGTGTGAAGCCTACCGGAAGTGTTAGGTTTAAATGTGCTAAAGATGAATTAAACATGTAGATATAGGAACCTTTAATACCTGCAGACCAAAGTACATATCGGAATACTGGAAATCTGAAACCAATTTTCCAAGACTGCAAAAGCTAGTTGAGTACAGTATCGAGTTTGTAGTAAGAATCGAGAATCGGAATCTAGATGGAGAAATCGCCCCATCTCTAATGTAGTGTGTTTGGGATTTTAACTTAGCGGATTTATGTTGTCTTTGTGATTTTTCCTGGGGCTTTACAACTCAGTATTATGTCCCGTTTAGCTGCACGAGTAGGCAAGAGAACTCCACACAGCAGAGTAGTTATGAGAATGCAGGCTAGCAATGCTTTTGTTATCTTGACACGTACGGCCGAGAAGCTTAGCGCCTCACCTGGTCTACAAGAGGGACTCTTTTATGAGGAGAACCCTGGGTGGCCTTATGTGTGTGTGCCTTAGCTTGGAGGGAGCTGGTATACAGTGGCGACCTGATTGGGCGGCGGCAGGCTATGTAGGCGTCTAAGGTGGCGTGGGTGGTAGTGGTTACTGGCTTACCACCTGTAGACTGACGCTGTAGCTAACCGCTGGCAGATGGCGGCAGATGACTCTGCAGGCCCCGTCCAAGAGCAATTGGTGTGCACCTGGTCTCGCCGCCCGACGATGTGGTACGGGCCTTTCCACTTGGGTGCCAGTCCGTTGCTGAACTGGCCGCTGGCTTTGCTGAGTGGGTAGCTGCTGAGGAGGACTTCTTCTCCCATCTCAAATTCTCGGACTCCTGTCCGGGACTGGGGGTATTTTCGGTTGATGTAACGTTCTTGCGCCCCTCTTGCCTTTTCTGTGCAGGCCAGGGCCTCCAATTGAACATCTTCCGACTGTGGCATTGTTATGGGTTCCTCATCCCACTGCCAGTCTCCTAGGCAATGGAGGACATGCCCCAAGACGAGCTGGCTGGGACTCGTGTCTATGGCATTGTCTGAGGACGAACAGAATGTCAGGCAGGTTCACGTCCCAGTGCTGGTGGTCTTCTCCCACACTGAGCCGGAGGTTCTTCTTGAGTTCTTGGTTCCTACACTCAGTGGGGGGTTGGCTTGCTGGCGGAAGAGGGGGAGGTCATCCAGGTTTCCACCCCTCATTTATTACAGGCGGTCTGCCACTTGCGACCTGTAAATTGGGTCCTGATATCAGTAAGGATTGTTTGAGGGTATCCCCAGCAGAGAAAAATCTCGTTTTCGATCTTCCTTATGATTCCGAGGGCTTCTTGGGTGGCCAATGGGAACGCCTCCACTCACCTGGAAAACAGGTCCATCACTACTAGGAGATAGCGGTTTCCCCCTTGTGCTCCTGGGGTAGGGTCCCATTATGTCAGTGGCTAAGTGGGTCCAGGGTGTTTGGGGTCAGCACGGCTACCCTACGGGCTAGCGTACAGGGTAAGCCTCGCCCCTGCAGCATCACATCCTGTTATGTACTGTCTGATGTCACGACTCATTCCATCCCAGACATAATATTCTTCTATGTCTCTGAGGGTCTCCTTCATGCCAAAGTGGGCTGCCTGGCAGTGGTCATGATGGTGTCTGCTTTTAGTTCCTTTTGGGACCCAAATCTTCCATGGTGCTCCGGGTTGGTTATTTCGTGACCAGATTACTCCGTTACGGAGTCCAAAACGTTAGGGATGGTTCCTCAGCACGTGTTGGGCCTCTGGGTCTTTAAGCTGGATGTAACTGAGCTGATATCGGCTGATCTGGAGCTGGCAAATTTCTTTTGCGGGATTTCTGGGTGGAGCTGGCGGAGGGGTCATGTGCTCCCATTCCTAGTCTTCCTTTGTGGCGCCCTGGTTACCAGGCTGCCGGGACAGGACGTCGGGCAGGTCGTTTGACTTTCTTGGATCGTGCTGTACCTCAAAATCAAGCTCCGCGAGGAGTATTGCCCATCTCCCTAGCTTAGCTTCCGTGTTTCTGAAATCGTGGAGCCACTGCAGGGCTTTGCTATCGGTTATAAGGATGAACCTCTGTCCTTCCAGGTGATAGGGATACTTGCAAATTGCCCAAATCACTGCGAGGCACTCCTGTTCATTGATGTGGTAATGTTGTTCGGTGGTGTTCAGTCGCGTTCTCGCATAGGCTATCACCTGGAGGCGTCACTCTGAGTTTTCCTGATATAAAACTGTGCCCAGCAGGCCTATTATGACTCACGAACCATAGTTTGCTTCCGAACGCAATTTTGCATTGTACCATGTTTTAGATAGCATTTTAACAATTATGACCACCACTCCTTGCGATGATTGCTATCTTTTGCTTATGCGCAAACACTTAAGTCAACACAAATTTTGATACAACAGTTAGCAATATAAATATTGTAAAATATCTCTCTTTTGAATTAAATCGAGCCAAGTTTCGGTTGTCAACGTTTCCCAAAAGCCAGTTTTGATGTCACGGAAATGAACATATGCGCAAAGAAGAAAACAAATATAAAAATACACACACTACAAACATGGAGCAAAATATTAAAATGTGGTCACCTAGCATGAAGTTGTGAACTGTGATATTTCATATTTTGTGTATACTCTTACATGTCTTGTTCTTTTTTACTGATAATTATAGCTTATAAACGTTAACATTCCTAGTATATCCATAAAATTTCTCGTGAAAATCAAATGTTTATACAATAGATGTGGTGTTTTGAGACGATAAAACGTTTGGGAATGCAAATTTCATTGAAATAATACAACCGAACGAATAGAATACTTTTTCTCACTTCAATGTGTTATTTAATAATAATTACTCTATACCATGAACCATATTAATTCAGTTCATTGTAATTTCTTTACTCTTGATATATTATAAAAAAAGGTTTACAATTTTGTTAATTTTAATTTTAACTCGTGGGTAGTACAAATTAAAAAGTAGGTGTAGGCTTATGTGGATATAAATTTCAGATATTAAAAATTTTCATAATTAATGTGCACAATGAGAAAAAATTAAAAAAGCTAGTTTGTTAAAACGCTGGAAAAAAACTATTTGTTAAAAAAAACTTAGACCATAACGGATTAGAACTCGTAAACATTTTACCTCTAGTTCGCGAGCAGCGAGCCTAACCACTACGTTAAAGTACATTTGACAGCCACAAAACTCACAATAGGTTAAGTAGCTTACACACTACTGTGAGACACAGCAGCTTGAAAATATACGTATTCGTTGTGAAATCAAATATCAGTTTCTTCTGGAACCTTAAACTACTTTGGAAATGAAAGTGAATACTTATTTAACATCCGGAAGATACTGTTTCTAAGCTCCATTATGTAATTACAAAATTTATTTGTCCATGAGGTTATGGCCACTCATGAAAAATGTCTGCCATTTTCTCTTGCTGCGTGAGACTCAAAGTGGTATACGCGGTGTATGTCTCCTGCGTTAAGTTTGTAACCGTTTTCGTTGCAGATGCAAACTTTGCGTTCACAAACTGAGCTGTTGTAATCAGAACTAATGCAAAGTGCAGTTTTGTGTCATGGTCTAACGCAAAACTGCTTTGCGTTTCCCAGCATTGCAGTCATAATAGAACTGCAGGCCGTATTGACAGGCGTCGGTTTGCAATATGAGTGACTTCCCCTCTTGTGGCCAGTGGAGAAGCTGGATGTTCCAGGAGCTGTCTTTCAGGCTTTGGAAGGCGGCTTGGTGTTTAGGGCACCATTGCCAGCATGTGTATTTTCCCAACAGGGAGTTGAGGGATGCATTCAGTTGGGTAATGTCCGGTACGAACTCCCTCAGCCAATTGCATAGGTCAAGGAAGCGACGTAATTGCAGCTTAGTGTTTGGAGTTTCTGCCTCTTCTATGGCACGAATAGAGCTGGTCTGGGGGAAGTTCCCCTCTGGCGAGACCACATGCCCCAGGTAAATAATATTCTTCTTGCTTAAGTGACTTGTGGAAAGTTTGCAGGCAAGCTCGTGTACTGTATTTCAGNCCCCAGGTAAATAATATTCTTCTTGCTTAAGTGACTTGTGGAAAGTTTGCAGGCAAGCTCGTGTACTGTATTTCAGCGTTAATAGGCCGCACATTTTCACAAAAAAAAATGACTCCTAAAAGTGGGGTGTGGCTTATTTACAAGATATTGTCATAAAAAAAAAAATTTCCCTCCAAAAATGTTTAGAAATTTGTCAACGTACAAGACATTTTAATCTTTTAATTTAGTTTCTGAGGAAGTCNTTTCCCTCCAAAAATGTTTAGAAATTTGTCAACGTACAAGACATTTTAATCTTTTAATTTAGTTTCTGAGGAAGTCAAAAAATAGTAGCTTATCACTTGTGTTTAAACGCGTACGGGCTGCTCAGTGCCAGCCAAGCATGCTTGCTCCCTTTCTCTTTTTTTTTTTTTCGCCCTCGCTTGGCACCCCTCTTTTCCAGCTCTCCCCGGCTATTCACCATGATTTTAAAACAAAATATTAATTTAACTCAATGGACAGCATCTTAGCGAATAAAATGATATGCCTAGAAGCATATACTTAACCTCCCCTTGNTAATTTAACTCAATGGACAGCATCTTAGCGAATAAAATGATATGCCTAGAAGCATATACTTAACCTCCCCTTGTTGCCAAAAAAATTGTTTGAACATCGAGCGACTTGTATTACCGAGTGTAAAGTTTGTTTTCAGTAACTTCCTGTGGGGAAATCAGGGGATTTATATTAATTTATTTCAATATACGTGCATATTTTGAATAAACTGATATCCTGTAAGGGTCTATTCGACACAGTTTGTCGTCTAATAATGGGTAAGCACAGAACCAAAGTGCAGGGTAACTCGTGACAGGAAAAATCAGAAGATGCGATTTTGAATGATTAATTATTAAAAGACAGTGAAGATATATTTTATTCGCCTTATTTATTAATTTCTGTCTCAAAATTACCATTTTTTGCAGTGAAACAAAATTAATAACTCTAAAAGATGGACATTTGCAAAGTGTCACCAACAGGAAGCAGTGGAAAGGGGTACATTCTTTTTTCCCCTACCGCCACTTCATCTTCATTGTCACGGCCGCCGTAAACACACTACCTGATAATCATCTCTCCACACACACTCAGCTGATAGAGTGCGTGCGGGACATAAAAAATTTGCCTTGCATTCAGTGTCATATTATTTTAATTTTCAGAGGGTTTGAAAGTTTTAAGTCTGCTTGCATTTGGTGTCTGATTACAATCAATTATATACTGTATTTTAAGATGCTATATTCTTTATTTAAACAAGTTGAGGTGAAATGTTTTTTTAGTGTATTATTTACAGTATTACTAATGCAGTTAAAACTTTTTTTAAATTTCTCATTTTTATTGTATTAATTAGCTAAACTTTATTCACAGATATTTTACAGCTCTCATTATGCTCTAAATGAAGTCTAATAAGGTTAGAAGTTGTAATTNCTAAACTTTATTCACAGATATTTTACAGCTCTCATTATGCTCTAAATGAAGTCTAATAAGGTTAGAAGTTGTAATTTAATTATATACACCTCAGAACACTCAACTACTGAAATCTTGCATGTATGGAAATTTTTTGACAGCGCTGAAAAACGGTATATAGGTAGTCGACTGTATAATGGTTTGTTGTAAGGGGTCCCACTTTTTCCAACTTTTTCTGTTTAATTTATACAATTTAATTTTTTTTACTCAGTTTAATGTTGTGCAATTCTGATCATTTTACCTAAGTGGTTTGAAAAGCTTTTGTGTTTATAAATTTATTTTAAAATACAAGTACATAAATCTGACTATTTCATACCTTTCTTTAAACTCCCTGTTATTTATAATTTAACTAAGAATCCTCTGGTATTTATTAATATTATGAAAGTGCAATAGTCTTTCATTATAATTATATGTCACATTTTTCCTAGCACACGTGTTCCTTCTCTCTTTGACGTCCCTGCTACCCCAAGACCCTGGTTCACAAACAAAGATTAGTAACTCAGATATCCCTCTGGTTGTTCCTTGCCACGAAGGCATGGACAAACTCGGAAGCATTCTCAACTGTGGACACAATTCTGGCGTCATCACCCCTCACTCAAAACTTGTTTTCCAAATCTCCCAGATTGGTCTTCAAACGACACTCCATCTTTTGAAACAAACTGGTGACACCTCAACCTTCAAAACAAACTGGTGCTCCACAAATTGCCACCCAATTCCACAGTCAGTAGTATCACCAACCCCAGGGTGTCTTATCCTTGCAATAGCCCTCGTAGTTATTGTGCTATGCACCAATCTTCTGCTTCCTTCAATAGCAGACTCGCCAATCAGACTTATCCTATCCAGGGCAGCTATAACTGTGTGACAGCAAATCTTATTTACCAACTACAGTAAGTTCACTACAATGTAGAGTATATTGTTCTTGCTACAAACACTTTGACAGAGAATGAATGGTCATAAAGCGGACACCAAACAAGCCATAGCCGGAGTAAACGTAAATTTACAGGAGAAGCCAGTTGCAGCACATGCAGCATCTCACAAGCAGAACTTTCACTCTTGTTACACAACCAGAGTGGCAAGGGCCCTACCACCTCCTAATAAGAGTGCAGAACGCGACGCTGCTAATTGGGCCACCAATACATCACCAAATCCAGACGGATACCTGACTTAAACATAAGATAAACTCCTCCGCCATATTTCAAATTTTCCACCTCATCCTAGTTTGCCTCCTGGTCGCTAGGTTCACTATTTGCCAACTACCGTTCAACAGACTGGAGTGCGCTACCATTTGCCGCCTGATGGTGACTCAGCCAGCGAAACAACGTGATTGTGCATGGAAAATGTGTTAGTCTGTCTTTTGTGTGTGTATCCACAAGTACTGCCCTGCGAGTACTTGTGCATTGTCTCCTTTCTATAATGTCGTGAATATTCACNTTGTGTGTGTATCCACAAGTACTGCCCTGCGAGTACTTGTGCATTGTCTCCTTTCTATAATGTCGTGAATATTCACGTTTGTTACTTAAAAAAATGTTACATTAGTTTCATGGGAATAAAATCATAAAGTAAAATAGCACAGAAACTAAGAAAACTTAAATTTAAGTTTGAAAAGTATAGTGGTGGACAAGTTTGATTTTTTACAGCGTTGAGTCTAATTGTATGAAACTCGAGCTGAGTCAAGTTCATTATAAAATTTTTGAGTTAGAAAGTAAAATTTGCACCATAAATGTAAATGTTTACTATGTGGGTATAACGCCCGCCCGTTATAACTCTTCTTCCTCTTATAGTCTTAGATTACCAAGAAAAAAGTTTTGGACTAATTTCTACCAACAAGAATATTTGCCTGGTTAAATGATTCATGACACTTCTTTTTCCCCTCCTACGACGAGTGAATGACTGTGGTAGGAACTGTGATGTCAGCCATGTGATGCTGACAGAAAACAAAGATAATTGTTTCAGAGGTGAAGTGGGAGGGTAGCTTTCGGCTGGTCCATCAGCATGCTGCCATTGTTCCATTTTTTTAAAATTGAAACGGTAATTACATGTGTTGTGCTGAGACTACATATTGACCTTGACAATTTCAGTGGTGTTGTCTGTCACCAGGCACCTGCAGCACTTCTTGCACTTTGCGGGGAGGCAAATCAGCTCAAGTCACAAACATAATGCCCATCCGTTTCAGAGATCCCAATTTTTTGTTGTTTTAATAAATAAATAAAACACAATGATGCACGGCTCTGGTTATTCCAGCAACAAGATTGTGAAACGCTCATATACACACTGTTTCCGTAATGCTTTGTTTATACCTAAAATTGATTGTGTTAACAGATCAGTGATCACTTTCACTAATTTATGCAAAAGCTGAGGCAGTAATATACAGAGTATATTTAATTGTATTGGTTTTGAATATATTCAATACTGGTACTTGAACTTCTTCAGGTCACTAACAATAAAATTTCTAAATGCGTGTATGCTGACTTTTGTACAGTGTCAGTGACCATTCACTTACATTTACCTGTGTTAGCAAGCTAGTTCCAGCGCATGTTCAAGGATGTGCTATCAACTTCCATCCATGGACTAGTTCGCTTCCATCACTGCCTAAATGGAATGTTTATGCATTAAACGTAAATTTTCGTAAAAGTTTTATGTTTGAGTAGGGCCTTAATTTAATCAAGATGATTTTTTATTCCTTTAAACTGTAAATCCTTCACATATTTATTTTTTTTCGCATTTGGCCCACACTATGCAGCATTTTCTGTGATGGTTTCAGGGTTATTGATAATTGTGTTAAGCGTGCTAACTGAAATGTTCTTTTGAAAGATAAACACGTTTACCATTAGGTTTGTCGAACTTGGGTACTTCTTATGGCACATAAACGGGACCTGAAGAATATGGTGCAAATTGCAGGAGAACTTAAATTAGAGGTTTCACTGTATGATCCTGGATGCAGGGAATCTAGCATTGTAGCTAGACAAAATTTGTGTACAATTCTCGTACACATGTATAGAAATTTAAGTACCACACAAACATTTCAGAACTTACAAACATCAGTGTACTAAAACTGCAAAAATTATTAGATTTTTTTAGCTTAAGTACTATATTTCAATTTATGGTGCGAGATTCACTAAATATTTAAATTCAAAATATTATTTCTTTCAAAATTTTTACAAAATAATTAAACATTCAAAAAAATTTCACGACAAATAAAAAATATAAAATAGTACACACTTTGCTGTTAAAACATAACCTCTTTTCATAGTCTTATGTACAACAGATTTGGTGACTGCTACAATTTTAAACAATTGGTGGATGAAATATCTTAATGTATGAGTACCAAATTCTTTTGAATGTTACATATTTGAAATACAAGGCCAGATCCTAGTGTAAAAAAAGTTTTACATTTTTAGATAAAACAATTACGGAGTGGAAAAAACTGTTATACCGATGAAATGTAACATTTAATAATAAGTACTGTAATAAGTATTGCAGTGAAACGTTCCATACATTGATGCTGCTGGATTTTTATAACTTTTCAGCTTTGAAACTACAAATGTAAATCAATAAATCAGAGCATGAAAATTAGGTCAATTTATTATTTAATTTACAACACTATGAACCAGAAACTGCCCAAGGCAAGCTAGGTTAGGACTGAATGTGAGTGCAATCTGAGTATTGAAATTAGGTTAGTCTATGTTATCAGAATGGACAAACAATAAACATCCCATATAATTTGAATTGGTTAGGATTATTTATTGATAGTGAAACATACATGAACAGAGTGATATATTCTCGTTTGTGTAATTTATAATTCCAGTTAAGGGTCATGCCTGTGAATGCTGTCAACATTGTTTAANGACAAGTTTGATTTTTTACAGCGTTGAGTCTAATTGTATGAAACTCGAGCTGAGTCAAGTTCATTATAAAATTTTTTAGTTAGAAAGTAAAATTTGCACCATAAATGTAAATGTTTACTACGTGGGTATAACACCCGCCCGTTATAACTCTTCTTCCTCTTATAGTCTTAGATTACCAAGAAAAAAGTTTTGGACTAATTTCTACCAANCGCCCGCCCGTTATAACTCTTCTTCCTCTTATAGTCTTAGATTACCAAGAAAAAAGTTTTGGACTAATTTCTACCAACAAGAATATTTGCCTGGTTAAATGATTCATGACACTTCTTTTTCCCCTCCTACGACGAGTGAATGACTGTGGTAGGAACTGTGATGTCAGCCATGTGATGCTGACAGAAAACAAAGATAATTGTTTCAGAGGTGAAGTGGGAGGGTAGCTTTCGGCTGGTCCATCAGCATGCTGCCATTGTTCCATTTTTTTTTCATACACTATTTTTTTTAAATTAAAACAGTAATTACATGAAAAAAGTTATGACAAGTTGACTGTATTTGTGCATATTTCATCGTATTTATTTGTGTTGTGCTGAGACTACATATCGACCTTGACAATTTCAGTGGTGTTATCTGTCACCAGGTACCTGCAGCAGTTCTTGCACTTCGCGGGGAGGTAAATCGGCTCAAGTCACAAACATAATGCCCATCCGTTTCCGAGATCCCAATTTTTTGTTGTTTTAATAAATAAATAAAACACAATGATGCACGGCACTGGTTATTCCAGCAACAAGATTGTGAAACGCTCATGTACATGCTGTTTCCGTAATTCTTTGTTTATACCTACAATTGATTGTGTTAACAGATCAGTGATCACTATCACTAATTTATGCAAAAGCTGAGGCAGTAATATACAGAGTATATTTAATTGTATTGGTTTTGAATATATTCAATACTGGTACTTGAACTTCTTGAGGTCACTAACAATAAAATTTCTAAATGCGTGTATGCTGACTTTTGTACAGTGTCAGTGACCATTCACTTACATTTGCCTGTGTTAGCAAGCTAGTTCCAGCGCATGTTCAAGGATGTCCTATCAACTTCCATCCATGGACTAGTTCGCTTCCATCACTGCATAAATGGAATGTTTATGCATTAAACGTAAATTTTCCTAAAAGTTTTATGTTTGAGTAGGGCCTTAATTTAATCAAGATTATTTTTTATTTCTTTAAACTGTAAATCCTTCACATATTTATTTTTTTTCGCATTTGGCCCACACTATGCAGCATTTTCTGTGATGGTTTCAGGGTTATTGATAATTGTGTTAAGCGTGTTAACTGAAATGTTCTTTTGCAAGATAAACACGTTTACCCTTAGGTTTGTCGAACTTGGGTATTATTTTTAGTTTTTCTGCAACAAAAATTGTTTTATGCACTTTTACGTTCACTATTGCTTTCCACAAATTAAAAGTTAATAAAGTTAAAAAAAAGTACATCAGATGTTATATTTAAATTAAAACAACATACTGCTGCAGACGTATTTATTTACCAGACACCGACTAGATACACATTATTAACCGTTATTATAGGAAATCTCTATTGAATAAAAGACACTGGTTAAGAACACACAATTTTGATGTGGATACAGCAGTCGCAGTGTTACCACTCGCACTTTACATGGAATAAATATTCACAGACCGCCATCTTGCTTTGAGGCACGTTCCAGGTGCGCAATGTAAAATAGTGTGTATGCATGCACTAAGTTGCCAGATGTTAATCTATCAAACATCTCGTACGCAGTTGGAAAATTTATTTCAGCACAAAGGCTCACAAACTTGTGGTTGTTATCTGTGATGGAGAAACAAGATGTAAATAAACCATTTGTACATGTTTTTCAACGCGTTAATAGCGGGAATATAACCAATTTTGTGATGCAATTTGAGGGAAAGTGTTATATTACTTCTTATGGCACATAAACGGGACCTGAAAAATATGGTGCAAATTGCAGGAGAACTTAAATTAGAGGTTTCACTGTATGATCCTGGATGCAGGGAATCTAGCATTGTAGCTAGACAAAATTTGTGTACAATTCTCGTACACATGTATAGAAATTTAAGTACCACACAAACATTTCAGAACTTACAAACATCAGTGTACTAAAACTGCAAAAATTATTAGATTTTTTTAGCTTAAGTACTATATTTCAATTTATGGTGCGAGATTCACTAAATATTTAAATTCAAAATATTATTTCTTTCAAAATTTTTACAAAATAATTAAACATTCAAAAAAATTTCACGACAAATAAAAAATATAAAATAGTACACACTTTGCTGTTAAAACATAACCTCTTTTCATAGTCTTATGTACAACAGATTTGGTGACTGCTACAATTTTAAACAATTGGTGGATGAAATATCTTAATGTATGAGTACCAAATTCTTTTGAATGTTACATATTTGAAATACAAGGCCAGATCCTAGTGTAAAAAAAGTTTTACATTTTTAGATAAAACAATTACGGAGTGGAAAAAACTGTTATACCGATGAAATGTAACATTTAATAATAAGTACTGTAATAAGTATTGCAGTGAAACGTTCCATACATTGATGCTGCTGGATTTTTATAACTTTTCAGCTTTGAAACTACAAATGTAAATCAATAAATCAGAGCATGAAAATTAGGTCAATTTATTATTTAATTTACAACACTATGAACCAGAAACTGCCCAAGGCAAGCTAGGTTAGGACTGAATGTGAGTGCAATCTGAGTATTGAAATTAGGTTAGTCTATGTTATCAGAATGGACAAACAATAAACATCCCATATAATTTGAATTGGTTAGGATTATTTATTGATAGTGAAACATACATGAACAGAGTGATATATTCTCGTTTGTGTAATTTATAATTCCAGTTAAGGGTCATGCCTGTGAATGCTGTCAACATTGTTTAANTACACATGTATAGAAATTTAAGTACCACACAAACATTTCAGAACTTACAAACATCAGTGTACTAAAACTGCAAAAATTATTAGATTTTTTTAGCTTAAGTACTATATTTCAATTTATGGTGCGAGATTCACTAAATATTTAAATTCAAAATATTATTTCTTTCAAAATTTTTACAAAATAATTAAACATTCAAAAAAATTTCACGACAAATAAAAAATATAAAATAGTACACACTTTGCTGTTAAAACATAACCTCTTTTCATAGTCTTATGTACAACAGATTTGGTGACTGCTACAATTTTAAACAATTGGTGGATGAAATATCTTAATGTATGAGTACCAAATTCTTTTGAATGTTACATATTTGAAATACAAGGCCAGATCCTAGTGTAAAAAAAGTTTTACATTTTTAGATAAAACAATTACGGAGTGGAAAAAACTGTTATACCGATGAAATGTAACATTTAATAATAAGTACTGTAATAAGTATTGCAGTGAAACGTTCCATACATTGATGCTGCTGGATTTTTATAACTTTTCAGCTTTGAAACTACAAATGTAAATCAATAAATCAGAGCATGAAAATTAGGTCAATTTATTATTTAATTTACAACACTATGAACCAGAAACTGCCCAAGGCAAGCTAGGTTAGGACTGAATGTGAGTGCAATCTGAGTATTGAAATTAGGTTAGTCTATGTTATCAGAATGGACAAACAATAAACATCCCATATAATTTGAATTGGTTAGGATTATTTATTGATAGTGAAACATACATGAACAGAGTGATATATTCTCGTTTGTGTAATTTATAATTCCAGTTAAGGGTCATGCCTGTGAATGCTGTCAACATTGTTTAAAACAACTGCTATTAGCACATTACTAACATAAATAAATACTAGAGTTCAAACATACTGTAATTCAATGTTAAAAACAACGATACACACACAATCACTGTTTACAGCTATGTTCTTAACCATTGTACTTGTCATCGCAACCATACCAATGCACTATAAATACACAAAAAGAAATAAAGACAAAAAAATCACCACATGAGTAAGAAATCTTGCAACAAACAATCTTAACTTTGGATATACCTACTTGCAAAAGACAGCCATTTGAAGACTGGATTGGAATGGGGGAACACAAGCCAAATGGAAAGCTGTAACAGGTGTGCCAACATAAAAATGAAACGATTCTCATTTACGTTCCAATACTTAGAAATTCACACTTGCAGTGTTGCCAATTTAGTGACTCCAACACTTAAAGTAACAATCTTTTAATTAATTTTAGCATTGTAATATTGTGACTTTTGTAGTGCTTAAATAGGGAGTTAGCGACTTTTTAAACGCTCGCTAGTGGCAGAAATAAGTGTTTCTCTATTGGTAATATTGGAACCAGATATGAATTTTTCAGCGTCCTTAGTTATTTTCCCTTAAATATGTATTGGCAACACCGTACTTCAGTATTTATTCTGTGCCCTTAATAGTGCATTTTTCCTGAACTTTAAAAGAGAAAGTCAATGCGCAATCATATTTCCATCAATGTCTCGTGTAGCTACAAGAAGCCCCTTTCTGTTGTGGTATTAATCCCAGGCACTTGAAGAAATTCTAGTACAATTCCCGGGCGCTAAAACTTCCGTACAATTCCTGGTTTTCCCATTTTTCCTGATTGTTATTGACACCCTGGGATGTTATATTGGTAAATTTTAATGAAAATATAATTTGAATGTATCATAGGTGATTGTAGAACAAATTATTAATATGGCAGGCTCTTAAACCCCAAACAAACTTGATGCCAGAAAACATAAGAAAGTGTACATAATTAGCTGTGTAGAAAATTTCATTTCTTTCATCCGTACTTAAAAGTAGAAAAATTTTAAATCCCATAAAGTATATATAATAGGGATGTTTCCTAATATTTTTCTGCTTACCACATAATAGTATTTTAAATTCTAAGACTCGCACTGTGGTAATTTCTTTACTTATGCACGTATTACTCCAGATTAGCACATTTAAAAAGAAACAATACAATGGTTTTGAGCAGAAAAAAGAAACCGCCATGATGATGTGTCTATGATGTCACTGTACATGTTAGTGTTACTTGTTTGCATGGAGATACAATAGCAGGTTATATATGCAATTGGAATTTTCATTATGTTTTGTTGTTTCGGGGGTTTTGTATGTTATGGCCACATTACCGAACACAAATATGTGGTGCACAGTTGGAATGAAATGTACTCCAAATAAGAGTCTGAAAATTTTCTGAGTGAAAAAACGAGCTGTGAAGCGTGTTTGATCACACTAGGAGCAGTGAACACTCTGCAATTAGAACCAAAAGTAAATGTTTTGTGTGCAAGGATTAATTTTAGTAAATGCATAATTTTCTGTAGTAATTGCATGGGCATAACAAATAAAATACTAATGTGCTGATTTTAAAGACAGAACCTGGAAAACGAACGAAAGATTGCTTTTATGTTTGACATGAATGTGTATGTCGTTTGATACAATATCACGGTTATGAAATTGTAATGTTGCCAGCGGCGCGTTAAGGCGCCATATTTTGTAATGTGGCACCACGCTGTTTAGTCCGCCATATATGTAATGTTCCACGTCTGGGTATGACGAATGGAAATTACCACTCGGTTAACTCAGTTGGTAGTAGCATGAAACTTTAAAGGCGCCAATAAATATAAATAAAGTCCAATGTTTGTTTATTACTCTGTACTTTTATTCATTAATCCAAGAAACAGTTCACATACAATCACCACGTATGCAGAGTACGAACCGGTTTACAGGCAAACTAACAGAGAGCAGCGCCACAGTCGTTTAATTATTCATTTACGTCTCGAAAACTTGCTTCGCGAGAAAATACAGAGGCAGCGACTACCCACACCGGCGGAGAAATAAACGAGCAAGTTTCCACTTGTCTGTGTGGGGGTTATGCGCCACGCCCGACGCGGTCTCGGCGAGTACTGGTTATCGACTAAGCAAGACATATGAAAGTGCGTGAAATGAAACACACAAACAGACAGGATGTTATAATATTCTGTTGTCTTTACAAAGAGAGGAAGGGTTTCGTTAGTTTTAGTTAGGTTAGGTTATGTCATGAGTGTCGACTGCCCGTTGTTACATCTATTTTCCCGGCGACAGCCTCACGGAGTATTTATGCTGCGGGCCTATCGCCTCCCCAGATAAGGGCATGGCAGCCGACATCTGCCAGCAGTACCATCCAAACTGCATCGCTGGTAAAAATAATCAAACCCTCCAGACCAAAAACCGTCTACCTGCAGTTCGGAAAGCTTCTGCGTAGCCATCTGAACTGCATAGTAGGCAAGAGATAATCCAACTTCTCGAACAAAACCTGATGACGCAGTTTGGAAAAGCTTCTATCTCTAATGCTGACACGTAACAAAAAACTACGACTTTCGAAACTGCAAACGGATGCCCGATAAACGAACTACCACGGCTTTAATTTTGGACCCCATAAAAATTTTACGACACTTGGCAAAGCGGAAGGAAATTAACCATGTATCCCAAAAATTAACAATACTGCGTCATTACAATGCGTTTCTACAATTTCTTATTAAAATATTTAAAAAAACTAATTATTTCACCAGATTGAATAGACATGCTAAACATGTCTTTCAAAATTGCTTTACATTGCCCATGCTGACGCATACTTTGGGCACGTAAAACATTTCTGGAGAAATAAGCCCATATATCATGCTGATTTCATCAATAGATAGTTTTGTAATTAAAACTATTGGGATACCAAAATGTAATATTTTATATTTTGATTTTTATAGTTAAATATTAGTATACTTGACATTTTTAACATAATTTTTGCAGAAAAATATTTAAATTAAGTGTAATGGTATGAATTCAAATGAGTGATGAATTTTGGTAGATGATTTTTCATAGCAACGAGAATGTTTTCCTTGTTGAATTATCACTTGTGTGTTGCCACAGTGTTTTACCTACAGGATTATTACAATTTGTTGTGAATATAATACATACATTGTGTATGTTGTTGGTTGTGGATAAATATGACCTTTATTGTTGCTTTGTATAACCATTAACCATAAAAGTTCCTGTGTAATATAATTTCATAAAATGTTTATACAAATTTATAACACTTGTTTAATTTTAATGTAGGATGTAGTAGACAACCATTCGCTTCCTCGCAGTGTGTTCTTTTCATAAACCTAGCGAATTTTGTCCTAGATTGTAATGTATGGACATGCCAGGTGTGGCGTTCATTGAAACATCAGCTCATCTAACTCAGTTGGATCTGAGCCATTGAGACTCAAGTTTAAAAAGGTGCCAAAATAAAATAATTAGACCATCTGGAAATATAGTTCAACTGGGTTTTATTATACTATGCAGTTCAACAGTGGCACAAAAAAATAGCTTAAATGAGCAGGAATAACAAAAGAATCACAGTATCAGGGCCCATAATAGGCTATGTATGACATCCAATGAAGTTGAAATAGTGACCAAAAACAAAAAAAGAGGAACCAATAGTGACTTCCAACAAAGACAATAATGACCTTTCCCTCTACACATCCAGAAATTTGTAGCATTTTTTTTCCTTCCCTTTTTCCACACATTCCAAATGATTTATACAGATACAAGTCAAAATAACAAAGAAAAAAAATGAGTTTGAAGCAACATTCGTAATTTATGAAAAANATGATTTATACAGATACAAGTCAAAATAACAAAGAAAAAAAATGAGTTTGAAGCAACATTCGTAATTTATGAAAAATGTAACATGGTCTTTTTTCCTTGGTAACAATATTTTTCACAACTGATTAAAATGTTCCCCAGCCAAATTATGACCGGTTGAATCAAAGCTAAAGTTTTAACTGTAATTTGCTATCAAAATTTCATTCTTATTAGTGTAGTAGTATAGATTCCATCCTCTACTGTTAACATTTGCAAAGAAAAATATATAATGTTCAAACACCTAAACCATATAGACTTTTGATCTTACAATTTGTCTCATAGCCAGCAGGTCACTTGGAATAGTAATAGATAATTGATTACTAATACAAAAATTATTCATACTAAGTCAGTTAACTTGAAAAAAATGTCCTTGATTAAAATTTAAATGTTCGCACATTGATAAAGTCTCTTTTATTTGTCTTTCTTCACAAGGAACTTCGATGATGAGGCTTTTTTTCTGTTTATCAATTTGGTTTTGAATCTTCTCCGTTTCCTTCTTCTCGTCCAAGTCTTAACGCACCTTTTTCAACCCTTGAAGCATCCCTGATGCTACATGTACTTTGACCATATCATTATGTTTGATGGCAGTTTTCATCTGTTTAGCTGCTTCTGACAAAAGTTCTGCTTCGGCATCGTCTTCTTTTTTCTTTTGAAGACCCTTTGTCATATTTTGAATCCCAGAATTTTTTTGCTTCAAGTTTCTTCTTCGCTTATTCGTTAACTAGTATCTCTTCCTCTTCCAGCTGTTTCTTTTTCTCTTTTTCAATTTATTTTCTAAATATGTCTTGAGTAATTATGACTAGCCCATCTTGCTTGTTTGAGGATCTCTAAAGTTATGGGTAACAACTCTGGTTTGTTCTTGTATTTCTTGATGGTCATCTTAGCATCTAACTAAGATGCATTGCAGCACAATCTTCTCCCAACAAACAAGCAGATAATGAAAAGCCTCCATCAACATCTGCACTGCCGTGACTAAAGACAAGCATGCCTTCACTGCTTTAGCTAAACTTGGGTATTTTGAGAAAAACTGTCTCCAGTTGTGGTTGATGCATTGATCTTTATGTTGCGAGATTTCTCCTACCTGCAACAATTTCCATTCATTAAGAAGTATTTCAGTGTTAATATAGATTGGTAAGAGTTTTCCCAATTTGGTGATGTATGTGCTACTGTCACTTGACGTTATATTGTCAGGATGAAGGCAAATCAGGTACTTCAAAATATTCTTAGATATAGGATACAGAGACAACATGTTTGTAAGCAGCAATGTAGTGATCTGGAGCACTCTTCTTGAAAGCTAATGTTTGCTTCTCTTATCAAATTTTTCATAATTTCACTAGCCTCCTGGCTACATTCAACAATTTAGTAACAGTGTTACTAAATTTCTGTTGTTTGTAATGATACTTCATCAAGATTTCTCAATGAACAAACAACATCCTTTTTGGCAAAGCGAAGAATTGTTTTTGCCAATCTCACTAATTTTGAGCCTGTAGTGTGCATATGATATCTGTGAAAACTTTTGCCCTAGATATTACAAAACTTACGTCAGTTTATGTAGTAGGTTTTTTAAGAAGCTTAGTTACAGACTGGTATTTGTGAGACAACATTTCCTTTGGCTTTTTTGAGGGATGAACTTCATGAAGTATTCAATCAGGGAATCCCATTGCTCTAATTTTTGCATGCTTCTGTCATTGTCAGCCACCTTGAAGTTACATGCTTTACAAACCTGTGTTTTGGTAGTGACAGTTTTGATTGTATTTTTTAACAGTCTTCCCATCTGGAGGGCAAATCTTTGAAATAGTAGTATATTTCAATGACATAATCGCTATCATCTCGTCTGAATTTTTCTAGGTATCTCTGGAAAGCATTATGAACTGTTTGAACTGTACATAACCCTAGTCTAAGAGCTACTTACTGCACTTGGATTTTATATTTTCATTCATTAGATGTTGAACTTTTTCATTAACATTTGACCCATCGTATCTGATTATGAGCAGTGACTGTCTGGGCAGCGAGCATTGTCAATTCCTAAGTTGATATGCTTGACGAAATCTTTGCATGTTGCCTTGCCCAAGAAAAAGTCTCCAAATGGCTTGACTCTACCAGATTACTGGAATTTGACCAATATCTAACCATTAATTGGAGCTCTTTTCGCTGGCGTTGTTAGTGGTTTCATCATACTGGATTATATAGCAAGGTGACTGCAGTGCATCTTCAACAATATTTTCTAATAAGACCCAATACCATCTGTTATCAAGTATTTAAATTTTCTTGCAGACCTAGAAAACTTCTCAGGAACTGCTTCAGGGAACATAGCTTGAAATGTATCTTTAATTCCATCAGACGGAGAAACCCGGATAATCAGAAGTTAAACACTTCAAAGTTCAAATTATTTCTGCTCTTGTTGCAATTCTTAACACTGTACAATGCTATTGCACTAGCACCAGGGTAAGATGAAACTGGTTTCACACAAGAAAGAGGTGGATGTCTTGCTATAATTTCCCCCTGACTGTATTGGATGTACTAGAAGTGGGGCTTTGTTCTGCAGTGCTGACAGCATTAAGGTGAAGTTGACAAGGTTCCAACTTAATTCGGCCATTTTCCTTGTGCCTACTAGTTACAACATGCTGAGACAAGCCTTGGATTTCTTTGATTACACTAACTAATCTTTTTCACAAATTATGCAGAATTCTTCAATGTCACTAAACTTCTTCACCCAACTGGAATAAATATGACCAATTAACATCACTTTTTAGAAGCCACTCCCCCTTCAAATTACACTTCTCCATTGTTAAAGTCAAATCAAACAAGTCGAGGTATTTTACTGAAACTTATATCATGGAAGTCAACCATAGTTTACTCTCTGAAAGAAAAAACAGGCTACTGTAAAACACGTTAACCATCACACCTGTCTATGTATCAAATTAGAATCAAACAAGTAAAAAAAGTGACTTTTAGTTAATTGTTTGAAAAAAGTGACCTAGTGACTTTTAGTTGAAAAAATAACCAGTTATGAGCCATGCAATATTGATTAACCTTTGGTTGAAAACAACACTCACATTACGAAGACTGGAGAGAGAACACGGGCGCTGCTGGTGTGAGTTAAAATTGTGACTTGTGCATTCTGCACTCGCCAAGCATTCGTCAGCATACCCCAAGTATCTNAATGACCTAATAACTTTCTTAAGTGACTTTTAGTTGAAAAAATAACCAGTTATGAGCCATGCAATATTAATTAACCTTTGGTTGAAAACAACACTCACATTACGAAGACTGGAGAGAGAACACGGGTGCTGCTGGTGTGAGTTAAAATTGTGACTTGTGCATTCTGCACTCGCCAAGCATTCGTCAGCATACCCCAAGTATCTTACGAAAACTACATTTTACCACCGAAAACTGCCCAATTGGAGCATCGTGTGATCCGGTTATGTCTACAAATAGCACAAAGATGTACTGCTGTGATTCTGGAACCCCACAACATGGCATGTATCTCATCACGTCAGCACAGCGTGACCCTCGTCATCCTACCTATATTGCACCATATTACAACAGTCGAACACTACGTATTCACAGCATACTAGNCAGCGTGACCCTCGTCATCCTACCTATATTGCACCATATTACAACAGTCGAACACTACGTATTCACAGCATACTAGCTAAAGAAAAATGTTGACGCCTGGTGTGTACATGGAATAGGCATTACGCTGTTACCACACCCTGCTATAGTTATCCAGGGCAGGCAGCTGACAACGAACTTCCGGGGGAACACCCTCGGGACAGTTCCGACGCGTAAGGACATGCGGGGAAGAACCGAAGCCGAATGAAAGAGGATAAGTCCCGAGAGATAGCTGATATGCGGCCCTCGA
>NQII01002475.1:135015-147924 GCA_002778355.1 Clitarchus hookeri | reverse complement strand
CACCCTCCCTCCACCCTCGTAGGGGCGCACAAACCGCTGACGAGAGACAAAATCATGCACAAAAACGCGCGAGGTACACAGGGGATTTCCCAATTTCTCTCTCTAGAAACTGCTGACAGCTAACTTGAATATAGCGGGACACGAGTTAAATTCACGTGGCAGCCAAGGCGGAGGGCATTTGTTCAGAGTCAGTTGAATCCGCGCCGTTGAGAGGCACTGGACCAGCGTCAGGGAGAATCAGTCAGGCAGACATATCGCACACAGAGAGGCGGCAGTCGGATGAGTAAATTCCCGGAAACGAGTGGCGCCATTCCCCGATAAGACGTAGTCGTGCACCGGATGGTGACGAGGCAAGCAGTCAGTCAATCATTAAGTCAATTGTGACGTCAACGGGGAGAGAACCCAGGAACAGCCGAAATTTCATGTGTAAATTTCTGAGACAAACCAAGTAGAAGTGCCGAGAACTTAAGAGTTCATTTCTGAAAACGTAGTGGCAGTTTCCGAGGCGGAGAAGTCGAGAGCGCGGGACGAGTCGTAGCAGACGTCGACGTAGGAGAGGGGATGCGAGGTCTCCGATGAGGAACGCCAGCCGAGGTCAAAGAGAAAGCACAAGTCCCGGGAAACCAATCCCGGACTTTCGAGAAGGGAAGCCGAGCAAGCCGCAGTCACAGATAAGTAGAAACGTCTCCATTTAAACAACCTTCCCCGATGCATAGCATTCCGTCCACCAGCCCTTCAGGCCTTCGACTTGTAAAGGGGCTCAGTCTCACCAGTGTGTGTATAAATACCTATGTTACCTTCAGACACACAAAATACTGGTGAGTTAACTAACGGAGAATACAAGTATTTGTTTACCCCTTATGCAACTACCACAGGTGCCCTTAGTCTGCACCAAAGTATAGTAACTATTTACCCTACTAGCCATCACCCTGTCTAACTCAGGTGGCCTAGTAGTGACAATGTGTTACATCATCTTACGATAATCATTGCTACGGTTGACTTAAATTAAAGTATAAATTTTTAAAATCGAAAATATATAAAATACAAACTTTTACTACTTCAAAGTTCTAAACAGTGAATAAATTACATTAATCCCCAAAAGTAGATAAAAAATTTAATATTTCCACAAAACCTATCAATTACTATTTCCACAACACATATCAATTGCTTTTGCTTGCATCATTACAAGTTGACAAATTAGTGTTTGTCTCTCTCGCATGATGCGAACATCTGTAATATTGGGCAGTAACTAACAGTGTTTATACTTACATTAACCGCCAGAGACAATGCCCAAAGTCTCGTTAAAAATATATGTTGTGACACACAAAACAGGTTGGATTTCACTTTACATATAACTACTTTGTTACAATATTACACAATTTCTTAATAATGACTTAAGTTTATATCTAAAAAATTTATGTGAAAAACACGGGTAATGACCATTGAGTAAGCCCTACATTTCATTCAAATTCTTTATGTGGACTTATTTATTTACCATTAAATATNCGGGTAATGACCATTGAGTAAGCCCTACATTTCATTCAAATTCTTTATGTGGACTTATTTATTTACCATTAAATATTGCTAGCAGTGAAGAGAGAAGCACTTTCAACCCTCATTATAGTCCGTTGTCAGATCATACACTGCTTTTAGAGAATGACTGCGAAAGGATCCACACTAATTAACAACTGTATTAGACTTCTGCCTTTCACCACACTTATGTTGAAAGTATGTAGAATCTGCGAAGGATCTGGTAATGGGCCTGTGATAATATGTCAACATTTAATAAGTGTAGTCCGCACTCACTACAAGCTGCTCAGTAAGCTGTGTTTAGGCTTTTTTTGGCAACTAAGGAAGGACTTATGTGTTCTTCTAGGTTGTAATTTCTCTTGGAAGACTTCAATATATTAAAGTATTTTAATATTTCATTAAAACATTATTTTCGCACTAGAAATGATTGAACACCGAGATGTTGTGGNATATATTAAAGTATTTTAATATTTCATTAAAACATTATTTTCGCACTAGAAATGATTGAACACCGAGATGTTGTGGAGGTCAAAGACAATTAAAATAAGTAAAATTTGATCTTATAAGCTTGTGATTCATTTACGGGAACCATTTGACTGTATTTAACAAATATAACGTGCAATTTTGCCGCTCAAACTGAAAATATGGTAAAATAAAAAATTTAATGCAATTTTTGCTTATAGGGGGTAGGGGTGGATCAGAATTGCTCAAAAATCAGATAACACCTCCATAGTTAAAGTTGCAACCATTTTTCTGGGAACTGTGAATGATCATAATAAAATAAGCTTTGTTTATGTTAACCCACCCTGATCATGAGTATGCTTATCCCATATTGCTGTGCGTGTTAATTATTTTACCATCTGCAGTTGTGATAAAAATTAACTTGTTCAAGTTAAAGTACAGCCCATTGTTAGATAAAGTAAATCAGTGCCTATAAATTTATTTGAAGAACATTTGCTTGTATTTCAATACAATTTTTTGCCCCTTTACAAAAAACATTTTGATAACAATTCAGCTTTAATTTAGTCTCCTCTACTAAGCCCATTGGTTATATGCCACTGACAAAAATACAGGGTTTTGCAAGTATGGAAGAAAAGTTTCTTTTGAGAAATACATGACTTCATCAAAGCATGTACTCAAGAAAACGAATCATGTGAATTGATGATGTAATATTTCTTACATTTAACATAGTTTTAATGTCCAAAATAATACAATGGAACTTTACGTTTACATTTTCCCCTTAAATACACCAGTTTATTCAAGTCCCACCATTTCCCCAATGTTTTCAATGTATTAAATTTAGGGATGGGTCGATTTGATTCTTCAATATCTTGATACCGCCGATTCTTCAATTAAAATGAGTACCGAGTACCAATAGAGTTGATTCTCTAGTAATGACTCGACATAAATCTATGCACTGTACATTAATTAAACTATACTGCAAAACCTTCCTTGATAATCCTTTATAGCTAAATACTCTATACAACAAAATAATGGCAATGCATGTTAATATATTGTGTACGCTTGTAACTTGCACGTCACGTTTAATTGTATTTATTTTACATTAGAATTGTGGTGTTTCTATTAATGTAAAATGGAAACAATTTTTTTTTNGTCACGTTTAATTGTATTTATTTTACATTAGAATTGTGGTGTTTCTATTAATGTAAAATGGAAACAATTTTTTTTTTCTGTGTTCATCAAAGATGTGTGAACATGCAGCTCTTTAAACAATATGGCTGGCCATTTCTCCACAACACTAGCGCTGGCAGACATGTTTCGGTGTCAGCTACATTGTTGGCAGTCGTCCACATCTATGACTTGTTTACATTTTTTCTCCCGTTGTCTGAGACTTTTTTTGTGATGTGTCCCATTCAAGTATTTAACATAGTTTAGGGTTTCTTGACGTAGATGACTTTCTACATGCATGTAAATTAAGCATCTATCAGAAAAAGTTGTGGCAAGTTGAAAATAAATACAATTTAAATAATTTTACGAATGAAACAGCAACCTTTCAACACGCCCCAACCAAGGTAATAAGCATTTGTTTAAAATATGGTGCAANAATTAATTTGTCCCTAGTAAAATGTAAAATAGGGGTTCTGCTGTATATGCTAATTTTGGAGAAATATACACATGTTCTGCCCCTAGTTAATCCCCATTGCTGCTGTTAATAAAATTTACTAGGGAGAAATGTGACACTCTTCGCATCTAAATATGAAACAAGTGCATTTGTGAGATCAGCCCCCCTCCCCCTTTCACTCACACAAACACACACCCAATTCTTTATTTAGAAAGTGCAGCTATACTATGAGATCAACACTTACTTTTATTGTCTGGAGGCAAAGTAGAAATAAGAATGTTATCACTTTTTAAAGGAAAACACATTAAATTTAATTTATCCATTACCAACTTTAGTTCTACTGCTAGTCTAGTGATGTTAAGGTCAAAACTATTAACAAATGCAGATAAATTCTGTTGATTACATTGTTTTATTACTGACAAAACTAATGTAAATACAATATTCACATTACTTAATTTGCTATGTGCAAAATGTGCGTATTCAGTCATCCCTCTCTTAGCAGTACTTTTATATAGCATATAATAAAAACTTTGTATAAAATCACACCCTTAAATTGCCTTTCATTAAATTAATTACCTAGTTGTGTTAACTTCATCTCCATGCAGTCTATATTACAAATGCATTGCCAATTAATGTTTGCAATGTCTTTACGTATACCTTTTTGAATCTTAAATCTAATATGTGTGCATTTTTTTGGGAGTATTCCAGTATATGAATTGAGTTCTGATGATTTAATTAATTACAACCTATTTGAGTAAGTATTAATTGCATTTAATGTACATTTATTGCATAACATTTATTACTATGTTAAATGTGTACGTTTCAAATAGTGGTAACATGAAAAATTGAACTGCCATTAATCACAATTAATTTTTATAAACATACAGGCACAACATATTGGGGTGATGCATTAGAATTTTATACTGGAAAATGTCCCTTCAAATGGTAACCATGACCAAGCCAAAGGAACGAGACACGCATATTAACAAGTATGATTATATTAGGATTGATTTAACATTTTCTCTTGAAACAGGATTGATAATGAACCTAGTGTTATTTCCGCCTGTTGTGGTGGTGCTGATCCGATGGAAATTTTGCTTTGATGTGTGGCATGTAATCGAAGGTGAACACTTTTGGTGCTACAAAACCACCGTAGCCACGTTGTCCCTTGTGGTAGAGTCCAGCACCTGCAAGTAGTGTTGGGGGATCAGAGTTCACTGGTTGTGCATCCAGAAATGGTACAGTTGTTTGTGCAGCATCTGCATCTATGTCAGAGTGTGTAAACAAGAGAAACTGGTCAGGCTTTGAATCTGGCTGTGATGCATAGGATCGAGTTGGTACATCTGGATCGTGCAGATACAACCTTGTTCTGAAAAACAAGCATATTTTGCTGTANATGCATAGGATCGAGTTGGTACATCTGGATCGTGCAGATACAACCTTGTTCTGAAAAACAAGCATATTTTGCTGTATGGGTAGTTTACAAATGTGTACATTTTATAATATATATGAAATTGCTTTACTTACCGTGGTGTTACCAACGACGCATCAGTGTTATCGTTACCATGCCAGAGGCTTTTTTCCTTGGGCTGTATGAGACTTCCCTCGGTGAAGTTGATAGGAGTTGCCATTATTTCAAGATTCATATGTGTACCTACTCGGCGAAAGCGAACACCTGTAACAGGTTATCAACATTAATTTTGTATTATAAATTTTTTGAAGAGGCTGCTAGACATTTATGATGTAAAACTACAAGGTACATAAAGTAGTAGTACCTGACATTCAGTGGATAAGGACTTAACATTTAAATAAAAATCAAATAAAAATGGGGAAAAGATTGCTTTTGTTATGTTTTCGGTTTAATTACTAATTTGCCTACATAGTCGCATGCCAAGTTTAACTAATGGAAACTAGGACAAATGAGAACCTTTAAAAGCATCCATCCCATAAATGAGGCATAAGACAAAAGTTGCTACTCTAATTGCCAACAAAATGAAAATAATACGAGTAAACTTCAGTTTTTGTTAAGCTGTTGGAACCGTAGGGTGTTGACGGTTTTCAGATAAACAAAATTCATGACTTTTTTTCATAACTTCTTAACAGTATGTGACACATTGACAACCCTTATAGGTGTGCAAATTTCATTGTCTGTGCATTTTCATAAAAAAAAAATTTTATCTATGGTTCCACCTTTTACCACATAGTATGGAACATCAATGTCAATACAATGAAGTGGACATTAGTTTGAAACAAAAAAAGAATTTCATGGACTACCCACTCAATATCCTTACTTTTTCGTGACTTTCAAGACCAGTTGACACCCAAAACACACTCAAAATTCCAGTATAAAATTTCAGAAAAAATGCAGTATCTAAAAATTACATGTTCAGTGAATAATAAAATTGAGGCTGTCAGTTGTGTCACAAACTTAACTTAACATTTTTAATAATTTAAGTTTTTAGTTAATTATTTATTTTTAACTGACTNATAATGAAAATAATATGAGTAAACTTCAGTTTTTGTTAAGCTGTTGGAACCGTAGGGTGTTGACGGTTTTCAGATAAACAAAATTCATGACTTTTTTTCATAACTTCTCAACAGTATGTGACACATTGACAACCCTTTTAGGTGTGCAAATTTCATTGTCTGTGCATTTTCATAAAAAAAATTTTTTATCTATGGTTCCACCTTTTACCACATAGTATGGAACATCAATGTCAATACAATGAAGTGGACATTAGTTTGAAACAAAAAAAGAATTTCATGGACTACCCACTCAATATCCTTACTTTTTCGTGACTTTCAAGACCAGTTGACACCCAAAACACACTCAAAATTCCAGTATAAAATTTCAGAAAAAATGCAGTATCTAAGAATTACATGTTCAGTGAATAATAAAATTGAGGCTGTCAGTTGTGTCACAAACTTAACTTAAAATTTTTAATAATTTAAGTTTTTAGTTAATTATTTATTTTTAACTGACTGAACCATAATCAAATGTTAAAATTAAAATAAAGAAAACAAATAGTATATAAAAAAAATTTCCTCAAGTTCTTACAAAAAAATAGCTTGATTGTATTGCATACAGATAAAGTAAATATGATAAACTTAAATTTATTCTGCCAACATTTCAGATTTATTGTTACGTATGCCAGTTATAATGGACACAAACACATAAACAAGACACAAATATTCATATATATANTTTTCATATATATTCACTGAAATTGGAAGCTGTGATTTTTCATTATCAATCTGGTGAACAGAATATTCTCACAAATTTTCTCGTTAATACTTAAGTTCTATCTGGTTTTAAAAANCTCGTTAATACTTAAGTTCTATCTGGTTTTAAAAAAGTGTACAGAAATAGTCAGATATATTGGAAGTATTCCCTAGAGCAATAGTCTCAGTTACATACCAAGAAATTTAAATATATAGATTGTGGTAGAAAAAATTTAATAAGTGGAGTGAACTTTACGTAAGTTTTTTTCATGTCTGTTAGATTTACTATTAAATATCATGTGTTTTTCACAAGAAAATATTTCAGTCTGTGGGTTTTGTGTCAACATCGCATGGCCAAGTATTAATGTTGATAATATGGTGTGGCAGTTATCTTTGATTGCTAACAAAACTGGCAATGTAAACAATGATTTCATTGATTAACTTTTGTTGTACTTTGTTAAGAAATAAATTTCCAAAAGTCTTTTAGTAAGCACGACTAAGATGACAAGTAAGTATATTAAAAGTTACTATATTTCTGTTAACCATTGGTACTAATTATTGTGCATGTGCACATATGAGATGCTTGCTGGCTTTGTATGCTATGGGGAGCACAGTTTCGCGTTTCATTTACAATAACGTTGTGTCTGTCCATTCACCAATAACAGGCAATGAAATTTTCGCCCAATTTAGTTGCTGGTGTAAAGCAAAATGTCTGACTATAAGACAGTTTGCAATTTCATTCTTTCTTTGTTTAACAGTTGTGGCCACGATTTAAACTTATTAGATGTAGTAACTATTTAAAGATATTTACACTTTTACTAATATTTACAAGCAGTGTTACACCATTACATTGATACATTTCTAGACCAGTTAATGGTTTTATATGAGAAATGGGTGTTCAATTTAAGTGTTACAACAGGAAAAACATATACATAGTTGATAATAAATAAAGCATCTAGCATAAAAGTAATTTTTTTTCTCTATACTTCCAAGAGAAAACAATTACCTGTNAGTTGATAATCAATAAAGCATCTAGCATAAAAGTAATTTTTTTTCTCTATACTTCCAAGAGAAAACAATTACCTGTCAAGACATGTCCATCAGGAACCATGAGGTCATCTAGGTCGATAGCTCTCTGTTCCCAACTAAGGGTGTGATAATCANCAAGACATGTCCATCAGGAACCATGAGGTCATCTAGGTCGATAGCTCTCTGTTCCCAACTAAGGGTGTGATAATCATCGCCATTATGAACATCGGAATCAGATATTCTGTAGTCATCAGCAGGTCTCCAGTTGAGGGACGTTTCATTAATTCCTCCATGGGGAAGAAGGGCGCCTTCTTGTATCTGAAGGTGGATGACACGGTTCTCTTTCACAAAGCGAAGTCCAGTTACAACCCTGCCAAAATAAAATACATTTCAGTCCTCCAAAATGTGGTTAGTATTTATTTTAGCAAATTAAATTGGACATAGAACTTTCAGTGATTGAAAAATACCTATATTNCCAAAATGTGGTTAGTATTTATTTTAGCAAATTAAATTGGACATAGAACTTTCAGTGATTGAAAAATACCTATATTTGGCCCCAAGTATGATTGTGCATGTTATGTATGGTTGCCATAGTTCTGTTTTACCCGGAACTGCCAAGTGTGGTTCATTAAATATGTCTTGTGTGTGTGTGTGTGTAACACAGTGTGTGTGTAACACATTCTATTACTCTCTGAATATCTGGCAATCCGAATGGTACGTTGACTTTTGAATAGAGGGAACTTATGTCCAAAATTTAAAGTATTGAGGTGTTGGCTATTTTCTTTGGGTGGTGCATTGTCCTTTTACCATTCATTCCATGCCTGATCCATGAACATTGTAGGCAACTGATGTAGTTCACCCTATTTACCCTGTCTTCAACAAGAAATGAGCTTGAACACTTTACCGTTCCTGTAAAAACACATATTGCTGCATAAAAATGTACTTACCAGTAGTCTACGAAACCTCAAATATTTCGTTAGTAATAAATTATAGAACAGTCTATGACTAGCAACAGATTTGGCAGAAAATTTTTAAACTTACATGTTGTTTTCGACATCTGACATGACTGACCGTAGGTTGAAATAGCGGTCAGACTTTGGCCCTTGCTCATCGCAGAGACAGAAACAGTAGGAGCAGTGCCAAAACACCCAGCGCCACCAGCTGTCCACTTTAGTTGTGCCACGAACGCACGTCCCCTTCTCACCCAGAACCCTGCCATTTTCATACTCAATCCAGTTGTATCGTCGATCTCCACTTTTGTCCTGCAAACCCAGGCTTGTTTAAATGTACAGTGTGGAATTTGGTCAATAATGACAAAAATATTTTTTTGGAGATCTGACATAGTTACTCATCGTTAATCTTTTTTTTTTGGGTGTGGAAAGAGGCGGGAGGGGGGCTGGAATGGAAGTTCTTATAAGCTAGCAATGAAAAGTATAAAAAAGTTGATTGGTGCAGAACTTAAGTGTTGAAACAACTAAAAGCAANAAAAAAGTTGATTGGTGCAGAACTTAAGTGTTGAAACAACTAAAAGCAACTGTGAAATGATTTCAAGTAACAAAGAGTTAAAAATTAATGTAAAATACCAAACAAAACTTTTACTTGAAGGGGGCAAGTCCCCACACGGACATCAAGGAGTGCTTGCAGTGGAACATTAAAGCAGAATTTGGGGTTACAAAATGTAATCGGTGTGTCTGAACTTTATTGTTGCTGAATGAATAAGCAACATTGTCTTTGTGACATTGGTACATTTAGCACACCTTTTCATACTCACCGCTTGACAAACCCACATGTCTGAATCTATGTACCGGCAGTCAATCAACCTTCCATTGCAGCGAGGCTGCTTAGAACAGTACAGATTATGGTAGCAGCCGTGACTCTTGGCGTATGAGTAGTAAGCACAATTCTCACGACATGTTGCCTCTGGGTTCATATCCACTTCATTCTGGACATGGCCTTGCAGCAGCTGTGTCAGCTGCACGTAAGTCTCTCCCTCCACATGCTGCTTGGGGTCACACCGCCGCAGTTCACGACTAGCTGCTTTCATGGCAGCCTTCACAGCTGCTATCTTTTGCTCTGTCCACACCTCGTACCGGTCACGCATCATTTGTGCTTCCAGGGTGAAGTTCCCTGCAGACATTAGCAATTGTTACATAGGTGCCATGTGTAATAAATATTTCTTCACATCTGTAAAATTTTAGTAGAGTAAAAATTGATGATATGTGACATTTAGTGGAATAAATTTTAAAGTTACATGAAATTGAAACAAGAATGAAGTTTATCTTAAATGGGATAGAAATAGTCTTGACCATAACATGAGAAACAGAAAGGAGTACAGATTTACACATTTTTACATTAGGTGTATCAGGGAAACTGTTTAGCAACTGAATTGTAGTTTTCTAACAATATATATTTCTAATAAGAAATATGTTTTAGTTCTTTCTGTTATTGTTATTACTGCAAAAGTGTACATTTCTCAGGTGAACCATATGCTTGTAAAGTTGCATTACCTTTATCATAGAGCTTCAGCAGCATCCAGGAGAACTGCATCATTGCATATCCTTTGAGTTCTGTGAGAGCGACAGATGTATACAGATTGTACAACAGCTGCTGTGGAGACTGTGGCATGTTGCATGCATTGGATGCAGATTCCTGCAACAGTGTTGTTAATTATGGTCAGTTGTTAAACATAAATAATTGTAACAGTAGCCTGAAAAGTAATGAAACATACAGTTATATAGCTAATGTGACACAATTGTGGTACCTTTAAGGCTTGTTGAAAGAGGTCACCTCCAGTACCAATTGGATTGACGATGAGTTCATGCAAGCGAGAGAGAGATTGTGGCACAGATGAGGTGGGGTCTTGCAAAATCATCTCAGCCAGATCAGTCCATGCTCTCCGAGGGGCAGGGATGATGTCTCCTCTTGTCTGTTGTTCTTGGAACCTCCTGAAGGAGTCGTACAGTGCGCGAATGCCACGCAACTCTGCATCTGCACGGGCCCAGACCCACAGAGACCCCAGCTCCGTATACTGGCCTGTGTGGGGTGACCTCTGCTCAACCTTGTCCCCCAGGGTTTGAAATGCTCTAAGCAGCTCAATGTCTGCTCCACCAAGACTGTCATTGGCAAGTGCCACCCAGCGAGAGTCATTCACATCATCCCACAGATCATAAACTAGATCAAGCAATGCATACCTCAGTTCATCCACATTTGTGAGTCCCTTATCTATCTTCATACATCTCACATTCGCAACAAGAATGGTTGCCCATATCACAATGGTATACATTATTAAGTACAGTATTTTTCACACTTCAAGCTGCAAATCCCTGCCTTTTAACTTCGTGAATGTTCTTAAACTAAAGTTCTTATGTTTCCAAGATTGACATTTACCTATTACATTTTATATATCACAGTATAGTCCTTATACCTGTAAGCTTCCTGGAAACTAAGTGAACATATTGCTTTGTAAAGTGCAAAGAAGTGCTTCATATGTTGATCTGAAATACAAAAAGTATTTTTGGTCTCATAAGATTACAATTTTTTTAATTTGTTATAACACTATATATAGGCAGTTGTGTTAACAGCCCAGTTTTCAGGAAAAATTTCCAAATAGCGTTGCCGCAAGTTGTAATGATATTCCCAGAGCTTGAAAAGGTAGTTAAACTTGAAAAACAAAGTGGGTAAAGGNAGCGTTGCCGCAAGTTGTAATGATATTCCCAGAGCTTGAAAAGGTAGTTAAACTTGAAAAACAAAGTGGGTAAAGGTGAAACACTTGTAAGATGTACTATGTAATTTGTCTTATTTGGTTTTACTCAAATGAAAGAAGTTTGGTATGTATTTATTATATCCAAATGGTGTACTGATTTTTCATTCAGAGGCCATGGTGGTGTATTGGTTAAACTACTTGCCTCCCAGCTAGGCAAACCTGGTTCGATTACCGGCAGGGTTGCTTCCGGATTTTCATACGTGGGAATTGTGCCAGAACATGCCGCTGGTCGGCTGGTTTTCTTGGGGATATTCAGTTTCTCCCGCTTTCATTCTGGCACTACTCTATACATTGTTTCACCCCCATCTGCTCTCAAGATCTCTTATGTTAAGAGCCGCCCAAACCTCTCCACTTTTCATTCTTTATATTCTATTTANTATGTTAAGAGCCGCCCAAACCTCTCCACTTTTCATTCTTTATATTCTATTTATTTGTTTACTTACTATGTTTAGGTGTACCGCAAAAATCTTTTTACCTAGTTGGTGTAATGACTTTTCATATAATTATTTTAATTTACTTAAGTTCTTGTTAGATTTACAGAAAAATTACTTATAATTATTTTTACTCCTATTTAAGTCTGCAAATTAACAAATATTCTCCCTCTATTTAAATGTTNGATATTCAGTTTCTCCCGCTTTCATTCTGGCACTACTCTATACATTGTTTCACCCCCATCTGCTCTCAAGATCTCTATGTTAAGAGCCGCCCAAACCTCTCCACTTTTCATTCTTTATATTCTATTTATTTGTTTACTTACTATGTTTAGGTGTACCGCAAAAATCTTTTTACCTAGTTGGTGTAATGACTTTTCATATAATTATTTTAATTTACTTAAGTTCTTGTTAGATTTACATAAAAATTACTTATAATTATTTTTACTCCTATTTAAGTCTGCAAATTAACAAATATTCTCCCTCTATTTAAATGTTNGAAAAATTACTTATAATTATTTTTACTCCTATTTAAGTCTGCAAATTAACAAATATTCTCCCTCTATTTAAATGTTTAAGTATCAAAGCATTTCAATTAAACTAGTAGTTTCTCAAAGCAGTGTGTTTATGACGTAGTGATTGAACAGAGAACTCTGTTCCCCAGCATTCATTTACAGTGAGCTTTGTATACTAGGGAACAAGATTTACTATCATCTCACATGCTGGAGATTGAGTGAAAAGATGTAACTTACCGTGTTTACTTAGGCTATATCTAAAAAAAATTCAAGTTGTCTTATGTACATGCCAGTGTTTTATTGAGCCCCAAAAAAGCAACAAATATGCCCCCCCCC
>NQII01002475.1:113766-134915 GCA_002778355.1 Clitarchus hookeri | reverse complement strand
ATTTTACTGTCAGGAAACAGATGCATTCAAGAATATTAACTCAAGTACTCTGATTTTCTTAAATAGCTTTGTAAACCAGCTAAACATTACACAGCAATCTGAACATTAGAGTAAACAGAAATAAATTTAACCACTGCAGTAGTGTTCGCATAACTTTAAGATTCCCATCGCGGACAGTGGTAACCGTGCTTGGTTCCAAGAAATTATTAATTTTGTTTCCCTCTTATAGTAGCACGAATGGTAATGGAGCAACATTTAAACTTTAATGTTAGGGGCATTACTGTTGTCTCGTATATTCATTTTTGTTTGTGAATATTTATACTTAATGTTTAAATTGATTTTTGCTAAAATATTTAATTTTGTCAACACTTTCTTACATAACATTTTCTGGTTTAGTCTTTTTCACGATATANGATTTTTGCTAAAATATTTAATTTTGTCAACACTTTCTTACATAACATTTTCTGGTTTAGTCTTTTTCACGATATATAATTTGTGATGCTAGTAAAATCGGGGAACAATGGAAATTATTTTGTAAGCAGTGTCCAGAACGATAGCACAAGTTGAATATCAGCACGATGTTTTTCATGTGATAGTGTATTGATGTAAACACCTTTTTAACCTGGAACATATAAATACTGGCAAGTACAAAAATATGCAAAGGTATTAAGAATTTTTTACGCTCCTTTTAAAATTTGTTTCGTAGCAGTTGTGTGGTATCGAAATGTTTTGAGTGTGTCGTTTCACAAACATATTTTGAAAGCATTTGCATTAAAAAAACTGAATTATTCTTGTCGAATTGGACTTTCGTTACTCTCTTCAGACTACATGATTGTGTACGTGAGCTCAGAAAATCAGTCTCTTGTTTAGGCCTGTCATTTACAGCGGAAAATCCGATTAAATAATATTTACACGTGTGTATATCGGTATTATTTTACATGTTTACAAGGTTTATAAAGAAATTTTTAATGTACTTGACAAGGTGAAGCAGCATTGGAAGGGAGCTCAGAATCTCATTGGTAAAAACTCTAGTGATTCCTTATTAACNGATTTTTGCTAAAATATTTAATTTTGTCAACACTTTCTTACATAACATTTTCTGGTTTAGTCTTTTTCACGATATAGAATTTGTGATGCTAGTAAAATCGGGGAACAATGGAAATTATTTTGTAAGCAGTGTCCAGAACGATAGCACAAGTTGAATATCAGCACTATGTTTTTCATGTGATAGTGTATTGATGTAAACACCTTTTTAACCTGGAACATATAAATATGTACTGGCAAGTACAAAAATATGCAAAGGTATTAAGATTTTTTTACGCTCCTTTTAAAATTTGTTTCGTAGCAGTTGTGTGGTATCGAAATGTTTTGAGTGTGTCGTTTCACAAACATATTTTGAAAGCATTTGCATTAAAAGAACTGATTTATTCTTGTCGAATTGGACTTTCGTTACTCTCTTCAGACTACATGATTGTGTACGTGAGCTCAGAAAAACAGTATCTTGTTTAGGCCTGTCATTTACAGCGGAAAATCCGATTAAATAATATTTACACGTGTGTATATCGGTATTATTTTACATGTTTACAAGGTTTATAAAGAAATTTTTAATGAACTTGACAAGGTGAAGCAGCATTGGAAGGGAGCTCAGAATCTCATTGGTAAAAACTCTAGTGATTCCTTATTAACNTACTTGACAAGGTGAAGCAGCATTGGAAGGGAGCTCAGAATCTCATTGGTAAAAACTCTAGTGATTCCTTATTAACACGAACACACACACGCTACCTACGTATGTTTTCTCACACAGCACGTCAATGCATCGCGCATCACACACACCGAGCGAAACACTGTTTTTGTTTCCACGTCCCGTTTCCGTATGGCCAAGATCAGCTGTTCACCCGACGCAACCCCGTGACGTGGGCAGTTGAGACCGGACGAAAACTGCCGTGCCGACTGGTTTCTCCTCTCGTCCGCCCTCAGCCTTGGCGACGAGATGGCCGGCGCATGCGCAGTAGCACGGCGGCCCTGCTCGAGTGTACTGCGCGCGCCGAAAACATTAACCGTGCACGTTCTCTATTGATCCCCAGTGCCTCTGAACATTGCACTCGGAGAAAAGGAGGTGGGATAATGACACATTTTACTCGTCGGCGTGCTTGCCGAAATACCCGTCTCTTCTCTTCTCTCATGCGTTTAAAGACAATCACGATTAAAATTTCGTTAAAGAGGTCAAACACTTTCGTTAAGACACACGGATTTTATTAACTGCGATCTTGTGTATTAGAAGTTATCAACAAATATTTTAACTTAGTTTCTACAAAATAATGGGGAAGCAGTTGAGGGCGGGGTGGAACTGAAACGAAAAAAGTTCGCGATTACAAACTTCAGGGACTGAACACTTGACGTCCAGAATGCGAGTCAGGCGTGCTAAATGTTTAATCAGAATTGCTCGAAAATTAGTCATTCCCGTGGAAATTTCACTTGCACTCAGAATCCCGTGCTTTTTCCAAACGTCTAAGAACTACTTTATTTCCAACGCCAATACGTTCAAACGACACACGATGTGGTAAATGCGCTGACACTACAATTTTACTGGCGGGAAGTTTGTGAAGGTACAGTTAAATGAGGTAGTATGGTTTAAAACGGTCTTGCCGATCTGGTATAGTTCGTATTACAATAAATCCTCGACATTTTGCAAGTCGAGACAGAAGAAAAAAAGCGCGATAGAACACGTACAACGATCATGATTATCCNAATAATGGGGAAGCAGTTGAGGGCGGGGTGGAACTGAAACGAAAAAAGTTCGCGATTACAAACTTCAGGGACTGAATACTTGACGTCCAGAATGCGAGTCAGGCATGCTAAATGTTTAATCAGACTTGCTCGAAAATTAGTCATTCCCGTGGAAATTTCACTTGCACTCAGAATCCCGTGCTTTTTCCAAACGTCTAAGAACTACTTTATTTCCAACGCCAATACGTTCAAACGACACACGATGTGGTAAATGCGCCGACACTACAATTTTACTGGCGGGAAGTTTGTGAAGGTACAGTTAAATGAGGTAGTATGGTTTAAAACGGTCTTGCCGATCTGGTATAGTTCGTATTACAAGAAATCCTCGACATTTTGCAAGTCGAGACAGAAGAAAAAAAGCGCGATAGAACACGTACAACGATCATGATTATCCNTAAATCCTCGACATTTTGCAAGTCGAGACAGAAGAAAAAAAGCGCGATAGAACACGTACAACGATCATGATTATCCGTGTGGGTACATGTATGTAGTCTACAGGGAGAATTGTCCTGAAAATAGTATCTTTCCCCATCCCTCCGACTTACCTGCCTGGGCAGTTATTTGTGTGGTAATTTTTTACAATAATATTAAAGGCNTATCTTTCCCCATCCCTCCGACTTACCTGCCTGGGCAGTTATTTGTGTGGTAATTTTTTACAATAATATTAAAGGCTTTTTTTGGCGTAGGTCAAATTGCTTCAAAAGTAAGGTTGGCACTGCAAAACTTCAAACGATAACTTAACGATTTATTTTTATGTTTAAAACTCAACTGCTGATTGTAGATGCGCTTAGAAAGTAAAAAGAAAAATTCGCAATTCAGCATAATTAACCCTCGAATTTTGGACCGCGTTAAAATTAAATGAAAAATAGTTCTACAATAATGCCCGTGCACATTTGATGTTTTATAGGTAGGTTTATAGTGAAACGCGTAAGCAAAATGGAACCTCTTGCACGTACTGTATACTTACAGATTGACTATTTAGGCGCGAATGGAAAAATAAAAAAAAGTAGAGAAAACACACGAACTAGGACCTGTCGTATCGACGCTCTGTCTTTAGTTGTAACCTTTTCACAAATACGCGAATAACTGAAGGCAGCGAGTCTCTAAACTTTTTGGGCGGAAATGTGTGTACATTTCCAATGATGCAGCACTTACCGCCCCCCTCTCCCGCAATATTCAGTGACACTGAACTTCGACCCGCCAGCGGTGCATTATGATGTGAATGTGGTCGCGAGCGTAATGTTGGGATCAAAGATCAATTGAGACCGTATTGATCCCTGTCGATATCGTATTCTCACGGCCGGCCTTCGTTGCCACGCAGACCACACGCCCCGGAAGACAAGAGGACGCGAGTTGGAATTCGCGCGTGTCATTTGCCTAGTTTTTTTCCCAGCGACTGGTTCGCATAACTGTACCGGGATATTAACAGCGACCAGTATGAGCACGTGAGCCGAAGTTTACCCCGAAAAGAAACGTTTGGCTTTGTGATCATAATCCGGGCATGACGGATCAGGGTTGGCGGATGTCTGACTGTGCATTCGCAGTTGCAGTGCCCGAACACATTTTGTAGTCTGTAAAATAAGCACTTAAAAAATCATTTGAAAAAAATATATAACTGCGAGCAATGAATAAAAAAAAGAAGTATGCCTATTTCATACGTAAAATATGTTCCCTGTAAGAAACTTCCCCCTTATTTTGATGTCGGTGGTATGCTCTTTGTGGTTTTCCTTTCATCACACCAAGTTTAAATAGTATTAAGAATTGCATGTTAACGGAAGTTGAACACAAAATAAATATTTGGACAGCTTTGTTCGAACCTGTTAACAAAGGCAATAAATTGTGTTGTGATCACTAGAACCACTGAGGGCAGTCCGCGCAACGTCGCTTTAACGCATGAAAAAGAATGGGGAAAAAAAGTAGAGAAACTACATTCTAAGAAATAACAGTAATCATAAAATTATATAATGAAGGTAATACATCGGCAGCGTTGTCAGGAAGGCGCCCTCTAATGTTGGGTATATAATAAAGAAACATACAACGGAACATTTACTCTGAAATAAACCACGGTCAGGCCGGCGTAGGAAGCTGTTTGCCCGTGAAAAAACTGCATTCTTTTATTCGTGAAGAAAAACTCAAGAATAAGTGCTAAGGAGTTACTACTTCGCTCGCTTAGGACTTACAATTAATTGAATGTTACACACGAAACATTCCGAAATACAATCTAAAAAAAAACTGGATTTTGAGGAAGTATAGCTATAAGAAAACCACATATCTGAAACAGGAAGAAATGGACACTTTCCGCTAAATATTACCAAAACAGAACCGTTGNGGTATAAGAAAACCACATATCTGAAACAGGAAGAAATGGACACTTTCCGCTAAATATTACCAAAACAGAACCGTTGGGATTTCGGCATAAATTTATTTTCACAGATGATACCAATATCAACTTGTATGGACGCAATGGATGTATGCAAGCGTGGAGAAAGAAGAATAAAGCTTTAAAAAAAAAAACATTACTCCAACCGTGTAACATGGAGGAAACTCACGATTTGGGGTTTCGTGGATGATAATGGGTTGGGTAACATTGATGTTATNCCAACCGTGTAACATGGAGGAAACTCACGATTTGGGGTTTCGTGGATGATAATGGGTTGGGTAACATTGATGTTATTGACGGCATTGTGGACTGGAAGACGTATTTAACTATACCAAAGACCACTATGAAGGAAAGTGCAGAGAATCTTGGATTGGGGGACAGTTGGATGTCCCAACAAGATAACGATCCCAATCACAGAGCATAATATGTTCGACAGTGCTCCTCTATCAAACACCTCACTACATCGAAACTCCAATATATTCCCCCGATTTAAATCCGATAGTGAACCTTTGGTGTGAGCTGAGAAAAAGTACGGATATGCCAACCCTCCAACAGAAGAGCGTGGGTGCATTAAAGAAGAATGGGCACAAATGAACGCGTGCATTTGCCAAAACGCCTTCATGCCGTAATTGCAGCCAAAGGGTATCAGACAGAGTATTGAAATGGACATTTATGTTCTTTGTGGGTGTTTGTGNGCGTGGGTGCATTAAAGAAGAATGGGCACAAATGAACGCGTGCATTTGCCAAAACGTCTTCATGCCGTAATTGCAGCCAAAGGGTATCAGACAGAGTATTGAAATGGACATTTATGTTCTTTGTGGGTGTTTGTGTTTCCGTCTGTGAGTCAAAATACTTATCTTGTTGGAAAGAGGTCGCTTGTTCAAAGTTTAGTTCAACCAAAAATAGGGTAGTTTATGTGATAACACAGGTATAAAACAATTTTGATACAATACTTCTTCAGGAAACGACTTCNACGACGTGGCATGTAATATGTGGGGTGATTTTTCAGAGGTTTGATTTAAAAAAGTGAAGAAACCGCGAATAGACCATATGCAAACGAAGGACACGTTATGTACCTATTAAACTGCATACTGCACACTGTGAAATTTATGTAGTTTATTTTTGAAATATGCATATTTTTATTTTCGCTAAAGGTGTCCTAATACTACTTGCTGTATATACAGTATGTATAACCACATACACTGGTTAGCAGGCCCCCAGCTGGCAGCGAATTAAGAAAAAATAGTTCCAAGTTTTGATGTTATACTGGGAGTGTAATACTCAAATCTATAGTAAATCGAATTGGTTTTTTTAAATGCTATTTACACATTAGCGCATGGAATGGCATATTAGTAACAAATTTATGTTGCCAACAATTTCGCGTTTTCACTTGACTGATGCATGAATAAAATAATTAGGCCCATGGCTATGTTGGTTTTACGCAAGGTGGAATAATACNGGCCCATGGCTATGTTGGTTTTACGCAAGGTGGAGCAATATATAATGAGGAGAAAAGTAGATCTTAAGCAGGACTTTCAAAAGTGTTTAATTTACCATGAACAACCTTTAATTAAATGTCTCGCAAATAAGGTGCATGGTAAATTCAACACATTTGTACACTGCCCTATTTAGGCCTACAGTAATCAATTCGGTTCATACTAGGATTTTATAAACACCCATAAGTACAGAAATGTGTTTATTATAAACATGACTTCAATTTGCAAGAGAACCAAACATAGTGAATCCGAATGAAGAATTAACAATGTTATTGGAAGAAATAATGTATTGCTATCGCAAAAAAGTATTTGCACATTTCAGTAACAAGTAGCGACTTACTATATTTCTTTATGTAGTTTTTTTTGCACGAATAACTGCTTCCATTTGCCGAGGCATCGATTCCACAAACTTTTTGGAATGTCTGGCGATGTCATCCCAATCATGAAGTAATGTGGTGTCTTTAAACTATCATTACCCCGTAATGTAGAATTTTCCTTTTTTCTTCTTCCAATGCATGCCAAAGATTGTGTATAGGGTTCAGAATGTGGCGNCCCCGTAATGTAGAATTTTCCTTTTTTCTTCTTCCAATGCATGCCAAAGATTGTGTATAGGGTTCAGAATGTGGCGGAGTCGGTAATCTTTTAGGAGCATTATAAGTAGCCATTTCGTAGTCAGGTCGGCCGTATCGTATGNCGAATGTGGCGGAGTCGGTAATCTTTTAGGAGCATTATAAGTAGCCATTTCGTAGTCAGGTCGGCCGTATCGTATGGTTTCAGTCGTCGTCATCTTGGAACAGAAAATTAGATTGGAGTCCTAAGTTTTAGGCATTACCCTTGTCTAACGCTTCGTTGGTTACGTGCAACACCTCCACGTATGACCCAGCTGTTATTGTACTCACTATGTATTCGAAATTTCTAATCCCTCTGTACCCCCATGCAGCCCCGAGCCATAGTGCTGCCTCCACCACGTGTCGCTGTGGGCGGGACGGTCTTCCATTCTAGGGTCGTAATTCTTTTTCTTCAAGCCATTATTTCGTGACCAAAAGCTTCGAACTTGCTTTTGTCTAGGGAAAAATTACGTTGATCCATAAATGGTAATTTTACACGTTTGAGCAAAAACATTCTCTTTTTATTTTTTTCTAAACCCGTACTTTCCTCGCTTGAGTCACCCCCGCCTTCCGCAACCGGCGACCTTCGCTTACTGTCATAAAGAACATTTAATCCCGCCTGGTATTACAACGATTGCTAATACGCCCGGTCGGGCTTTTTTTCTTCTTCTTCTGGTTTCTCAAAGTCGTTTTCTGCAGCATGTCCTTTTCGTATTCGACGGTCGTCCGGTTCTGGGCCTATTTTCTGCTGCGCCTGTTTTCGTTTCGTTTCGCAGTGTGACGGACAGCAGGATGCTTAACTTTCTAGAACTTTCAAGTTTATTTATTGCTTTCCCACGTTTACAAAGTGGTGTGAGATATATTTGACGTGTTTTACGGGGCATGTTACTCGCTCGGTAAATATACGATAACAAACAGATATGAAGGAATGTGTGTGAGGGAAATGCTGTTCAACTTGTATAGACGGCAAATGGACCCACCAAACACCAAGTGTGCAAATTCTTCTTTTTGGATTTTTTGTTTTCATTAATGTTGTAATAAAAAAAATCATACACATTAGTTTTTACATTCTACGAGTGTTTTTCAAAACATATTATCAAGATACGGAAACTTTATGTTAAGTTTTCCATGAAGATTTAACATATCTGCGCGTGCAAACACTTTTTTTCTGCGCCAGCTGTAAGTCGCTGCGGATGCTTCTATTCCGAAATAGAGTAATGGTGAAAGCCATGAACGTGCATGGTGCGTGCGTTAATAAGCGAAGTGTCTAATGTTTCCATTTGTAGGTAATATTTTGTAATTCGTTTTTATACGAATGGCGTGTTACATTTACTTTTGCTGCGTGAGTATGTATTTTTAAAGCTTAGTGATGGCTACAAAAATTAATAGTTTGTACAACTTTGTAGTTTTTTAATGCAATTCAAACGAGCCAAGTTGTAAGAGTGAANAGCTACAAAAATTAATAGTTTGTACAACTTTGTAGTTTTTTAATGCAATTCAAACGAGCCAAGTTGTAAGAGTGAAAAGCCGAGAGATGAAAGTTGAAGCGTGCGTCAGCGACACTGGATATTTCAGACGTATCGCAACGTCATGAGTAACGTGTAAGTGCGCCGTATTAGTGCGCAATTTGCAGATAGGCCTTGTGCAACGCACTTTATCGCCGTGCACGTGCAGTGCGCGAGTGCGAGATGGTCATGTAGCATGTTGCCGCGACGTGNAATGCGCTGATCTACGAATATAGGCCTGTTGAGTGCTTTCAAGACGTCACGCACATTAGAAACACCATTTCGGAGCACTCCAGCATACCTAAAAACATAGGTACGCGTGGCACAAGAACACTGCACACCAGTTCAGAGGCTTGCGCTTAGTGGCGATGGTGCACTTGATGCGCGTTAACAGCGTAGCCCTTATCGCTCCCGCGCTTCTCAGCAATAAATATCGGTATTTAGTCTCGTGGTTAGCTACCTAACTATTTTTTTCATGATGCGGTGGGTTCGATTCCGACCGACTACATTAGAGGCGCAGAGTCAGTGTGGGGAAAAAATAAAAAAGAGCAACCCCACAAAATTATTTATGCAGTCTGTGAACATTGATTTTTTTTTAAGTTTAATGAATTTATATTATGTAGTTATTTCTGACGTAAATTTGTAATACGGCGGAAGGAAATAATCGAAACTGTGCCCGGTTAAATAGTTATTCTGACATGAATGTCTAGTTAATAGTGTTCCTCAGAACGGTCACTGAAAAAATTAATTCATAAGTTTTAGTTGGCAACGTACGTAAGTATTAAAAATAGCAAAATAATTAGTTATTTTAGGCGTATACGCATACACCTCACTAAAAAATATTCTCGGAAGATGAGTTCTCAGAAAAGGTAACAACGGTTACCAATTTTTACTATGGCTGTAATAAATAAATTTACAAAGAAAATGAGTGAAGATGGCTTCGCATAAAATAAAAGAGGATGGCGTAGGTTTTGCGGCATGGTATTTCAAAATCACAGCTTTAGTGTTTCGGAATGTAGAAATAAAATAAACGATATTGTTTACAGAAAACTTGCGGGTCGCTGAAAGGACATTTCTTAATTCATTTTAAGGCGTGTTTAGCAAAATTCATATTACAAAATATCATAGACTGTCACAAATAAATATATGCAAAAATTGCCATATTTTAAGCATTTTTTAAACATGAAAAGATTCCACAGCGTGATTAAAAAATATTTTTGAAGTACCAAATTATATCTTATTTTAATGTGAATTATATTATTTCGGTAGATGAATTGGTTTTGTGACTTGTACGTCTCAAAAACACAAAATTTGTGACTTGGACATGCCATAATGCAAAAAGTATGCGATCTAAATTTTTTTATGCGAGGATAAAGTCTGTGTTGGTAATGTCTACAAGTTGAATAGTATTTCGTACTAATATAAAATAATGCATTCTTTGGTGGCCAGCGCGCTTAAGGGTTTCCCCCTGCCTGCGACTTTTTTGTGACTTCTTAGGTCGGCTTTTGCTTACTTGCCTCATCGCCTCACGCGCAAGGCGCTAAACTGGCATGCAGTCTTTCCGTCGGCGATTCGCCTGAAAGTGACTTTAAACGATGGTACACTAGTAGAGATAAAAATATGGAGCGTGTCTACAGACAACTTTTAAGTTTCTGTATAGTTAGAACATTTAGCAGCTAAAACAGACTATGAAAACACCAGTTTTAGTCATTTTCACACAAAAAAAATCATCTTTGTAATTGAAACGAGACTGGTCTGCGGGCACGGAACGTTTCTGAAATGCATTTCGTGTTAAGACATTACAAAATATCCAGCCGTTTTTCAACCACTTGGTTTCTGCCAAACCTCTGCAACGCACTTCATGCGTCAGCCAGGCGTTGATACTCAGTAAAGCACGTAGGTGATCTGGTAGTAAATAATTGCGTTACCTCCTCGTCGTAACAGAGATTCTGGACTGAGCATTTCACCTCTCTAATACGCGACCAAGCCCTCGTACGCTGTATTTGCGCGAGCCTTGGCTGGACTTTCTCTGTTGCCAGTCTATCGCAAAGCGCAGTCAGCGTACCCGGAAGTTAGTATGACGCTACTGTAAAGAGCCTACGTCACCTTGCGCGTGAATCGTTGGAGAATGCGAGGTGGATCACACCGTTAGGCCGGGACGACGCCCGACTGTGGCGACGCGGTGAATCCCAGTCTTGATACTGCAGCACTTTGTGACCAGTGTAGCCAACCTTTAAATTCCCCCTCTCCTAAAACTCATTTTGAATACTTCCTAAAATCAAACCAAAACCACCTAAACTCAGGGATGCTGCGATATAAGGAATTTATTTTCTAATAAGCATTTCATAAATATAAATTGAAATAGGTTGTGTAAAACTCACTGAAAATTTTTTTTCTTTTCTAATTTTCCTTGAAAGTTAAACTTTATATTTTACAACATTACAGAACATATCTTTTAGGTGAGGTTTTAATAAACATTTTTATTTAATAACCAAGGTGGAAAGGAAATCCCAGTTGACTACAATAAATATAACATTGCTATTATTTAAATTACTGTAATGTATTCAAATTTGTTACTAAACTGTAAAACTACAACAATGCAGTTACACATTTGTATTTTCTAATATTTCCTCAGTGGCAATACTATCGTTTTTAGTACAGTATCACTAATATCTACTTGAAAAATTTTACTTAAGAACTTAGGTAAAGAGGTAAATCCCAGTCGACTACAATATATAAAAATTACTATTATTTAAATGTAACATATGCGAATTTGACAGCAAACTGTAAAATTACAACAATGCCATTAAACATTTGTATTTACTAATATGTTATCAGTATCACAATACAATCGTTTTCAGTACAGTATATCTGTTATTTACTTGAAATTTTTATTTAGGAGCGTATATAAAGAGGCAAATTCCAGTTTACCACAATATACAAACAATTACCGGTACTGTAATAGATACAAATTTGTTAGCAAACTGTAAAACTACAACAATGCTATTACTAATTATATTCACTTAAAATATATTTTACTCTCTTTATAGCGTACAAATTGTTAACAATGATTAGTATAACAGAAGACGTCACCGTTACACGAAAAATAAATTGTTAATGGGCACATCAAATTACGGCAATATTTTAAAAGTGCAAACACCAAATATTACAAATAGTGCCATTATTGACATCCTACGAACCTAAAAGAACAATGTGTGTCGAGCTAAGCCATAAAATTTGATGATGAATATGTATACTTAAATATACAATACATACCTTTAACTAAAACATCTGTCTCCCATACTTTCTTATATTTTTTATAATACTTTTTATCCTTTACTTTCGGCATCACTTATGTTAGATCATCAACTGACGAACAAGACTATACACTAAACAACAATACACCTTGCATCACAAAAAAATAGTCTTCCATGCAGAAAATTCCGTGTACAAAACTGCCAGATTGCCAGCTGTGCAAACTTTCATTCCCCACTAGATTAAAAGAATTGACTGTACAAGATTGAATGACTTGACAACAATGCTTGCATGCAACGACCGGGGGGAAACCTCCAAGTTGGCTACACTGTCGCACAATGCGACTTATCTGCTGCTATTTTCTAATTCGAGGCACCTCAGCAAGGTTACACTAAAGGTGACATCGCTACTTTGTGCAAAGCACTGAATTGGCGTTTAATACTGTCGCCATGCCACCATGGAACCCTATCATTTAGTGGAATAACGATGGCGGCAATGACATAGACGTAGTCACGTTTTATGGCATAATGAAAAATATGCTCTTCCTATGGATAATGCATTAAAATTTCACTTCTAATATTTTCACATTGAATTGCCCTGAAACACACACATCAGGTTGCATTATTGAAAAAAAGTGCTCTTATGTTTTTTAGTGTTTTTGGTAGTCAGACCTCAGAGCAGATGAAATGTTTCATAGATTTACAATAAAGGATTGATTTATAGCGTCTTGCACGTTGCCCTGTCGCGACAATTCGTAGCCACATAGGCTACAACTAGTTTTTACAACTAATTTTGATTTTCTAGAAACTTGCACGTTTCGGAGATCGAGGAGTTAAAAATAGGGCGAGTTGTTGAGTGGCAGTGTGTCTGGAAAATGAGTATAGCAAGACCAGGTGCTCATGGTTTCTGCTGGAAAGATTTACTGAATTATTTGGAGACTGCGGCGTTCATTGTTGCTTCGGTATTAATATTGGCAGAGGCATATTAATTTCGTTGATTGTCTGTAACGGGACGTTAGTGCTGACGCGCACCAACTAACGGCGCGGGAGCCGGTTGGCATTGTCGGAATGCGAGCCGCGTAGGCGGCTTCTACCTGTTAACACGATTTACAGTTCCTGATACGGAAATGTGACAACCGTTGTCACGACTTGCTATCCCCGTGTAACTATGTCTGGAGAATTAATCCTTCACAAACCCCTTGTTTTATACGTATCGTGCATTACAATACGAGTAAAAAAAAGTAGGGCTTAACTATGATTGTTCGAAAAAAAAAACTCCACACAGCACAGGATATCCACCGGATATCCTAATTATATCCACAATATCGAAGTCATCTAAGTCTTACAGTGTATCTCTAATGTATATCCTTTGTATATATCCAGTAGTAGATACCAGTCTGTACCACTTCCTGGATATCCATTACATATTACAAAACCACTAATGACCATTGTGGCTACATCTAAAGATGTAAATAGGACATCCAAAACATCTATATCAGTTTTAGGATATTGGGCGGACATTTAGATATCTGTCGTCAGTAGAAAAGTGCCACTTCGCTATTCTTGTATTGCTTCCCATTTGCAAGCAAACTTTATTTTTATTTGATATACCTTTTTCTGTTATTGATGTCCTAAATACAAAATTTTGTATTCTCGTATGCCTGAAAAAAATAATTGCGCCTACTTGATTAAAAGGCCATGTGAGCTTTTGACAGATAACTTATTAATTTACTCTTCCCACTAGCCTACAGCGCTTTCTGCCTAAAGCACGTACGAATTAATATAGTATACAAGTTGCTGGAAAACTTTTTTTATGGTCATAATCTGCCAAGATAACCTAACGGGTTATCGGTAGAAATGAAGGCGGTACATGTAACGTTATATATTTATAGACCCTTGTTTAATAAGCGATGATGGGAACACTTCCAAACATCCGTGGATTGTTTCAAAGTGTGCTCCGAGAGAATCCATTTTCCCACTTGCCTCACAAGCGCTGCAAGGACACTCGTGACTTGCAAGTAACGGTTGGCCGGCCGTTCAACCAGGTGGGTTGCTGGGTGGAGGGCCAGCTGCGGCCAAGATAAATGCCACCTCCCAGGTCAGGGATTCCCAACATTTTTATGCCTTTATGTTCGGGGGGGGGGGGGCACACCACAGGCCCTTTCTAGCCACAATTTTCTCAGGTCACAGCCATGTTGCCAACAAAAAATACAGTGGAAATTTATTCATGTTTAAAAACTATAAACTTAGGAACAACCAAAATACTTTCACTCAGTTCATTAATATGAGGTGGTCAGAAATATAATTTCACGTTTAATACATAGCAGTTTACACGACGACAGTTTTGTAACTTCACTCGATGTTGCACATATGCTGCACTGTTGCCTGCTGTTATATTTGCCGAGACGAAATCTTTGATTTTCTATTTGGTTTGTTAGAAGTACGTTGGAAATACAAATTGTTCGAGAAAATGAGGAGTCGCCAGTCTTCAATGCGTAATTGAGAAAGTATTGAAAGTAAACACCTACAATAATGTATACTAGTTTCCGACTGGATTAACTGTAGGCAAAATATTACAGCTAAAGTTGTCACCTAGACAACGTTTACTTTGACGAAGATGGTTTCCGTAGATTGTGTCATCAAGGTAGCCAATACCTGAATTCATTGCTTTTCGTGGTAATTGTGACCTTTGGCGAATGTTATGTTGGCAATATAACTGTGACGTGTTTACATTTTGTAGCTCAAAATAAGAGCTCGGCGCAATACATTGCAGTGTCGCCTCTACTTACTTGCTCTGTGCGCTGGATGAGATATCAAATTGGGAGTATAATGTACGGAAAACATTCAAAGAAGTCAGTGCGTCAGTGGTTCTATTCACTCTATTACTGTCAGAAAAATACAAATCAAACTGTATAAAATAGGCGTAAATATACACAGATTCTAATCGGGAATCAACACAACCACTACAACAAAAAGGTGCACTACCAAAAAGTGAGATAGTTAAAAATTAATTTTATTATCAGCGTTGTGATTGATGTTTAGAGCACGAAAGCGTGATATTAAGTCTTAATTGTTGACGACACGACATATATATTAACATCAATATACGAATTAGTGACAATTGTTTAGCAATCTTTCGGAACGGACTTAATCACTGCTTGCCGTATATCGAACCGATCTTGTACACATGTGTGTCGCCGTGTTAGGAAACTACATTAACAAAAGTTTCTTATTTTATTTATTTTCATTATTTTGTAATAAATAATATATGCTGTATCCGCCCAAGATCTCGAGGTATCCCAGTGAGCTGCGACACACACATTGGAAAACACTGGAACCACGCACTACACCGAGAAATGTGAAAGTGCGTGTAACCACACATTACGACACTTCGCTCTATTGAACACGCGTTTTCTTTTGGTCCAAATTTTAGTTAAGTGTGCCGAATATTTTTCCCATGCAGTTTTCCTTCGTACACGGATGTTTCTCTTATAATGCGGGTACATTTTTTAGGCGTGACTAATTTAATGTACAGGACACATCTGTCACGCCACTTTGCTACTTTGCCATTGGCGTGTGATGGTAAGACACGCAACAGGGATATACACCCGCACCTCTGCAATTTTAAGGTGCCGTTAAAGATATTTACGGCGTGACCTGTTTTCAGGAGATGAACATTGTTTTCTTTGACGATCCACTTCAGCCGTAGCAGTCTTTGCCGCGCTCAGAGACTATGTAGGTTATAAAGATATCTGTTTTCATCAAAGACTGAGGTACGAATAATGGCCGCCATACGAAGGTCATGTTGTTTGCTTAAATGGGAAAATCGTATACAGTTAGGATTCTATGTAGTGAGGTAGAATGATCGTTTGTAAACAATATCCGACTGAACAGTACCAGTAAGTTTTCATCCTGGCCGTGGCTTTGAAAATGGTTGAAGTTATGGTTATTTCAATACAATCCATAAAGTCAACTACGTGCGTCACGTGATGCTCAGGACTGAAGAAGTACCCCGGGTGTTGATAGTGCGATAGAAATAAGTAAAACTAGTTTTAGAAGTCGCGTATGTAATGCAAATACAAAAAAAAATTGTTAGTGTAATTTATATAAAAAAAAAAAGTATCGTAAGTGGAGATGGAATTTTGTAATAGCCGATAAAATATTTTATAGTGCGGATTTTCAGTACACTGTCAACAGTGTTGTTGAGTCTTGTCTGAGCAAAGGTACAAATACAGGTTTTTTTTTTCCTTCCCCAAAATGCCATGTATCGACAGTTGATGGATGAACGATAGTTTTTCCATGAAACTCCGACTGCCTAGCTAGTTCTCGACAACGTACGGTATTGAACTGACCGTGACGTCACGTGGTCAGACGTCTTACCGCTAAGTGGTAACGGAGCAGAGAACAAGCAGACCTGCGTCGTCTCAATATACATCAAACCAAAATAGAGCTTTTGTAAACCTACTGTCACGATACTATGACAACTGAAAACGTTTTTGAACACGTCAGTATTGTCAGGCTCGTATTAAAAATAAAGTAAACACTTACTGTCTGTGCCATATCTGTACCACCCCCCCCCCTCCACGACATGACGATAAAGTAACTGGTGTAACAGGTGTGATTTACAGAATTCCAGATAAGCACAGAATTCCAGATAAGCACGCGTCGTTATGCACGGTTGTCCCAGGACGGCAGATGGGCCGAATGGTCACGTTTGTAAATAACGATGACGAAAAAAGACTCTGCCTCAACTTGAAAGATAACTTATCTTATCGTACGTGCGAATTCCTTTTCTGGTTCCGGGAATCAGATCGCAGCGTCCTAGTCACCATGTGCAACTACGTTAGGTTTTGAGTGTGTTTCTTTTCACAAGTTTCTACACGATCAATACTGTACATATGAACGGATAACAAATTAAAATCCCTGCAGACTGGAGACATGGAAATGGGTTATGACAGTGTGGTGTTGAAATTGACAAAGGAAATATGTCCCCGTCATTTTGTGTGCGTCCTCCTCAAAATCTTTTGAACCCGTACCCCGATTTACATTTGTATTGTTTCGTACTCGTAAATCATTTTCAGAAGAGTTCAAGGGGTAGGAAACTTTGGAACCAGTACCAATGCAAAACTCACAAAACTCCATGAACTATAACCAAAGAAAACGGAAACGTCTCACTGTTACACCAGGGAAAAATGTTTTTGAAGATTATCTTCAGGGAATGTTAATGGCTGGCCAATGACAACAGGATGCATGCATAGTACAGAAAATAAGAATCCAGAACATCTTTAAACCGCTACCAACTCCGTGTCATGACGACTCTGCTCTTGAAAATACAATATATTGCCAGGAACACACACAAGAATAACCAGGAACAGGAAGATAAAGATAATTTCTGATAAACCAAAGCATGCTTAGTGATAATGTTTATCATGCTTCAGCACTTTTAGGTGCTGTAAACAGCAAGTGCGATCTAAAGCTAAATTATTTCATTNAAAAAAAAAAAAAAAAAAAAAAAAAAAAAAAAAAAAAAAAAAAAAAAAAAAAAAAAAAAAGCAACAAACATTTTGTGGGCCAAATTTTAAGTTACCGTGGCGATAAAAACCCTGTAAAATCCACAAGGAAGTCAAATAAATAAAGCCATCAACACAAACTTGTATGTTCCCTCAAGAAGAAGATGTAGACAGTAAAAAGTAAGCGATGTTAAACCATTGTTTATGAAAGAAAGGAAAAAAAAAGTGGTGGTGGTGGTGATTCCTTTTCTAGGAGAATATAAATTCGTGTCTTACATTTAATGTTGAGTTGTAATTAATTTGTCGGGTTTTGAATATCTGGTTATACACATTCTGTATTTCATATTGTATCTAATTCAAATAAATATATTCATTTCTATGTATGTTCTTTGTTATTATTTAATATTAAATATATACAATTATGATATATTTTTGCCTTACTAATTACTTTGTTTTGATGTTACACCTACTGATTTGATCATGTAAAAACTAGTATATTTTTGTGTGTATTTCAAGTATCACAGTGGCACCGTGAAACACACGATAAACAGTTTCGTAAAAAGAAATAAAAAGCGCGTGATCTTACAGCTAATTTTCCTTCAATTTGAAGTGCTGTGTAAGGTCGAACTAGGATACCCCAGTTTACGGAAAAAATTTGATTAGTTATCATTCAATGCATTGCTGAATACCCCAGCCCAACCCCGAATGGCACAGCGAAAGGAAGTAACGTTTTCTTAGTGCGAATTCGTGTGGTTTTCTCGTATTTTTAAATTTATTCCAAAAATGTTAAATGTTTTATTTGAAGTATCCCATAAAGACATATATGTAATAAATAGTACACAAGTGTTTCCTCAGCTGTGGAAAAGAAACTAAAAATCTAAAGGTGATTCCCGCCTGAGGCAGGGTCACGTTTGGATGAGAGGAGGCTGGCGCTAATGGGAGCCGGTTGTCTGCCAGAGGGACAGACCTGTCACTCTGGCCAGGAGACACAGCGAAATGAAGAGGGGAGAACCCGAGAAAATTCCCACACCGTGGCAAGTGACGCCACACCGGAGAGACCCCGTCCGAAAATTTCCCGCGGGGATCTAGGTTTGAACCGGAGGCCTCGGAGGTGGGAGACCAGTGCCTACCAACTGAGCCAACTGTGGGACTCTCCTCGGCTATTCCTTTTAACTATACTGTCGGACATTGAAAATAGCGCACCACGAAAAACCGAGCGACAAACACGAAACGACATACATAGTGAGAGCATGCGATCCCATTTTTGTGCTTTTGCATTTGACCGCACACCCGGTAGTGGTGCTGCAAGCACCGACCAGCGGTCGTAGACTCTGGCGTATACTCGAAGCCGCATTAACGCGAGAAACACCAGACGATATTCAAGCAGACATACAGAGTGAAGAAGAATGCCGGGAAGACGCCAAATATGGCGCTTTACGCAATTGACGGACTTCAGAGGACTCATAATCGGGCTGAAAACCGCAGGGTGGTCGTATCGCCGTATAGCCCACCATGTGGATCGTTCGGACCATACCGTCGTCCGATGCTGTTGGGAGCAGTGGATACGCGAGGGCCGGCTCAGGAAGGACCTCGGACTACCAATCGGGAGTATCGACGGATCGTGCGCCAGGCGCGGAGTGGGCCATTTCCCGATGCGTAGCGAAGGCGAATCTGCTATCCCAGCGTCCATTACGTGTGCTGCCGTTAACTTCTCAACAGCGGCGGCTCCGTTTGCAGTGGTGCCAGACCAGAGCAATGTGGAACACCCCAGACTGGCGATGTGTGGTGTTTAGTGATGAGTGCCGCTTCGTTGTGGGGACTGATGATCATCGCGCCGGGGTGTGGAGGGCCCGTGAACGCCACAATCCCAATCTCGCTATTGAGAGACACTTCTCCCATGGCAGGCATTATGGTCTGGGGAGCCATAGCCTACGATAACCGATCTGCTCTCGTCGTGTTACGTGGAATATTATGTGGATGAGATTTTACGCCGCCATCTAGTCCCAGTTCTAGCCGGTATTCCCGGTGCGATATTCCAGCAGGATAAGGGTGTTGAATACCAAAGAAATAATAATTTTATATTTGTACTAAACGTTGTTCAGCTTAACTACAAATGCTAACTAAGGTAGACAAAAAAAATTGCAACGTAAACTAATGCCGTAGGCTACCGCGTGACACACATGTAATCACCAAATAACAGACCACGCATATAAAATATGTAATATATAAAAAAAATTGTAAATCTTTCTAACATTTTTTGAAATGCATGAATTGTTATTTGGTGATTGCATGTATTCAAGCCCACGGCGTTAGTTTACGTTATACATTTCTTTCATTTGTACAACTTAGAATTTGGTATTATGGCTGCAGGAAAACAAACAATTTTGGATTTGACATCAAATTATTTAAAAAAAAATTAAGTGTGTTTTTTTTTCCTTCGAGGAAAATGGCATCACATACAGTGCGTACAAGTTGAACAATGTTTGGTACAAATATGTAATGTAATTAATTTTTTGACACTCATAACGCCCGACTGCATACGTCACGGGTCGCCAGGACTGCCGCCGTGCCACACTATCTGGAATTTGGAACGAACCGTCCAAAAATTGTGGACCCGTTGACCTCAGGACAACATTCGGAGACTGCTGGACTCAATGTCAGACCGTGTTGCGTGTATTGCAGTGCGAGGGGGTGAAACGTACTATTGAAGATAACCGGACGGCGTACTACAGAGCCATGTGTAATTGTCCTGCCGCTCTGTTTTTGTGGTCATCTGTATCACTGCCTCTATAAACTTTCTGTTCCATCCGATGCATTTTTGTGTGTGCGCCATTTGTATTGCCCAGATGTGTATTTTCTGGATCACACACATTGCATAACTTTTCTGGACCCACAGAATCGTGTAATTTTTTTATGATGGCACCTAACAAAAATGAGAGGGTGTCACTACGAACCCGCCAGTTATATGCGTTACACGGGTAGCCGGCGCGACGTATGCGAGTTGGATGTCTTGGCCCGCGCAGACCCACTTCGAAAAACTTGCCGCTGAATCGTTGTGTGTGGGACCGCTAGTCATTGACGCCTGGGCATGAGCAAACAGTGGAGAAGGCAAACGCGACTTGCTTATTACTTGCGAGTATTCCGGATTTCTTGCCGCAGTTTAGTGCCTGGGGCTGTACTGAGGCGTGACTGGCAGCGCCGTGATGAAGCAACGCCCCGCGCGGTATAACAATGGATCAGCCACTTAACAGCTTACCCTACTTGTTACCTGGCTGTTGTAAACGTTTCAGTATGTTGCAATTTATAGACAAATGTTTTATTGAAAGTTTTTATTATTCCACGTAACCAGTAATAATTAAAATAGCATATGGGAAGGTGAAACTCTCTTTATATAACGTATGAGTTTCCTTCTACTAGTCCATTCCCCAACTATTGGGCTTTTATTTTAAGAACAAATGTTGGTACATCTGTTTTTTGTGACGGTTATTTGCACCTCATATGATTTCGTTCTAAATTATTACATACACGTCGTTTTCTTGTGATTCTTGTAACAAAATTAACTTGTGTTGCTCTCCCGTAGCGGCGAAACTTCTTCAACTAAGGGGGGGG
>NQII01002475.1:90680-113755 GCA_002778355.1 Clitarchus hookeri | reverse complement strand
GGGGCAAAGCCTTTAGGAACCCCTCTTGTAGTATTTGCTTCTCTTATAAATTTTATTTTGATGCAGTCAAGACCTAAATTACACTCTGCGTAAACGACAGAGAAAAGTCTATAGCCCAGAAACGAATATGTACGAAAAGTATCAGAAATACAGCATTCTTTAGAGACTGTACAGTATATCAATGCATCTCGATGAACAAAAACAGTTGGGTGCACATTTACTCTCATTCTGGTGCCCATTATTAAATTTAGGGAGGTGCAATGTATACCATGCCTCCACCAACTCCCTTAGTTACGTTACTGCTCTCCCTTATGTGCGTCGCATGATGGTATGTAAAACTATACTGGCTATTGTTAAGAAATGCCTATGGACTGTTTTCTCATTTTTTTTTTTTTAACCCCTAATAGAACTTTGTTGTAATTTTCGTAGACCTCTCTTTAATTATAACGCTTAATGCGATCCACTTGCAGTCCTTATAAACTGCTCTGGACGTTGATTATCACTCCACCTCTTTTGCCTCCTTAATATCTGTTTAATACAGTTTATCATCAACACAAAATATTTGTTACGCTCTGTATTCCGTTTTCTCTTATGGTTGGTTCTGCTGGAATTTGAAATACAAGCAAAATATTGGAGTCGCAATGCACGGAAACACTGTTAGAAATGAGAAATACGTCCCCAGGGGTGTACAGGAAAGCAGTAGTGGCCTCACCGCCCCGGACTGGAAAATGTTTTCAGGACGGCTAGTACACGTACACGCAGCTGGTGCACCGGATGCATGCCGTGCAGGGAAAAAGAGTAAAAAAAGGGGGGGGGGGCCTCTGTGGGAGCGTGATGTCACCATGTATTCTTCAGGCATTTCTTTCGATCCCCCCATCCCCATCCTCTCTTTTTATACGGTTCTAGTTTCTTCCTTATTCAGCTTGTCGCTTCACGTGTTCCAAAAGTCCTTGCGTTGTATGCACACTACACTTTGCAAATAAATAATAACGCTTGACCGAATAAAAAAATATGTATTTTACCGCATAGAAACCGTAAGCGTATCATGTCGCGGCTGCTGCAGTTACTGCGATATACTCCCGCCTCTTCGCAGTTCTTGCGATCAACCCCTGGCGTCAGTTATGTGATTAACCCCCTTCGACTGCAATTGAATTACCTGTGACGCCCAAAGGAGCGAGGATGGCATTAGGTTACCATTCTTGTCCCCCCAGCGAGCTAGTGTTTACATATCCCATACAGACTGCTGTGTTCTGAGAGGCCGTTTAACGCTTATCACGCTTCAGTTGAGTGTTCATTCGCGATAAACGCCGCGTTTTGTTGTTGGTGCTGCCATTGTGATGTAATCCCTAACAATTTTAATTTTTTATCTATTTTAAAATTTTGCGGTATTGTGTTCAGCTACTTGGCGGTTGAAGTGCGTTGTAGCGCGTTTGAAAAATGCGTTTTTGACGAAACTATTAAACGTGCCCCCAATAAGTTTAGAAATAAAGTACATTCCAGACGATGATGTATTTTCTAATGTACTTTATAGTGCCCTAGTACTTTCAAGACATCACGCACATTGGAAACAACAGCTAAAATTGCTTCTTCAGACTGTTGTGTCTCTAATTATACGAACCGGATACACGCGAAGCTGCGATAAAGGCAATGCTTTTATTGGACTTCGTTACAGAGTCGCGTCCTATAAAATTAGTTGAACGCTTCATCGATCATTTCATCATCATTTCTTAAGGAATGTTGTTATGTTAAGACATCTCGCGGTTTGTTTTTGTTTGATATATTTTTTTTTCTAAAATGTACTATTGAAATTTACTTATAAAATGTTTTTAGTTTGAAATAGTTATTTTTAAAATTGACTCAATGAGAAGGAATTTCGTTTAACATTGATTACCCGTTTGAAGTTCGCGGCTGCCGGCTTGGCAGGCAGGGCCGTTAAGAGTTGAATTAACAACGAAATATAGTATAAGCATTCACTTATAACTGGAAAGCAATTTGTTGAATATATTTTCAGAATGTGGAACTTGTGATTTTCGCAGTGCTGGACAATTGTCACTTTTTAGAATATAATTGTCACCCTTTATAACGTAATTAAGTAACTTTTTATAACCTAATTACAATATGTCACTTTCCTGAACCGTTAACATGAGATAAGATAAAATTAATAGTATAAATGTTGTCGGTGTTTGTTTAGTCTGTTAGGTCTTCTGTATCGTAACGTGTTCGCGCCATCGGACACAGTTTCGAGCTTCGCGCCAGTGAACATGCTTGGTGTGGTGGCGCTTAGTGCTCGTCATGCATAATGCATCTCGCATCAGTCAGTGAAGACCTAAGCGGGCAAGTTTTGATATAATCAGGGTTTCTGAAGGGGCTTGTATCTAATTTTTCAGATGGGAAGGGGAAGCATAAAGATGTCCTCTTTTTCTGTCGGTATCGAACGAGGCGGTACAGTGGACTCGCAATTGGGAGGACCTGGGTTCGAATCCCGTTCCGCCCACTCTGATTTCTGTTTTCCATGGTATCCCGGGCGGATGGTTCTTTACTATAGGTCATGGCCGATTCCTTCCCCGTTCCTGCTTCTCTGAACAACTTGCCCTCGAGTGCAACGATACAGTGTCTAGCACGTAGGCAATACTATCTACATGCGTCTGTTGTATCCTGCTATACCCACTGCACAGATGATGGTGACGGGCATTTTTAACACTTGCTGTACACTTAAAAAAAAAAAAACCAGGAAATAAAATAAATAATTTCAGTCTTCACGAAATGTTTTCCTAACACTTTAAATTCAACATTATAACATAGAAACTATATTTCTGTCATTACCAACTTAATGAGTGCATACCAGTTATTGTACCTGTTAAAATATATGCAGGTGGGAGTTGATTTAAAAAGTGGCCAAATAACCTTGAGCAGCCTCCAGTACAATTGTACGTGCTCCGTTTCCACCCCTGTGCGACGTGGGTGCAGAGTGGCAGACGTCAGGCGCGGCTTGGTCCGAGGTTTATCGCTCGCCAGATAACCTGGGCTGGTGTCAGCTGGACTTTGCGGGGTCAAGTCCGGCATTGCGAGTGTCGCCGACACACAGAGGGGAGGTCATCGTGTACTTTGTGTATGCGTTAATTGATATGCTATAGGCTGTTCGCGTATTTTTCACACTTTTTGAATCAAACCTTTGAAAAACCACCCCATGCATGACGTGCTTGGTTGTCTCCCAAATATGGCCTGTATCTCAAGCGTTTTATACTCGTGTTAACACAAAACTATTACGTGTATGCTATCTATCATTTATAATTAATATGAATATAGAAACTGAAAAAATAGGTGTTTTGGTAATACCTAGTAAGAAATAGTTCTTATGCAAAATATTAAATATTATTACTTGTCCCTTTGGTGTAATTTTGTAGACTCGGTTAAGCTTTGTTTACATGAAGCGGAGGAATATTCTGGAAGTAGAACTTTAGCAGGGCTTCAGAATAGTCGGAAATATCCGTGAATGGACTTAGCAGATCACTGGAGGGTTCGTTTTACTGTAAATTTCACTGCTTGACAGGCGTAGATTTTTTTTGGTTAGGAATGATAATTAATTTCATGGGGCTATCATTTTGAATGACAAAAATATTAAATCGAAGAACATGAACAAATTTTTTTTTATTTCATTTACTTGATTGCATATTTGTGTCTAACCTTTAATTTGTATACTGTAGTTTCGATAATTTTAATATTTATTTTGAATCTATACACCGGAATAGTAGTAGAAAAGAGGAAAACCAATACATTAATTGCCTTATTCATGGCAGTAAAATGCAAATATTAAGTAACTTAATCAACAAACTTGATACATATATAAATTAATTGGAAGTGTGTATTTGTGCACTAAGATTATTCGGGCAAGCAAGAATAACGAGCATGAACATACTGTGAATGCGAAAACGCTGGGAGTTTTGTGGTGTACTAAAAATTCAGAATCGCGAATCGTGCATTCACAAGGCGATTGGTTATATTTGTTTTATGAAGGAAAGTATACGGAAGCAAATCGGGCTCTCGAGTCTCTATAAATATGGGCGGATAACTCTTTATCAGTATACGCGGACAATCGACACCTTGTGAAATTCTAACTTTGAAGTGCCCATTGTTACGCAGTATTTATGGTGAATTAATGTCACAGTACTAAAGTTCCAGACGACGACGACATACCGAAGTGACTGACAGTTTATGTAGGGACTAAATGCGACCGTCTTCCCCGACAGCTAGGCAATACCCAAGGATGTATATGCGAAGGAATGCATTTGGGGATGGTAGCGGGAGTACCCAGAGAAAATTGGCCGGCCACCGACAACGGGAGTTGGCACAGCTGTACTGGCTTCGCATTCAGGAGGATCCGAACTCGGTTCCCGGTCACAGAGTTGTGATTTTAGTTCTCCATTGTTTTCCGAATTAACTTAAGGGAATGCCGGGATGGCCCTATGATACAGTACACAGGTTGGCAAATTCCATTCCCGATTCTGATTTTACGAGAGAGGCTATTCTCAAGTGGCAATGACTCCGTTGCGTACGAAACGTTGAGCCACTCGTAATGCAACGTTCTATATTATAGTCTAATATCATATATTGGCGTATGTGCACAAAAAGTTGTATGAACAATACTATTATAAGACGCCAGAGGGGCTTATCCGAGTTTGTGAGGATTGGAGGTCTTAATAAAACAAACTGAATTTGATTTTTAAAATTTATTTATACAACTATTATTTACAACATTAAACTACCTATCTCCACTATTATTCTCAGTGAGCGCAATCCGCCCGTCACAGTAACTCTCCACTGTACCAATGTTCGCAGTCCGCAAACTTCACTAGTCATTTTCGCGTCTCGCCGCCTCTCGTTGCCTTTTTGTGAGTAACTAATATAAGAAATAAACAAACGTAAAATTACATAGAGAGCTGGAATATTCGCACACCTGGCGCTTAAGGTCGCACAATCCTCCACGGTCTCCTCTGAGGCCTGTCGCGACTCGTGTAGTTTCGATGGTCCTTCTAGAAGGTTCCCCGCACTCAAGAGTATCGCTGAGAGCACCTACGGCAATGACCAGAACATTCTTTTAAAGACAACCCCAAAAATCCAATCAGCTGAAGGTTATGAGCGCTCAAGTCCCGATCGATAGGCTTATCTGGAACGCGCGGCAGCTCGCCTTTGTAAATCTTGGCGCACTTCTCGTGTTACCTCACTGTCTTTGGCACACTTCTTCGCTCGCTCGAGCGGGACGGGGCAAGGGAAGCGATGCATTCCAGCAATATGTAACAATACGTTATTGATCCTTTCCGTTATCTCATGACTGAGTTTGGAACAATGCAGCGGAAAAAGTTGACAAACATACTTGGAGTAATATGAACTTTGCGAAGCGAAGCCGTGACGTCAGGGGTCACGTGCACCAGTATACTTGGGTGGTCACGGACGTCAATTGCAGATGGGCCTTGGCATCCTCGGCTACGATAGTCACCTCATGATGAATTCCACTTTTTACAGGTGTGTTTTAGTTCAAGAATCATTTTTGGATCGGATCTCCACAGGGCGTAGCCGGACGCTCACCCTACTCGAAAATCGAGCGAATGCATGTAATCATAGGCATGCGATATGTTAATTTTAAATTGACTTATACGCACATAAACTTAAGACGTAATTGTGTAAGACTTGAATTGGAACATTTTCCAGTCGTTCCGCTTCATGCATATACAATCGCACTAAAGATGTCATTAAACAGGATTTATAAATACAATGAACCTGATTTTATGAGAGGCTACGTCGTGATGGTCGTGGCATCATATTCTTAAAAAAGGTTATCTGTTCGGCGATAAAAAATATCGGGGAGAGGGCATAGTACATTAATAAAGAAAGACATTCCCCCGATTACATAAGCTTATCTTTCCAAAGAAAGTGTGTTAAATTGAAGTGCTAATTGTTTATCGTCAAGTTTGTGAGTTTTAGTAGTTTAGGGAACAGTTGAAATTTCTCACGCAATTACCAATTAATATTACTAACGACAGCTCCCAGGTATGTTTAATTCTGGAGGTTCTGGCCATCTCCTAGCTGTTTTCAGAGTTTGAAAAAATCACTAATAAACTTTTGTAATCTATTCTTGGTCATGTCGAAGTTATAAAAATATTACTTGAATTTTAGTGTTTTCAATTTTAAAAGAGACACCTCCCCCCATTTTTATTACCTCCTCCCCCCTCCCCATGTTTCCTCCCCGTCCAGATTTTATTTAGGCCGTGTTCGAATTTACCATTTAGTATTTTAGTGTTTAGTGGCGTTCAAATCGGACGCCGTCGATTGTCACTTGTTCAAAGATGGTTGCTATTTGGTAATTTAGTATTTTAGAAAGTTCCGTTACATAATAAAATACCAAATGCGTCATTTTAGTCGACTTATTCTAGTCTCTTGACATAACAGTAAACTAAGAGTACCAATTCAAACACGGTCTTAGTATAAATAAGTATGTAGTTTGTGCCTACGTGAAGCATCACAATATGGCAGTGAAAAGACCACTGTTTTCCGCACACAGAAAAGTGTTAAGTAATAACTAATGTCCCGTAGTCAGCCTTTTTATGTGTAACCATAAAAATTAAAACCCAAATATCAGCCCCCCCCCCCATATGAATACAATATTATCTATAACTTCGTTCGTTATTTTGATTGTGTACCCCTTCTTTTCCTTAAGAGCCCGCGTCCCGCCATATTCAATTTTTTATTTATTTCTTCCTGAATCAAATTTAGGAGGATTTATCGAAAAATGTTACAACATAAGCTGATATTACGGGTATAGTATATTAACTTTTAACGCGTATTTATGCAACAGTTAACTTAATACGAAATGTTCTATATTCATTCATTCTCACCTTTTAATGACAACCAGGGAACACATATTAACAATCAAGTACAAAATCCGCACAGAACCATGAAATGTAATGCTTCTATAATGAAACATTTTCACCAATGACCCTGAATCTTCTGTTGTCACACTGAAAGGAATAATTTCTGTATAAGGGGTGACCCAGCCTTTTAAAATGGCACATTACGCTTATTGGAGATATACTGTAAATAAATAACGTAAGACAAAGAACTTGGGCTGGGATGTCTGCGATCAGGCACGTGACCAGTAAGGTGACATCTTGTATATCCGTCGCCGTGGTCTCGTGGGAGGAGTGCCAGATAGAGAGCTGTTCCTCGCCGCTCCGCTATCTTAGGAGACAGCTGGCGCGAGAGGCTGTCCACTCCGCCTGCTAGACTGCGTCCTTTGTTGTGGACAACATCGCGGCCGCTGATAATGGCACTTGGCACGCCGCAAGGCCAGCTGTCTGAGGAATGCCGAGAACAATGGGTCTTATTGTCTCCGGCTCCCCTACTACGCGGTGCGAAAACATGCTTGCCACACACGCCTCAACCTTTCACACAGTGTTACCCATCCCTGATGTTCCTGCAGAAACAAACATTGTCATGTTTACGGGAGGGAGGGGTGGAAACCACATTGAAACATCCCCAAAATATACTCAAATATTTGTCCTGAAGCCTCCTTTGTCACGCATGGAATCGAACAAAGAGAACTACTGAACAATTTGCGCGTGTGTAAGATAGTTATGCGCATTTAGGTAATATATCATTATCCGCTATAATTTCGGTAAGTGCGATAATCGCGTAGTTCCGTGAAATAAACACCACTACATTTCTTTTTTCGGTTAAATTTAAATTAAAATAAATATAATTAATCCCACAGTCAGGAAAGTGACTGGACACAATATCGACGTCCGAGATCGTTTGTGTACCACTTTTTCGAAATTTTTCGGAATGACTTTTAATGGGATAAAAAGGGGGGTCGCGTCGTAGAGGGAATGTGGGGTAGAGAGCGCATGCCAACGCCATATTGAAGAGTGGTATATAGTCCTGTCTCCAGTGAGAAACACACACGGGGTTTGTGATAATGATTATTTTAGAATTATTAAAGATATGGCAACGAAATGTTTTTCTGTATAAGTAAAAACTTGAAATGTTCGAGCTATGGTTATACTTTTCAATTCTAGCCGATGTTAAATATATTTTTAAAATATTTAAATTGCGTAAATTTCAGCATGATTCTCAGTTAAATGGAAAATAAATGCTTGAGACAAAAATAATAGTGGAATCCGCTATAGTTTTCTGAGTAAAATCATTCCAAAACAAGGTCTTGTAACAATATTGAATTTAATGAAATTTAACTAAAACTGTACGTATGTTTTGCGCATTTTGAGGCCCGTCTCGTGTTGTCTTCTCGCTACGTGATTTTCCGCGCCTCGACCCGAGTGCGGTGGTTGGTAAGGGAGGGGTGGCTGGCAGTGACCTGCCACAGTAGGCCTGAGGCCGCACCGAAGAGAGTGATACCTGGAGGGGGGAGGGTAGCGAGACGCCTGGCCACAGGCGAGGTAGGTTTCTGACCATTGTTGGGTGAAAGTGGCTGCATGGGAAAAGTCCACCCTCGATCCTGCAGCCTCACCTTCCACGCGACTCGCCTGGCGGGTGCCACCTTAACAGCCTGGGTTGTTCTTCCATCCACTCTCCAGGCTTCTTGCAGCCGCGATGCCGACACGGGGGAACTTATTATCACATTTGTCTACAAACTCGAGGTTATTTGATATCCAACAGATGGCCGCAGGAAGAATTCGTAGATTTTGAATACTTTGTGGGCTGAAGTAGCTCAAGAAACTGGAGTAGATGGTAAGTTGTTTATTAATTTAGTAGTCAGCATTTATGACACTATAGAAACTCCACAACGCTGTAATTGTGTTTCCACACTAGTAATAAAAGTTACGCAATGTTTTAAATTACTTTACAGTTTATTCGATTACTGATAGCCAAGTCTGTGAAGCTATATTAATAAAGGTACAAAACATATTCATAAATTTAGTATGTACTTTATTTTGAATGGATGCAACTTACCATTCAGCTGTGTAGCTCAGTAACATTTTCACTTACAATTTATTTTCGATTAAATGTGCTAATTAACAGAAAGCAGTGCCATATATAATAACTTTCCGAGTAAACAATGAAAAATTAAATAATGTTTAATTTGAAACAGTTATGATTTCGGACTGATATTAGATAGCGAAGAAGACAATTTAGGGATACGTATATATTAAGGTTTAAAAATGGTCATCAATTTATTAGCATTTTTTGGCAGCTGTGTTAACTTTACAAATTTTTTGTACACCTTTAATAAATTATTGGAAGTGCATGATATGCCACAAAAATATATTGGGGGATCGTTTATTTTTAAACAAGTATTTTCAGTTTTGTCATTCATTATATAACTTTGTTACATGAGACAGAACGTGTACAAATAAATGAGATATTCCTAAACAGTCTTTACTTAGCAGCCATGATACCAAATGCACATTCAAGAATGTTTCGCGCACGCCGTAACCTATAGTTAAACACTCGCTTCCGATCATTTAAATCTCTGTTAGGAAAAGGTCGCTTCAGGTATGGTAGTAAAGGGTATCCTTCATACTCTAGCAATACGAATGGTACTGTCGAACTTGTAGATGGAAGAGGTTTACATTCTGGCACATCAAATTTTCCAGTTTCAAGTAAACTAAACAAATTTGATGTTCTGAAATTTCCTCCATCACTTTGCCTCCCCGGAGTGCTAATGTCGACAGTGAGGAGTCTTCCATCAGCATCTGCTACAGCCTGTAGAACAACTGAAAATAATGATTTATAACAGTGGTACTGCGACCCACTGTTTGCAGAATACTTTATTCGTATATGTTTACCATATAAGCAGCCGAAACAGTTAGGGAAACTCTACCTGTTTTCTAATTTGTCTGCTACAGAGAGCCATGTTTTCTTCTTTGGTGTTGGTAGGTATTCATTCATATTTCAAAATATCCCATAAAACTCGACAGGTGTCGTGGACGATCTCATCAACAGTGGTTTTGCCCATTTTAAATCGCAGTACCGGCGAATTGAACGACTCCCCAGAAGCCAGATATCTGAAATATATAAATAGGAATAATCTCATAAAGTGAAAACCCAACAAGTAATAAACTAAAAACATTAGGTCAATACATTAGATACCATCTGGATGTTATATATTTGTGTTAATTGGCCATATTGATGATTACGAGTAAATGTTTTTTTTTACATATGCCAGCTTAGAAGTGAAATTCACGTTTGATTAAAACAACTTTTGTTTTTATTAGTTAAAGTAAATTAAAATATGGAAACTCCATTGTGTTTCAGGATGCTATTTCGTGATACAGTAGATGAAATATATTCTTAATGTTAAAGTAGTTCCGCACACTTGTAGTTAATTGTAGAAAAGCAAATATTCTTAAATAACATTTGACTACATCGTAAATTTGCGAATGTGATTTTCAGGATTTATGCTCATAATTTTTTGTTGCATGAAATATTATCTGAATAAAGAAGTCGTGAAAATGCTTCATATTGCGTTGGTTTCTACTGAATCGCAATTAAAACTTAATTGCAATATGCAATTGAAAGTGTTTTCTGCCCACACTGAAAATGTATATATTTGAAGTTTTGCAACTTTACCACATGTACATGTTTTACATAGTCCTGTGCGTAACTCTACTCACACACTACATAGAATACACAAAACCACATATGTTTATAAGTGTTCCAATACATAATAGTATAAATATGACGATAAAACACTTCGTACATCCGGGTAAAATCTGTGTGTACGGCGCTTGGGATAAGCATAAAGAGATAGAACATTCAAATAAGTTAGTATGGTCCGCGAAACTGTAGTCTTACTGAGAAAATAAATCGACTAATCACTGCTAATCACTTTTCCACACGCTAAAAATTACGTAGTTCAAACACAAATCGCAGAGTCGGGTGGCCAGACTGCTTGCTGAAACAGTTAGACCTCAAGGCTCTTTATAAATAAAATATAATATTAGTGTTAATTAACATAACTAAGATGTTCCTGACTACCCATTTTGTTTCTATTTCAGTCAAGACAGCTAGGGCGAATTGGGAAAACCGAACAGCCTTCGCGCTTACTTGTGAAAGAAATGCTAGAATTAGAAAACCTGAAAAGTGGAAGTGGGGGTGGTATAAAAACTCTTAGTTCATGGAGCTTTTACTCTCAACTAATGTTTTTGAAAGATACCATTGTAAGGGCAAACTGTCCCAGAGATTGTACTCAAGAACCAACTCAAGATACCCCAAGATGCTTCGTAATGTTGTGACACAAATGGGACTAATAACAATGAACCATCTCAACAGCGAAATAAGTCTCTTGCCACCCAAGCGGAAGCTATACCTGAAATTTTAACTTCAAGCGTTTCAGAAAATAACAAGTGTAGTTTTTAGAAAAAAAGAAAAAAAAAGAGCTGGTTAGAAAGCGGAAACAACCTGTCTCAGAATGAAGCTCTAAGGTAGACGAATTACTTGCCACCGAGAAAATTAAGATGGTGCTTCTTGAAAAAGAAATAAATAGCGAAGAAGATCCAGATCTAAATTTTTTTTAAAGTTTGTTACCGTACATGCACTCTTTCAATGGCTTACATAAGCTATAAGCTGAGAGTACGTACTGCACTCCAGGACATTGTTGTCAGAGAATATGAGGCAATGCAGAACTACAATTCTTCACCACTTAAACATGTTTCGCCAAACACGTCATCTCCAGCTACACCGAATTCCTTTGGCGATCACAATTCACAACCTACTGCTTCCCTGGATAGGCCTATTACATCTACGAGATCATATTGCACACCATCAGCAGGATAATTTGACATTCCTTACTACTTGGCATTTTTATTGGTGCACAAGACATATAAAGATTCCATGAAATGCTTTTAGTTACGCTATGTTTGTCTTATAAGAAATGTAATGTATTTAAATGTGGACAGTGCTTTCATTTCGTATTGTTGCGTAACATGATTTATTTAGTTTCATTAACACTGTTTACTTCTTATAAGTTATAAAATAATATTTTCTTAGAATAAAAATTATTAAGTGTTAAGAATATTGTCAATATTATTAATTTGGTTATTTTACTATGCATGAGCCGTATAAACTATAATGACAAATCCAGCTAATATTTTTCTTCAACTGCTTGAAAATTATGTTGAAACAGATAGATCTATATTAAAACAATGTTTATAAAAATTTGTATTCGGTAAAAAGTAATTCCGAATATAGAAAATTTCTGGCAATTACTCTGTTGAATACTGCATATAGAAACCTCGCTATAAGATTCAAAAACCCAAAGCCATCGTAATAATGGGAAAGAAAAGAAAAAAAAAACCACCTACTATTTGTTTGCTGTAATTTAGATTATGCATTATAATAACTTTCAATTTATGATGGTAATAATATGAGACTTACCTGCATGTAATTACGAGTCGCTCTTCAGCAGAGATTGTTTCCCTATAATTTGTTGTCACATAATGAAGACTGTGTTTTGCACTTTTAGTACAAGTAAATCGAAAAACTCTTTGCTCATCCTTAAGGAACTATACAATTTATTACTGTGATACCTAAGTCCCTTATAAACCTTAACGAATTCACCACATCCAGTCTTCTTTGGGCATTATAATCATGAACCCACAATCTGCATTTCCTATTTAGAAGGCTCGTGTGCCTATAGTAGATCCGAAACAAAAGTAGTAACCAATCACAGACAACCTATAAAAATGTCATTGGCAACCAGGCAATGAGGTAACGACAATGGCTGAAAAAAAAAACATACGTTCCACTATGAAGTCCAACCCACGTTTGTAATAATTTTATTTCCTTCTAAAAAAAACTCGCTTGCTATAAAACTATGTGTAATCCTTCTGCTTTATATAGAAGTTCCCTTGACAGGTAAACCAAGAACTAGGCCCTATACACATTATAGGATAACAACATTGCGGTAACTTGTACTGATTTTCGTTAAGTCCTTCAGAGTAAAGATTTGTTCATATAATCCATTCACGGTTACTTCACATTTTTCTGAAGCCCTGCTAAAGTTCTACTTCCAAGATATTCGTCCACCAAAGCTTAACCCAGCCAAGGAAATTACACCAAAGGGACAGCGCACCACTTTCGTGTGCACTCAGTTTAATAATAATTTGCATAAGAACGACTTCTTACTAGTCATTACCAATGCTCTTACATTCTCCCTGTATTTATGCATGTTGATTATAAATGAAATAATATAGTTTATAGACAAAATATAAATAATAGTTCGATTGAACAAAAAATAAGGTATTTGTATGTTAACAAAAGTTAAAAAAAAATGTTTGTCATAGATGACATATTTCGGAAACAACCAATCACGTCATACATGGGGTGATTTTTCAAATGTTTATTTAAAAAATTTGAAGAAACCCCGAAGAGACTATAATCATAAACCGATTATTACGTTGAATGGTGGTCGGGCACAAGCACGGGACTTGGAACAGGTAGTCTGGAGTTATCCGCGATGTTACCCCGGCCCTTCATGGAGACCGAATGACGCACGGCTTGAGGGAGGGTAGTGCGAGTTTGTCCCCTCCACGCGCCTAACTCTGGCATCACGTGCACTGAGTTGACCACGCCCCGGCCCCGAAACTCCGCTCAGGCGCGCCGTATTTCCAGGCCTGCGAGCTCAACACTGAACTTGGGGGTCTCTATATACCACTCTTAAATCCTAACATTGAACGGCTTTTTGCGATTAAACCCACGTGATTTGGGCTCATGATTAGTCTATGTTTACTTAAATACTTGCTTTGTAGTTGTAATATACTTCCTCAGACCAATGCAACTGGGATAAATTTAAGTTGTGCAAATGTTTTATGAAAGAATTTATACGTCGAAGTACCAAACGGTAATGCTGGCCAGTGTCGGGACATGCGCAAAAGACGAAAATCAGATTTACCTTATCATTAGTTTTCTGTGGTTTACACATTCGAACGCAAAATCACGAGCTTGGTACAGGGAAGGGGACGGCAATAGATTTGTCAAAGTGTTTTCAATCGGCCTCCGGTGAACTGTGGCGAGAATATGAGTTTTATTGTAAGTGTATGGCGTGCAAAACTATAGAGGAAAAAAATGTATGAAAATTAGTGGCAGAAAGTGCATATGAATTGTCTGGCGCGACCCGCAGTCGCGGACAAAATATTCTTCGTTGAAGTGTTGCATTAGATTACTGCAATTAAATATGAATATTTGTATGTGTAATTTTTTGCCGGGTTTTTAAGTACTTCACATTTGTCGAACTGGATGGTTAACTTTTGTTTTATCGCAATTTATTCCAAATTGATTTGGTTTTTCGTGCCGCTACTCCTTCCCTTCCTATCTGATATGTAGAGTACAAACAGGAAGAATAAATGGAATAGCAAAATTTTTGAGATTATTTTCTTCCTCTCTTGAGCATCTCCAAGGTCTGTTATTTCCGGTGGGGCTTCCCAGGGGTGACTCTATCGTGCGAGCAGCATGCGTCCCCAGAGCTTCCTGTAGATTGCAACAACAGCCGCAAAGGCCGAGATATTCGCAAGTTGCGATTCGTATCGTCCCGCCTCACATCACACAACAACATTGCGTAGAATTGCCTTTAAAATTCCAGATTTAGTCAAGTATACCTAAAACTAAACAAGTGCTATTTCCCGCCTTTGATGTAACGTGAACAAAATTTTAACGACACGTTTTACGATTGTCGTTCCTTTACAAAATGACTTCAAGCAAAATTAAGGAATTAATTAAAAACTGTATCGTGTTTATATGATTAATGATCGTGCAAGCGCACATTGTAGTTCTTTTTTTTAAAATTTGCGCGTAATAATTGAAACAGTGTTTTGTTAGGAGGCACAAATGGCACGCATTTTAGGGAATATTTCACAAAAGTGAGACCGTTATTAGTTACTGCAGTGAAAGGTAGGTAACATGACGCCAGCAACAAGAATTCGAATTCAACACTTGCGTAAGATGTGTAAAAATAGAGTGGTATGGACGTCGGCAACTCACCTCTGCGGTACTTCCAGCGGAGATATAATTTTATAGCATAATATAGATATAATGCTGCACCACCCCACGCTGCTTTGAAGATTCTGTACAGACACGTTTATCCATTTTCACTCTGGGTTGGGCGAGTGAAGAGATTTCGACGGCTCTTAACAGCGAGGTCTTGAGAGTCGATGCGGGTGACAAAGATGAGTATGGAGCAGCGTCGGAATGAAAGGGCGGGGGAAACGGGAGATCGTCGAGAAAACCCGCAGACCAGCGGCATAGTCCGGCACGATTCCCACATTCGAAAATCCGGGGGCGACCCCGGTTCGTCTTGGTGGCGTGTTCCGTGTTCGTATTTTTACGCTGCCGTGCATTGTAGGATGGGCCTTTAGAGAGGTTTTGTGTTGTAACCTTACGGACAGCAGGGGCACCGGTTATCACCACTGCAGGCAGTTGGACATTATAAACTTCCCCAGTGCCTCAGAAAGTATTTTAAGAAACTGGTTGTCGGCGGCTGGAAGGAAGTGATGTAGCCACAAAAAACACAAAGTGGAGGCGACNGGGAGAGAGGTCCGGTCAGACGCCGGCCGGAGGCTGTGTCGCCGTCTCCGGTGTAGGTGGCTGGTCGATAGCACGTCCCCGTGTTTGGGTTTCCCCGTATCGATCCCCGCCGTCTGCCGCGCCCGCGGTGTTGCCAAGTCGCGTATCCCGCCCATCTTAGCGCGTGCCGTCTTTTCACAACGGTATACAGCTGTTTCCACGGCAATATCCTGAGCCTCTGATACAAAACGACTAAGTGCTATGCAATAAGGGATACTGTAGAAGCTATGAGTGAACTCCGTCCTGGAACCAGTTTCAGAAGTAAAACCAAAACAAATATGCACGCGTTTACGTGTTTGGCAACATGTATTGTGTAGCAGGTTATGCCATTTAATACGCCATACCATATCTGCCTGTACGCAGGCTCAGAGCGTTTGCCTTGTAGAGCTTTTGCTGGATCTTCCACGAGTCCTTAGGCTGTGTCTCAATTTAAAGAATGCTCTTTCGAACCACCTGGCGAAAGCATTGCTCCGCGCGCTCTTTCTCTCTCTCTCTCGCTATATATATATATATATTAGGGTGGTCCTTATTTTTCGAGTTTTAAAAAACTACTGCGGCATCCCGTCATATGATTTTCTATCCTTAAATATAAACTAGTTTTTTTTTATTTAATTTTTGGAAAGGTTTTAGAGGTCGCTACCATCGGTCAAAGTTTCAAAAGAATAATGGTATAACCATTTTAACCATGAGTCCGGCTAATTGACTCCAACATATAAGCACAGAATATATAAGCCTAATTTAGAGTGAAATAGCATGCAGAGAGACTCACTTTAAACAAACCCTCTCCCCACCTCTTTCCTATGCCTACGCATCAACGTTGAGCCGNTGTATATATAATATGTGTGTTTGTATATATTTATTAATACGTATTATGCGAGGGGTCGCGATCGTGCAGTGGTTAGACCACTCTCCTCCCACTTAGGCGAACTGGGTTTGATTCCCAGTGGAGTCTTTCCCGGATTTTCACATGTGAGAATCGTGCCGGTTGGCGGGTTTTCTCGGTACTCTGCCATTTCCCACGCTCCTTCATTCTTGCGCTGCTTCGTACTCACCTTACTTCACCCTCATCGGTTCTCATGAAAATCTGTTCATCCACTTGCGTATTATGCAAGTTATTTNATCGGTTCTCATGAAAATCTGTTCATCCACTTGCGTATTATGCAAGTTATTTCGATGACTCACAGTTACAGTTATAGTTCTATTTACCTACAGGTTTTCGCGACACGGTATTAGCCCGATAAGCATTTAAACTCTGAAACACTGCCAACAAATACGGCGCATGGTCAGTGTGTGACAGAGCGCCAGCAAGAGCACAACGTAGTTCTAGGCTATTCACGGTAAAGTGAGCACTTTTTGAAGCCCTTTCATTTGGAATAATAGCAAATAAATGTATTTTATTTTAGCCTTAGACAACTTCAGAGTGCGGTGGAATATACACTCTGTGTTTATTACTTACATGGCAATAACTAGGGCCTCAAAATTGCTCACTTTACCGTGAACAGCCTATAGTAGGTTTTGTAGACGAGTTGCAGACTCTTGGCGGTGCTGTAGGTGATAACGGGGTCGGAAGTCTGATCGATCGGTCAGTCGATAGTACTCGTTATGACATGATTAGCTGGGAAACTATTCTCTCGTGTACGCAACAGTAAGGCGTGTCCTTGCACCAAGGCCAGACTAGACAGCAAGTACATAGTGCCGATATCGTTGAAGGAATTTAGACTAATAGTTAAAGAGTGTGTCCCAACATTGGACTTATTTTGCCAATACAATTTAGATGGAATTGTAAATTAGAACAACTCGTGTAAATAAATACGTACTAAAATCTTTAGAGCTAGCAACACACAGCTTGAATACGGCCCGTGCGCTCACAAATCCCAAAATACACGTCGCCCTGCCGCCGACCAAATTATTTGAGTGTATCGGTGTGCATGTAATGGAAGCTTCAGTTTCCGGTCTCATGACACCAAAGACATTCGGTGGCGTACGAGGGTTCGGCGGGTAGTGGAAAACCAAATGTATATATGTACATGATTTTGACAGGCCTGTTGGCGGCGAGCCAGTGTTGGAGACATGCGCAAGATGACGGAAATAAACCGACCAACTAATGGCTAAAATAAGTTTATTAAGTCTGAGAATGAAAAAAGGCAGTTTCATGTATCCAAATAGAATATTAGTTTTGAATTGTTACTTTTAGTATACAGTGGTCCATAATTTATATTTTGAGGCAAATGTTAAAAATAAAATTGGAATCCTTAACTCTCCAAATTTGCTCCTCAAACAGTGCAGCTTATCGCCTACTTCGGTGAAGCGAACATCTTGGTTCGAGCTAACTCCTTGGCAACGTAAATTACGGAGCTTGCCAGTGATTATGTTATGGTTCTCGTTATTAAAGATCTAAAAACTTCCTCTCGCCGAAACAGATTTCACAATAATTGAATCGCCTGTTACCGTACCTGGAAATGCTCTTGATGGATACAAGTACCTTATATTTTAATTAAATTCATGTGGCAATTGTTAAATTTGTCACAGGCGATTGAAGTAGAATATCAAGTTTAAAATTTATACACAGTATGCAGAACTTACGTTTTGTGGTAGGATACTTTGAGGAAGCAGTGCATGTTAGCTGGGCACGTGCAGCGCGGATTCGTAATTTTTAATGAACACATTTTTTATTTCTATTTGGAGTTAAATTTTAACGTCTCTTGCGCGGAACATATACTGGAACAATGGCCTGCATTAAGGAGGTGGGTTGTGACGTCTTGTAACATTCTTTCACGTGAAACTTAGATTTAACTGGCAGGTGGAGCAATTTATGATAAACGTGAATATAAAACTTGAAATTTCCAAATTGGGTGATAACAGTAAATTCGCCAATTCACTGTTGTTTTTTATATTGGCAGTCGATATTACTGTCGTTTGTGCTAACCGTCCTGTGCTCAGTTTCAGCAAGATTAAATTAGCTCGTGCGTGAAGCGTTAAATGCAGAACATTTTAACAATTCTCGTCTGTCTGTCTCCTCCGTAGATGCAAACAATTTCTCGTGCCAAAGTGCTGGGAAAACGCCGCGTAGAAAAAAAATTCCCCGAGCCATAGTGCCGGAACGTAATGTTGAAACAATCGCTCTTCCATTGTGATCCATATTGTTGATGTTTACTGTGAAGATAGCATGAACATACAAACTGCTGTAAAAACGCATTAAAGATTGTAGACTAGGTGACAGTGAAAGGTTTGATGCTATGTACCAAGAAAGAAACAAGAGGAAAATTTGTATTTTCGGTGTACTTGAATTTTTTACTTTTGTAAATTAATTTTTTTGCCACTTAAAGTTTTTAATTAATCCATATTTTACAGTTTTAAAGTAGGTATTTCATCATTTTGCAGTAATTCAAGTTTTGCTTTTCAGTTCTGTTCCCCCCCCCCTTTTTTTTTTTTCCAAATTGGCGTTACTTAAGAGTGTAACACTGAACAACATACAGAGTTCATAAAAAAAAGTAGTACAGACACTCATATGTAATTTTATAAAAAATTAGCAAAGGAGAAAGCATATATTTTGCAAAGCTGAAAAATAAGTTGCTCGAATTTACGTACTATGCAAGCAACATATATCGTACTTCTCTGACGATTTTGGGGGCGTGTGTACTACTTTCTAATGAACTGCGTTACAGTCTAGTGCAGTGCACCATTGGATGTCATTCTACTTCTCCGAGGCCTGCTTTATGCCAGAGGGGTAATCGGGAAACGGGGGGTTGCGTGCGTACTAAATTTAAGTCACAGTAGTACACACATCCATCAATGGCTCACCCGTAATTCTTATCCAGAGCCCCACGGAAGTCAGCTTGTTAACTTGGGTTCGAAAGATTATATATTTTATATATAATATACAATTATTTCATTTAGTAATAATTTTAATTTTATATTCATTTTAATATTTAATTTTTAATATTGTAAATTTCTTGCTATTACATAAATTTTACTTTTAGTGCGATATAGTTACATTGGCATTTACATTTTCTGTGGCGGATCTTCAACAATATATTCGACAGCATAATTTTATTTTCTATTCAATCAACATAAGAGTTACAACCAGGTCCAAAGAAGGATAACGATTTCCAGTTGAAATCTGACTTTTTTTTACTGTGTCAATATTTCTAAGCCCTCTTTTCCAACTTCTTCTCGGAAATGTTAACACAATATCAAATATAATACGCCAATAGATGACTTACCTTTGTTTGTAATATCGAAGTTCTTGTATTTTATTTGGCGTATTATGGTTAATTTGTTAATTTTTATTTCTACTTTATTTTTCGGCTAGAAAATTTTTTAGACTTTATTTGCAAGAGAATAATCAGAATTTTTGTTGTTGTTCTATGTCCGTATGTAAATGTGCGAATATGTATGTGTAAGTACGAGTATGTGCGAATGCGTATGTAGTATGTATATGTTTGAGTATGTGCCTATGTGTATGTATATACATATGCGTGTACTTTATCTATATACATATACTTGTATGTACATATGGGAAATAAATTTAGCCAGACACTAAGTAAGTTACCATAATGGCAGTAGCTGATAGTGTTAACATTTGTTACAGTTGTAAGCAAATTGGTGATAAACATTTGTTAATTAAAGTGTTGTGCGAGGTTTCATTTACATACCACTTAAATTTGATTGACAGACGATTATATACCTCCATTATACTTCTGGCGTACACTCCAACCTAATATGGAGGGGTCCGAATTCGAAACCTGGTTAAGGCATGAATGGGTGTGTCATTTATTTGTTTAAGAATAGCTTAAGTTTATTCTGTAAACCCCGCTCCCTAGCTCTGCCTACCAGTATAAAACGAGGGCGTTAAAAAGTAACACCCGGATCAATTAATTGCCGACTCCGCCCCTTGGATTAAATAATATTAATTACGGTGATTGTAGTTTATTGGGGTATGTGTATTAAAATTTTCGTAGAGTGTGATTGCATACCGAGTTGAGTCACTTCAATAGGATGCAAAAGGAGTGACGTGAAATTTTCAAAATATTCACTCACTGAAAAATTGAATCAGCACCGAACGATTGGCGTCACTTAATTGAAACTACAAAATATAAATAACTGTAATAAATTATAAATAAAACGGTTTAGGTGATACAATTTAATTACCATGCCCTAAATATATCTAACAAAAGATTTTTTACGGTTATTCGAAGAACTTAATTTTGTTTATTTTCGTCAGAAAGTCTGAATATTACCATGTTAAATGGCCTCTCTAGTTGTCACATGGGTATTTTTGTAAACAGTTGTGCCTATCCCAATCAAGAATAAACTATGGCATATTTCCGTGGGAATCTTATAGTTGCACACCACCAACAACTGTGAAATTTGTAAGCCATTAAGTTAAGCAAAAATAATATTCAATGTCTTACAAAAAATATTAATAATTCGGTAGAAGCCAATTATAGAAATCCAAATGTAAAATACAGCAGGACGTGACTGCAGCATTGTGTACTGTACACGTAGACATCAGGATAAAGGACGACTCCTGATGACGCTATGAAAGCAGGTCTGAAGTCCATAGGGTGTTGGCTGTATGCGGAGGGTTGATAAACATTCCACCTATATACAGCCCTTAATCGGCACACCGTACACCTCGCATACGGTTGCGCCTTTTGTACTCTCTTGTCTCATGTAACTTGGCAAGATTTTGACAGTTCGACGAAAGTAGCGCCAAATGTTAACTTTTCGTTTATGTATCCTTTCGCCATCAGCTGGTGCGTCAACTAGAGGCTGTATATTTTATCAACACGCTTTCAGCTATTCCACTTGTCATTGTACTGTATTGTTGAACAAATTTTAAGGTGTTTATAGACTGATATGTCTAAAAAAAAATTGGCAGGTTATAAAAGTAAAAATATGAAACCTTGCAAAAATTAAATATTTGCTAACTCTTTTAATTTGTCCGAGACAGCAAATTTGGGTTAACATTTGCGTGGTGGTAGTTATAGCTATTATCACACTTTGGACGTTCGCACTTTTTTCGCCAACACTCGACAACGACTATTGATTGCAAAGTAGTAATTTCGCTATTACTGATACTAAAAAGTTCGAGTTGGAAATATGTGATTTGGAATAACGTAAGAATTGCATAAAAACTATTCACGCGCGTCCCACTTTCTTCGTTTTATTAATACAATATATTATCAACGCGGAAACAATAAAATGGGTTTTCGGGAGAACAATATGGCGTATAATTTACGTACACGAACGATTACCGACTGAATAGAAATTACTAGTACTAATCGCCATCGCTGTACACGAAATATATGCTACTTTAAAAATTATGCAGAGCTCGCAGAAAAAAAACTATTGATATCTGTACATAAATTTGTTATATATTACACACGAAAGCTATTCTATTCTGTTCTGGCTGGTAATGCTTCGGGAAAGAGCGGACAGATGGCGTGCATGGCATGACAGGGCGAGGTGTAAGCCGTTTGTATTACTCTGTAGCAGCATGTTTGCCTGCCTCTTGATCCCGTATTTTTAAAAGTTGACTTTTCTTCTATTACTGGCTCGAAACGACACGAATTTGAAATATATTTCATCAAATTATTAGAAAAAATAATTCAACAATAATATGCAATATTTCGGTATGCTTTTGGAATTAATATCAAGCACGTATGGAAAGTATGGATGGAGAGTGTGGATATGACGTGAAAAAGGTTTTTAAGTTACGTTTCATTTGGATACGGATCGTTTTATTGTGCATTTCATTTTGAAAACCTAGTTTGTAACACCAAAACCACTGTTTTGTGACCACCTACAATATCTTATCGCGTATTTTCTGCTTGTCTGATGTGCGTCGGCGTCGGCAGTGCACTCAGAATAGCCAATGTAATATTAACGTTTGTTCGTTCGTGCATCAGCTGATTGTTAATGACACTTTGTTTTGAATACGCCAAGTTTCCATTCACCGACTGTAAAAATCTCGCCAACTTATATGATACAGACAATATGCGGGGAGGTGAATGGTAGCAAGTACTTACCCTTAGCGTTGCGAAACTTATAGGCGTGGAGTTTGCTAAAATTTGAAGCCAGGTGGTGTATAAAAGGGAGCGGTTACCTTCAAGCTGTGGGCGAGCAGCTGTAGCAGGCAGGGGCGGCGGAAACGGTCGCCGCGCGGCACGATGACGTGGTGCACGCGGTCCAGCATGCCTCGCACGGAGTCGGGCTGGTGCGACACGGTGCTGGCCGCCAGGTCCTCGAGCGTAGAACGCTCTAGCCGCCACTCGTCCGTAGCGTTGTCATAGCCCTTCGCGACGTAGCGCCGCATGTGCTCGTAGCCGTCCTCGACGGCGGCGCTAGCCTCGGCTAGATCGGCCAGCCCCAGCTCGAGCCCCACCGCGGCGGGCAGCCGCTCCTGCAGCGCATGCATCGTGGAACGCACCGTGGACTGCAGCCGCAGTCCCAGCGCGTCCACCCGCCTAGTCGTCTCGACCACCCGCTCCGCCAGCCGT